>OX422219.1:440295832-440680787 GCA_949130495.1 Sambucus nigra
AGCTTAGTGTATTCTTTCCTGATTGGGTTATCACGGCTTTCTGGTGGCCAAGAGGAATTAGGCTGTGAGATGTTGTTGATGGTCGAGACTATAGTGCGTTTCTCATATTTTCTTAAATTAGACTATCCAGATACTTTCTTTGGCTCAACTTTTGTCCTGGGAAGACTTTCTTCAATCTCCACTCCTGCTTCCCGGAGGGCTCGAAAATGTGGGTAATAATTTCCTCACATTGCTGCTCGAACATAGGGTAATAAGTTTTTATTCACAATACTGATCCTTTTCGGAAGGCCGATTGGTATGGTGGACGATTTATCCCTCCACCTTGCTATGAAAATAATAACAGTTTCTCCAGGATTCTGATTAAGAAGTTATAAATCACAGTGTGTAATGATAACTAGCTTTTTTGGATTTTGTGTGTCGTTGTTGAAAGCCAAGTTAATCAAAACCTCAAATTACCTACAAAATATAGCAAACTCAAGTGTAGAGGTAAGTAAGAGTATCAATCCACATCAAGGGGGTAAGCTAGAGATAAACTCAATTATAATTCACTTTTTATTCTTTTTGCAAATTTTCTTTTAGCTTTTTCAAATATTAAAACAATTAGGCTGAGGATGTGGTGAAATAACACTAAACTGAAATGAAAGATCAAATTACAAACTAAAAAAGTAACTAAAATGGAAAATAAAGTCTAACACTAAAATATGAGATAAATGAGGTAAATAAATGTGAGAACAATCAAGGAGTGGGATTACACCACAAATTTTAACTATTCTAATTAATTAATTGAATTCTCACAAATTAATATCAAACTTTCAAATCAACTCTCGTTGCAAATGTAATTTTAATTGTAACCTTTTAGAAAATTAAGTTTAACCCCCCACAACTCTAGAAAATAGATGTACACTCCTTTTAATTAATCACCCGCTAGGATCGATCGATTAAAATTTATGTCAATCTTAGAAAATAAAAATAGAGTTGAAATTCAAGTAATAATACCCCACTTAAGAAACTCCCATCTCTAGTTCGAATCTAAAATGGGTATTATAATTAGAATTTATTTTTCTCTCAAAAATCATTTACCCTCTCTCGAGGCGTAAATTTAAGGACGAGGGATCAAAATTAATATTCAAAGCGAATTTTCAAGTAATCAAACTAATTAAAATAAAATAACATCAAATAAGGGTTCACCCCACCCCTTGAAAGGGGATTTATCCTAACATGGTATGAAATTTGACAAATTAATAATCAAAGGCATCAAATAAATGAGAAAAGAATAGAACAATCAAACCCAATTTCTTGAAGTGAAATTGAACTCTTATTTCGTAGAAATCAAGCACAATCCATCCAATACGAGGTTCCAACAATAATCAACTCAATTGAATTACTCACAATTTAGCACTCAATAATCTCTAAAAATAAAAATAAAAACTATTTATAAAATTAATTTTCTAATTTATTTTCTAATCTAACCTATCTCTCTCTAGAATTCTCTTTCCACATTGATATCCAAAAACTTTTTTGAAAAAAAAATAATAAAAAAGAGTAATGGATGAATTCATAATGGACAATTAAATAATAAAAGAGATTTGCTAAAAATGCAAATCCTAACATTATAAAATTGTACATTATAGATCATCCAAAGAAATAAATTTTAAATCATAACTTTATGTTGAGATAATTGATAAAAATGCAAAATCAAAAACATAAAGGAATGGATAGAATTTATCTCCCATAAGGGATGAATTTTACTACATCAATCTATTATGAAATAATTGCTAAAAATGAAAAATTCATTATAGATGGGTGGGGTGGAATTCATCCTAGAAATAGATTTCACTCTATACCTCTATATTGAGATATTTGCTAAAAATTCAAATACTCTCTAAAGAGGATTGTAGAGAAATTTATCACACAAAGCTTAAAAACTAATTATGAGAAATTTTTAAAATGGGCTTCATCATCCTTAAACAATAGGTATGGAGCATGGGTATAAAAATGAGAAGACAATAGATAATGGGATATGGAAGATATTTGGGTGAGGGTATGGGTTGTGTGAGGTCATGTGGAAAGTGGGGTGAATGAGGATAAAATCAGATTTTGTTAAAATAGGTAGTTAAGGGCATTTTGGGTAAAGGGGATAAGAGGAATAGATGGCATGTGGGTTAATTTGGTTATTGGTCTTGGTACTTTTAACTGGGGCACGATTTTGGCTTTGAGATAAATGAAGTGGGTCTTTGGAAAATGGGTCAAGGTTAAATGGATTTTAAGTGCGTTTAAGGGTTTATTGGGTAAAGTAGGAAAAGGGGGTTTAAAAAAGGTAAATGGGTCTTTGGGTTTTGGAGAGCGGGTAGGAGAGGAGGGGTAAGGTCGCGCCGGGTAACGGATTTGGTTTCTGTAGGTTGTATGGTCGGTCGGAGGTGAGGTACGGGGTAGGGAGTAGTAACGAGTATGGTCGGTGGGGTCGCGATTCCGGATTTGCAGGTCGGGTCACCTGGGAAGGTGCACCGGACCTGGCAGGTCTCCGGAGGTCGGGTTGGTGGGACGAGGGTTGCTCCGGCGGGTGTGCCAGCGGGTTTTGGATAACAACAGGGAGAGCAGCGGGTTTGGGGGTAGGTTTGGTTGGGTTTTAGTGGTTTTGTGATGGAGGTTAGGATGGTGAGAAGTTGGTTTGGCAATGGAGGCTAGTGAGGAGAGAGAGTATGGGTGTAGAAGATGATCTTGGGAGTGATTTAGTATATGAGGATGTAGGGAGATAGGGTGAGGATGAGGGCGTGGTATTAGTTTAGGGCGTATGTGAGTGTAGGATGTTTGTGTGTGTGTTTAATTTGTACCCAACTCAAATAATAAAGACTCAACTGAACTTAATAAAAATAAAAATAAAAATAAAATCTAACTAAAAATAGAACAAACTAAAGACAATAAAAATAAAAATATTAAAACTTAAAAAAAATAAGATCCTAAGCTATGTAAAAACTAAAATAAAACAAAAGAAATAAAAACTTAAAATGTAAATGAAAACTAAAGTCCTAAAAATAATAATCTAATAAAACTAAAAAAATAATCCTAATAAAATAAAAATACACTAATAAAAATAAAATAGAAAATAAAATCTAGAAAATACTAAATAAATCTAAAATAAAACCTAAAACTAAAACCGACTCGGACTAAAAATCTAAGAAAAATATAAAAAGGCACAAACTAAACACACACAGGCTTGGGGTGATGATTTGGGCTAGGTTTAGGCTTGGGTTTGGTTACGGGTTGGGAAATTAGCTCAATTTTAACTGTAAATTGCCTGAAAATATAGCTTTTGACACCGCAATTGCAGTTAAGCCTGCACAATAAACATTTATACGCATAAGACCCAAATTGCCGAGAATTAGCAACTAAAAGTCATCTATTCGGGGTATAAAATGCACACTTTTGGATGCTTATCACACCACCCCCAAACAGAGCGTTGCTAATCCTCGAGCTATAAGATAGAAAGAAAGATAAAGATAAGTAATCAAAAGTGTACCACTTTCGCGGGCACTTGAGATTGCACTTAGCATGTGCAACAATCCTTTAAACCTAAAGGTTGCCCTACAGGACGAGTTGTGTCTTGTGGGAGTTTGCAGGGAATATACCCACAAAATTTTTATTTGCACAGGCATTCAATCTCTTATTAGACATAGAATGATACCACAATCCATCATGAGAGAAATGATTTCAGAAATACAAGCTAGAATGTGTAAAAATTTTAGCTAAACAAATACACAAGGCACATCCTTCCTAGAACTCAACGTGTGTAGTCATTACACCAAATCTGCCCATTTGTCAAGGTCATTGACCTTGACAAATTCACCTTGTCAAGGTCAATGACCGTGACATTTCGAGGCGAGACAACTTTTTTTGTCACGGTCGTGTCACGGTCATTGACCTTGACACAAAACTCGCGTTTTGTGTCACGGTCGTGTCACGGTCATTGACCTTGACACGTTTGTCACGGTTTAAAACCGTGACAAAGCCGTGACCCTTTTTAAAAAAAATTTGTCACGGTCATTGACCGTGACAATTCTGGGCAGAATTTAAAAAAAATCTGCTGGGCAGTATGGCCACCGCCACTGCCCAGCAGTATATTTGTACCTGTTATAGCAACGTTGTACCTGATCCAAACATCATATATCCAACACAAACTAAAGATAATGCAAATATATATTCATGACAGTATAATCCAAATCTTCAAAGTAAAAATAATATACATGACGATATAATCCAAATATAATTAAAATGGACAAACTTAAAAATAATGTTACTACATGTCTTAGATAAAACTGAGGAGGTGAGTAGGCCACACGACATACGAATTGACGCACCCACTAATATACGTCGTGCCGCATTGTTCGCGCAACCACAATAGGGAGTTCTCCTTCCCGGGTATGACATGCGTGACGAGCACCTTGGACTCCATCTCTTGAAGCACACGTCCATGGACTATTCCACCCTCGACGATGTTCGGGTCCCTCAACCCCCGCCCTATCCGCTGGCCATCAAATATGTCCAATATGAACACGCTCGGCCAACCAATTGTCGATAATGGTCTGTTGGAGGGCGTCAAATAGGGAAGTGGATCGTCGAAGTACGAACGTGTCGGTGATGAAGCAGCGAGGTCCACATCCTCGTCATTCTGCGCCTCGTCCTCCCGCACCTCCTCGTCCTCCCGCACCTCCTCCTCCACCGCCTTCTCCTTCCCTTTTCCTTTACCTTTCTCTTTACGGTCTCCACCCAACGTACGCTTCATGAATGCGTACATATCTTGGACCGTCGCCTCCAAACGGGACAGCTTCGCGTCGTGTGAATCCACCGTTCGAGCCAACCCGGTGTCGCTCGTCTCCAATCCGATGATCCTAGATTTGGCCACCCGCGAGCTCACTCCCCTTGCGATCAGAGCCAAGCACTTGGCTGAGTGCGTCTGTGGACAAAGATGCCTTGTCGGCATCAGACTGCGACTCATGCACTTCCTTAAGCTTTGCCTGAAACGACAAAAAGCACATGATTAGTAAAATAAGTAAACTAAAAAATTATAACGTAATTAAAAATAATTAAACTGTCGGATTACTTACAATCGTGGCCGCGACGCTCGGGGACACCTCCTTGTCCTTCCCCTTCTTCGTCCGAAGAGCCACATAAGTATCGAGCCTATGTGGCTTACCCCCTGGCCCACTCCCTACCCCCTGAAATAAAATAAAGTAAAGTAAAATTAGTATCAGCCCCGCAAAGTAAAATAATATCCAATAATATATTTTTGTAGTTATAGATAAATTAAATATTACCTTCATCCTATGCTCCACCTCAGCGTAAGAGGTCCGGCCGGAGTAGTGCACGTCCGTCTTTTTAGCCCGATTTTCCCTCCCCGATTGGCGAGATGCCAATTGTCGATCCTCGAGCTCATTGTCAATGAACTTTTGCGATTGTGCCAATGAGATCGGCTCCTTGGGCGGGACGGATCCGCGCCATTGTAAAATGGTCTCTCGTGTTTTTCCAAAGTACCGTGTCCGCATATTTTTTTTCCACGTCTTGTGTTGCTCCCTCAACTGCTCAAAGACGGAATCGCGTAGCTTTGGATCCAAGTTGAATTGTTCCTGTCCAACAAATACAATGTTAGTTGCGAATAAATATAAATATAAATATAAATATAAATTGAAATTGAAATATTCATATAAATATTACCTGTAGTGCCGCCCAAACAGCTAACTTGAGCTCATACGGCACCTCCTTCCAACTCATAAACCCCGGGCCGATGACCGTCTTTAGCAGCTCGAGGGATCTCGCTAAAAGCTCCGACTTGTTTTCGACGGTAATCCCAAATTTTCCATATTTGGGGAGCCTAGGGGCGGAGGAGCCCTCGTCGCCTCCGCTACCACCGAACCCAGACGACGACATCATCATAAACAGCATCATCATCTTCGCCCTAACATCTGAAGGAGACATTTTTGCTGTAAAAAAAATGTTATTAGTACAGATAAAAAAAAATGTTATTAGTACAGATAAAAAAATGTTACGTCTATATTATAACGTATGTGTAAGTTCCATCAATACCATTTCGTTTCAATTTTGTAATATTATGTTTTTTCCAAATATTTAAAGAGTTATTAAATGGGTGCCCCACCCCTGCCCCCTCCCCCCGCCACACACACACGCACACCTACGCACACGCACACGCACACGCACACGCACACACACATATAATTTTTAGATTATGTATAGGAATTGAATTTTAATATTAATCCTTCATAAATCCCTTGAATACATGCATAAATTTGTAGAGATTGAAATTAAATTGCTTGAGATTGAATTTCTATGTTTCGGGGTCATTATTTGAAAATACTTAATTACCCTTTGAAAACCTTTCATAACACACCTATGTATTAAATATGGGTTAGACCTCTTAGCTTGCTCAACCACCCATTTACACACTTACTTTACCTTTTATTTACATTATGGATATTAATCAATTCACACGTTTTTTTTCCACTTCAACCTTTACTGAAACATTTATTAATTCATTCAAGTTAGGTAAAACCACGCAAGTATCTAATACCAAGTTTTGACGACACGGATCTCTAGAAAGAAAAACAAGCATTTCCAAATTAATATGCCCTCTTTCTTGTTTAGTGTCTCGTGAATTGATAGTATGATTATAAAAATAGTATACAAAACTAGGTGAGATTTTAGAATTACACATCGAAATAATACATGTTGTATAATAATAATAATACAAGTGCATGCTTTGCAATCAAAGGTATTTATCTTTATAAGGAAAAAATTATCTTAAAATGATTGGTAGGGAATGTCTATGAGGTGGATGATAATTTATTTGATATTTTATTTTATTTCTTTTGGTTAGGTTATTAAGACTTTATTTGAATTGATATCTTAGTAATTATTATTTAATATTTATTTTGAGCAATTATCTTATAGTAGGATTATTATCCTAGAAACAATTCTAACATTCCATGAAGGAAAACTTTTATTGGATGGTTGAAAAGACAATAGTTCCAAATTTATTATATTCCATAACAATTTCATAGTTTCAATTCATTTTCATTTATTCTCTTAGTGCTACAACAATAATTTTCGTCCTCCACCACCCCCTCCCCACCCCCTGCCCCCCTCCACCACCCCCTCCCCCACCACACACCACCACACACACACACACACACCCCACCCCTCCACCACCCCCTCCCCCACCACACACACACACACACACACCACACCACACCACCCCCTCCCCCACCACACACACACACACCCCACCCCACCCCCTCCCCCACCACACACCACCACCACACACACACACACCCCACCCCACCCCCTCCCCCACCACACACCACCACACACACACACACACCACCCCACCCCACCCCCTGCCCCACCCCACACCACCACCACACACACACACACCCTGCCCCACCCCACCCCCTGCCCCACCCCTCATCCACCCCCTCCCCCACAACACACCACCACACACACACACACACCCCACCCCACCCCCTCCCCCACCACACACCACCACACACACACACACCCCACCCCACCCTCCACCACCCCCTCCCCCACCCTGCCCCACCCCGCCCCACCCCCCACCCCCTGCCCCCCTCCACGCACACACATACACACATATATATATACACATACACACATAAATATACACACAAACATATATATAAATGGAAGAGAGAGAGAGAGAGAGAGAAAATGGACCTGAAAGTAGAGAGAGAGAGAGAGAGAGAGAGAGAGCAGCGTCGAGAGAGAGAGAGAGAGATGGAGGGAACGGCGCGGGAGGGAAAAAAGAAGGGGGGTAGGGTTTTTGCTGCGAACATTGTCACGGTCGTGTCAAGGTGATTGACCGTGACACGACTTGTCACGGTCATTGACCGTGACACGACCGTGACAAATTTACTTGCCACGGACTTGTCACGGTCAAAGACCGTGACAAGTCTTTGTCACGGTCGTGTCAAGGTCAATGACCGTGACACAAAATGCGTGTTTTTTTGTCACGGTCAATGACCTTGACAAGTCTGGCCGACTGAAAGGTGACAATTTGCCCATTTTGGTGTAGTGAGTGTGAATCAGTCAAAACGGGTTGAGTATCACGAGAGTAATTCCTAGATAGCCTCTTCGTAATCAACACTTCAACTTCAAATCTCACTGGATATATCTCTCTCAAACGAACTCTCGAGATTAGGGTTAGTGTATCACTCTTGTGTGTGAGGAGGTGAGTAAATATAATCAAGTTCAAACGTCTCACACACACATAAGAAAGAACGAACATTAAGAAAGAAAATGATATCATGAATGAATGCTAATCACTATAGTAAGAACGTCGAGTTATTCACCACGTTGACTCTCATTTGCCCGAACACCTAGGATAACATGGATGATAATGGGTGAGGGGGAAATGAAATGAGAACGATGGGATATGAGGTTGGATGGTGATGTATGGATGATAGATGGATATGCGATGTGAGAGAGTGTTCAATACATAAAGAGCAAATGTCTTTATTTCAAAACTAACTACTAACTACAAACTCTCTTTGTTTTCTTTTCTCTCTTTTTTTTTCTTGTTTTTTCTTTTCTTTTTCTATTTTTTTCTTATCTTTTGTCAATTTTTATGTTTTTTCTTTTTTTTTGTTTTTCTATCACTTTTCAAACCAACACTGAAGACATTTAACATTTGGAATCAACACTCTTTTTCTCAAAAATGACGATGGATGATATTTGAATGGAGTGGGGAATGTGTATGGATGATGTAGGGAATATGTGGGAATATGGAAGGGCATGGGAATGTAATGGATGAAGATGTGATATGGGGGAAAAGTGGTAGGTGTATGGATGAAAAGCTAGTATTCGGGACAAATTTCAAGACACGCATTTCTTACAACTCGAAAAAGATGTCATTCTCAGTGATCAAGCCAAAAATGAAGAATAATGAGATCATACAACAATTAAAGTGCGGACCCAAAAGAAGTTGAATCAACTTGTGACTCGGAGATTGCGTAAAATACTCTAAAAGGGTGAAAGTCACAAATCTCACGGGCAAAAGTCTCCACTAGTGATCCTTAAGGTTTTCTTGGGAATTATAGTACTCTTCAACTCTAGCCGTAGTGACGCGATAAGTGCGCAAATTTTGTTGAGTCTAGAAATTCATAGTGCAACATGCCTTGGGACATATTACATAAGCTATTTCTAAAAAGATAAATCCTCTAGCTTAATTCCAAGACTTAAAAAGATGGATGATTGAAAATTCACATCAATGAGTGAGATGAAAGAAACTGCATGAAATTTTTTAAAAATCAGGTTTGAAAATTAAAAATTTTCAAAAGAGGTACGATTTTGATAAAATTCCCCACCCCCAAATAAAAAGGATCATCGTCCTTGATGTTAAGTAAAATGATTTTTAAAATTGAGAGAATAAGGTAGGAAAGATATTACCACAATGAACCGCTAATGAAGTGGACAGAGGTAGCCAAGAATAAACCTGAATAAATGATAAGAGAAAAAAGATGTGTACAAGTCTATAAACATGATAAAGCATTGGGTGATGTGAAATACCACCCCAAAACAGGATGAGACTCATACAAGAAATGCGAGCTGCCTTCCGGTAGCGTTAAGTTTAATGTCTTCAGCCAGGCCGAAGGAATCTCACCCTAAGGATAAGATCTATGAAAGCACGGGGCGACAAAAAAATTGGTTGAAGAGAATCACCCCCAAATAAGACTGAAGCGTCAGTCTTGTTGGATAGAGGCTAAAATGGGTCAATGCACTTGTATGGAAAAGTGCATCACACGATGTAAAGCATAGGTGGACCATGGGCGGGTGGGCATTAGGGTAAGGGTGAGTGTGGAAAGGGTGAAAAGGTATCGTCTACGGACCTTGTTGAGCTTAAAGGTAAGGGCAACTAGGTCCCTATAAGAATGGTGCTCAAGTTGGATGAGAAGGAAAAAGGGTTTGACAATAGTGATTGGGTGGGGATCATATAAATCACACGACCGTTCTATGAATGGTTGCACCGTGACATGCCAGGGAGCTGTTGATGGGAAAAATCAACACCATAAGGAAGTGGCGTGCATGGAGAAACAAGCTCGATGTCACGAAAGTGGAGAGTAGCACCACATATACTCTTATGGGTGGTGGATGGTTATAAATATATGGTTGAAAACTTGAAATGTGCAAAATCAAGATCCAACCCAGGTGGTGGGGTGGAAGGGACAATGGGTGGGTTAAGTGGGACAAATGGTGGAGAAAGATGATCCAACTCAATCATGGGAGACACACACTCATTGGGAGGAGTAAATGAATACTCACAAGGGAGTGTGGTTTCTAAAGATGGAGTTGTCAACTTCGCCATAAGAGTAGTATTAGGGAATGCGGTGGGTAAGTCAAACGAGGCGCCAAGATCGCAGATATAGGGATCATTAGAAATATTGGGCTCAAAGGGAGCCATGCATTGTGGAATAAGATCCATATCCCGACAGAGAGAAACCATCGCAGATTCTATCTCAAGAATATGGTGAGCACTCGTAGCCGGAGCTAACCTAAAAGATATGGGCATGTAAGAAACATATGTAATTGGGGCATAAGGTAAAAGCTTGGGCATATTTTTGGATATCTCGGGAGTGGGAGCCTCAATCGTAGGTTCATTTGGACAAAGTGGGATGTGATCAGTCTCACTAATGAAAGGTAAGTCAACACAATTTTCATCTTGAGACCCGGACCACGGGATGGTCTCAACTTCGATATTCTCATGGTGAGAGGGTTGGTCACACTCAAAGTCTGTGTCATAAGAGGACACATCATCATCACACTTGGGTGCAACAATGGGTGGATACATGGAAATATCCGACTCCCTCGCACACTCCAATTTATTTAACCTTTGTTCAAGTCGTTGGAGGGTTTCATTTTGAAATCGTGTGGCTTGCTCTTGCTCGAGTATGAAATTTTTCAAGAGGCTTTCGAGAGCGGATGTGGATGGTGGTGCTGGAGTGATGGGTGGTGGCGGTGTTTGAGGTGGACACAACTCGATATGATCATGACTATATGGAGAATACTCAAATGAAGTGTGTGGAGTGGGGCCAAGTTCATCATACACGAAAGGATCGCTTTCGTGATGGACAAATGGTTGAAATTCAGTGGGTGCAGAGTGAGGGAACTGATCATGAACGGGTGCACAAGGTTTCCATGATGACTATTGGAACATGTGAGGATCCACAACATCGGGTTGGGATTCGTATTGCGTGAAAGGGTGATCAAGCCTCCACGAATAGCTCGGGTACTAACATAACTAAGGATTATGTATATCGGGATAATAGACCGAGGTGGGTTCTGAAACAGTGTCATATGGATACACATGTTCCATGGGGGGTTCCGATGGATATGGAATGTAAGGGTACTCATGGGACATGTGATCGAAATAATAACAATGGGTACACAACAAAGGATGAGACACGTCGACACTTGACACTGAGAGTGATGACGGTACTCGTGAGAGAGGTGAGACCACTAAGGATATCATAAAGAGATAGCTCGGGATCAACCTCAAATATGTTTTGAGAGAACGAGAAATGGCCAAAGTAATCCCGTAAGGGACGTTCTTCGGCCATGTGGAGAGAAATATTTTTTTGGAGTTTTTTTTTTATTTTTTTTCAAAAGGAAAGAAAATATTTTTGGATTTTTCTAAAATTAAAGAACGAATTGTTTTTTGGATTTTTTGGAAAAAAAGGTGGGGAAAAGATAGTGGACATTTGATTTGGACGAACTAACTAAAATCGACTATCGAAAAATGAATTGGACACACGCAAGCCAAGGAGAAATCCTAACTAGCACATAGCCAAGTTTATCTTCAAAATTTAGTGAAAGGGGTAGTTAAATTTTAATTATGTCCGAGGGCGATAAAAATCACGGAAAAAGTCGGGTGATGAAATCCCTTCTCGTGAGTGACTGGGTGTAGGTCTTAGTCAATTAATTCATCACACCATTCAAAAGTAAATGCGAGAATATAATCACATAAGAGCACACAAATCACACAAAATAATTGACTCGCTAACAGGAGAGGCGCGAGGGTTTGAGAAACATACCTCCCATGGTTTTTAGGTCGTGGAGTGCCGAAAACTTTGAGTCGACCGGGGGGAGATTACGCCAATCTCAGTCGGCCCCGGGAGTCCTACCAACCCAAGGTAGAGAGGCTTCTAAATCCTCGCCTTTTGACGCCCTCTCTCTACCTTGTCCGATTTTTCTATCACGCTTTTCGTCATAATTAATTATTACAAATTAAAATGATAAATAATTTGGTGTCTCTAAGCACCGCAATACAAGCCAATGATAAAAATCCTAATACAAACCTTTAATAAATTAATTCACTTAGAATTATTTCCTAAATTTAGCATTGATACAAGTCACAAATGTAAAACATGTGTAGAAGCTAAATTAACTAAAACACCTTTCCATTCAATTGAAAAGAGCAGTGAACCTTTAGATTTAATTCAAACCGATATATGTGATATAAAATTTGTTCAAACTAGAGGTGGAAAAAAGTACTCTATTACCTCTGTGGATGATTGCACTAGATATTTTTATGTCTATCTTCTAAGAAGCAAAGATGAAACAATTGAAGCTCTTAAGCAATACAAGATAGAAGTTGAGAATCAACTTTATAAAAAGATTAAAGAATTAAGAAGCGATAGAGGTGGTGAATACTAATATCCTTTTAAGGAAATATGTTTAGAGAATGGCATTATTCACCAAGCTGCCGCACTTTACTCTCCTCAATCAAATGGGATTGCTGAACGTAAAAACTGAACTTTAAAAGAAATGATGAATGCATTATTAATAAGTTCGGGATTACCCCAAAACATGTGGGGGGAAGCATTGCTTTCAGCTAATTACATTCTCAACAAATTGATTCATAAGAAAATAAATAAGATACCCTATAAGTTGTGGAAAGGACGCAAGCCTTCCTATAAATACTTAAATGTGTGGGAGTGTCTTGCAAAAGTACTAATTCCTGAACCTAAAAAGGTAAAAATTGGTCCAAAGACTATTGACTGCATATTCATTGGTTATGCACATAATAATAGTGCATATCGGTTCCTTGTGCATAAGTCTGACATTCCTGAAATTCATGAAAATACAATCATAGAATCTAGGAATGCATCATTCTTTGAAAACATCTTTCCTTGTAAGAATACCTTTTGTTAACTATTTATCAAGGTTCTAAAAAATGCGGGGCGTGATTGAGGCGTGGAGGCCAAGCCTTAAGCCTTAGAAGCCTAGGCGGGCCTAAGCGTAAAAAGGCGTGAAAAGGCGTTTAGGCCTTCTTAATATATTTTAATATTTTTTAACCATAACAAGGCTATTAAAATACAAAAATTGCACATATCATAAAAATATATCTGAATACATGCAAATTAAAATACGATCTGATTATTTTGGATAAGATAATGGTCCGGTTTGTAAACAAATTCTTTAAAAGGCGACATCGTTTCACTAAGGCAGTGTTGTTTTTAGAAAAAAGTGCACCGAAAGGTTTTTACCAAGAATAAGGCGTGAAAAGCGTAAGGCGAGGCGTTTCTCCCAAGCCTTAAGCCTAGGCGCGCCTAGGCGGAGTCTAGGCGGGTTTTTTAGAACAGTGCTATTTATGCTGACATCCATTAACTAAGAGTACCTTTTTCGTTAACTACCCAAAATACCCTTATTATTAAACAATTTATCTCAGTCATTAACCCTCAAATCCTCAATTAAAACCCACGAAATCATTATCTCTCTCTAAAAACCCAAAATCTCTCCCCCGCTGCCTTTCCCTCTTCCCCGAGCCACCCTACCCACCACCAATTATCACTCTCCCAACGACTCCCTCTTGCACACCGGGCTTGCTCCATCTTCTTCTTCTTCTTCTTATAATTTTTTAATTTTTTCTCTTTGCTGCCATAGAAGAAGCTTTAAGCTTCTGTCTCTCTCTCTCTCTCTCTCTCTCTCTCTCTCTCTCTCTCTCTATATATATATATATATATATATATATATATATATATATATATATATATATAGCTAAGTTGTAAGGACATATTTCTCATGTCCAATATCTTACAGTTGTGTATGTCGTACGCCGCTACATTAGGTACGTCTCTTTCCGATCTCACACGACGACCTCAATTCGAATTCCAAGAATCAAGCATTCAATGTCTCCATCATGTGTACCACTTCCACCACAACGACTTCACGTTCCACGATTTTAGGCACTTTATGCAAGTGGTACGCAAAGAGAAGTCAAAACAGTGAAAGAAGGCACGATATGAAAGTTCAAGGACATTTTGTTAATTTTATAGCCACCATCCGGAGGACTGGTCAATTGGAAAGTTGAATAGCTCGATGCCATGAAGATACTGGTAGAAACGTCACCTCAATCTGAGTTATGGTGAAGAAGTTATGGCCCTTTGAAAATGAAGAAATTTCTTAGAAAAAAAGTTACGCAAATCTTTATGTCACTTTCTTCACGACTTTCAACAACTTTATCTTTATGTCAATTTCTTCTGGACTTTCAACAACTTTTTTCCAACACGTTTTCTGCAGAAAACGGCGCTCATTTATTTAGACTTCACTTTTTATTCTTTCTATATGCCCCTTTTTAAAAGAAAATTCTTCCCATCTATGAACGCGTATATTTTAAAAAAACATTCAATTGGTTATTTTTACTCATCTGGAGTGTTTTATGGAGAAGACAGTCCATTCTTCATTGCTGCCCACCTGGAGTTCTTGAGGAAGATTCCAGTCGACGACATCGAACCGACACCTACGGGTATTTCGTATGTCACACTTATTTTCATTATAATCCATGTAACCGCTTTTACAAATTATAGTGGAAATAATATGGTTTTGCCCTGTGGGGAATTTTCTTGATATTTTGTGTCACGTGCTTTATTTTATTTGACAAATCATCTCGATGCATGCTTTTAGAATTTAATTGGAAAACTGTGTTTAATTAAATAAATTCTTAATTTGAACAAAAGCGCACTCTTCAAATTGGTATCAGAGCTAATTACACAATATACCGAGTAATTTTCCGCAAATTTTTTCTAAGATATCAATTTTCTGAAAAATTGATTTTTGAAAAAGGGCGTGTTCAATGAAGAAATTATATAATAAAAAGTCAATTTTTGACGGGACAAATATGCTTACTGGAAAGCCCGCATGAAATCTGCTTTAAAAGCCATTGATGAACATGTTTGGATTTTAGTTGAAATAGGGTGGACACCTCCCTCCGTCACTGCTGATAACGTGACTAATTTAAAATCTATGGCTGAATGGGCTGAAGACAAATTTAAATGGTCATCTTTTAATTCTAAGGGTTTAAGTGCTATTTCTGGATTCATCACACTTGAAGAGTTCCGATGTATTATGACGTGCACCACGTCAAAAGAAGCATGGGATGTTTTACAACTTACCCATGAAGGAACTAATATTGTGAAAGTATCTAAACTGCTAAATTTAACAACTCAATTTGAAATTATCACCATGCTTGAGACTGAATGTTTTGATTAATTTTATACTAGGTTATCTGATATTGTTAATACTAGTTTTAATCTTGGTGAACACATTCCTAATACTAGAGTTGTTAAAAAGATTCTAAGATCTCTTCCTAAGCGTTTTATCCCTAAAGTCACTGTGCTAAATTCTATTGGTAGTTTAAATACACTTAAATTGGAGGACCTTGTAGGAGACTTACAAATGTATGAAATTGATATGTTTCCTAAATCCTTCAAACCTAAAGATAAGGGTATAGCATTTAATGCCTAGGCTAAAAAAAGTGAGGGGTCGGCAAAAAAGAGAGTTGAGTCATCTAAGAAAAAGGAGATAGAAACGTCAGATTCTAAGTATGATTTTGATTTAGATGATTTTGCCTTGTTTGCTAAGAATTTCAAGAAAATTCTTAAATTCAAGGAAAATGGAAATTTCAAAGATAAAAAGAAATTTCAGAAAAATAAGTTTGAAAAGAAAAATGAAAAAGATCTTAAATACCCTCCTAAGAAAGATGGTGAGAGATGCTATGAGTGTGACGGTAAGTGTAGGAGGGTAGTGAGACTGGGGTCTATGAATAACTGGAAAGGGTGAGGCGTGACCAACTCCAATGGACGCTGCCTGCAAGGTCTTCAAGGTCTCCCGGTGCAACTTCTGAAGAAAACTTCTCCTTCCGGTAACAATGGAACTCAAGCTTCAACTCACTCCCTGCAAGAAGATGAACTTTCACAGCAAAAATAGTAATTTTCTCAAGGGAAACACCTGAGAGTGATGGCTATCAGTGGGGAGTGAAGGAACAAGGCACTCAACACTAAGAGAATGAGCAGGGAGAGAATACTTAGGTAGGTCTGGTGATATTTTAGCAGAGTAACAGTGCAATTTCTATTGTCTATATCTTATTATCCCTATGACCTTGCCCAGGGGTCCTATTTATACTTGGGCACTAAGGCTGGGTTGGCACTTTTGGCGCCAAAACTTAGAGGGTTGGTGAGGGACAAAGTCTGCAGTGTACTATTTGTCCCTACCTGCAGGCAGGTGTGCCTGTCCCCTCTGGCAGATGCCCCCTGGCGCCGACCAAAGTTCAAACGCAAATATGTATTCTAATGGAGACAAAATATTTGATTTGCTAAATATCTTTTGAAACGGTAACTTTGATACAAACTTTGTAAACTTGAGGGGGGGTCTCGAGGACCACCTCCTCTAAAATATTTGCAAGCTTGAGGGGGGTCTAGAGGACCCCCTTCTAAAATAATTTTTCTTGAGAGGGGTTTAGAGGACCCTCTCCTCTAAAATCATTTTATAAACAGTTCTTTTCTTGTGAGCAGCCAGCCCTTTGGCTGCTCACTTCACTTGTGACTAAGTGTGAGGTGTGTGAGGACTGGGTGACCCTAGGGTCTCCTACTAGTATTCTCTCAATCCTATAGTGCTAAGTTGTTGAGCTTTCTCAACATACCTTGTCCCTCAGCCGCCAAGCCAAAACTCCTGGGAGGTCCCAACGCGCCTGTTCGAGCCCTGCTTGCTCGACTAGGCAACCTGTACAAGAAAGTAAAGTGTTAGTGATGTTGTTCATTTAGATACTGATGTTTCATAATGAGGAGTTGCTTGTGATAGCTACTCCCTCAATATGAGTTTCTGTCGAAACCCTTGTAGCGGCACTCCTCGAATAATATTTCTGCAGTGACCCTTGCTGTAGTGGCGCTGACGCTTGCAGTAGCGCGAACCCTGGTGGCGCTGACCCTTGCAGCGGTGTTGACACTTGCAGTGGCGCCGACACTTGCAGCGGCGCCGACACTTAAAGCGGCGTTGACCCTTGCAGCGACGTAAACACTTGCAGCGGCGCTGGCGCTTGAAGCGGCGCTGACCCTTGCAGCGGCGCAGACACTTGCAGCGGTGCTGACCCTTGCAGCGGCGCTAACCCTAGTGACGCTGACTCTTACAGCGGCGCTGACACTGGCAGCGGCGCTGGCACTTGAAGCGATGCTGACCCTTGAAGCAACGCTGACACTTGCAGCGTCGCTGACCCTTGTAGTGGCGTAAACACTTGCAGCGGTGCTGGCACTTAAAGCGACGCTGACCCTTGCAGCGGCGCAGACACTTGCAGCGGCGCTGGCCCTTACAGCGGCACTGGAACTTGAAGCGGCGCAGACACTTGCAGCGGTGCTGGCCCTTGCAGCGGCGCAGACACTTACAGCAGCACTGGCACTTGAAGCGGCGCTGACCCTTACGACTGCGCTGACCCTAGTGACGGTGACTCTTGCAGCGGTGTTGACACTTGCAGCGGCTCTGACACTTGAAGCGGCGCTGACCCTTGCAGCGGCGCAGACACTTGCAGCGGTGCCGGCACTTGAAGCGACGCTGACTCTTACGACGATGCAGACACTTGCAGCGACGCTGGCCCTTGTAGCGACGCAGACACTTGCAGCGGTGCTGGCACTTGAAGCTGCGCTGACCCTTGCGGCGGCGCAGACACTTGCAGCGGCGCTGACCCTAGTGACGCTGACTCTTGCAGCGGCGTTGACACTTGCAGTGGCGCTGGCACTTGAAGCGGCGCTGACGCTCGCAGCGGCGCTGGCACTTGAAGCGGCGCTGACGCTCGCAGCGGCGCTGGCACTTGAAGCGGCGCTGACGCTTTCAGCGGCGCTGGCACTTGAAGCGGTGCTAATGCTCGCAGCGGCACTGGGGGTTCCTGCTGAATATGAGTTTCTGTCGGGACCCTGGGGTGGTTCCTGCTCAATATGAGTTTCTGTCGGGACCCGGGGTGGGTTCCTGCCCAATATAAGTTTATGCCGGGATCCTGGGTGGGTTCCTTCTCAACATGATCTGCCGGGACCCTAGGTGGGTTCCTTCTCCATATTTCCAAAAAAAATGTTTTTATTTTTATATTTTTTTTGTTGGTAGACACCCTTCTACATTAGCCCCTTGTGCAAAGTCTTTTGTGTTGGGTAGACCAAAAGGATTTGTACGCCATAAATTCAATTTTTTTTCAGGGACCCTAGGGTTTCTTCATCATTCCTCTTAGGGTCATTAAATGTTATGTCACTTCATCCCAAGTTTTGTAAATGAGTCCACTTATAGTGGACCTTTTTATCAGGGTATAAACTTGGTCGGAGGGGTTACTCGTGGTGAACCCCACATTTTTTTAGCCTTCTTCTATGGCCTTCTACTTTGTTTAAAGGTGTTGCTCATGGTAAACCCCTCGCCCTTGGCCTTTTTTCTATGGCCTTCTATCTTGGGCGGAGGTTTACTCGCGGTGAGTCCCTCTCCCTTGACCTCCTTCTGTGGCCTTTCATCTTGGGCGGAGGGGTTACTCACAATGAGCCCCTCGCCCATGGCCTTCTTCTGTTGGCCTTTCCTCTTAGGCGGAGGGGTTACTCACGGTGAGTCCCTCGCCCTTGACCTTCTTCTATTGGCCTTTCCTCTTAGGCGGAGGGGTTACTTATGGTGAGTCCCTCGCCCTTGGCCTTCTTCTGTGGCCTTCTGTCTTGGGTGGAGGGGTTACTCGCGATGGCCCCTTCACCCTTGGCCTTTCTCTGTGGCCTTCTGTCTTGGGTGGAGGGGTTACTCGCGATGAGTCCCTCGCCCTCGGCCTTCTTCTGTGGCCCTTCATCTTGGTTGGAGGGGTTACTCTCGATGAACCCCTCGCCCTTGTCCTTCTTCTATGACCTTTTATCTTAGGCGGAGGGGTTACTCGCGGTGAGCCCCTCGCCCTTGGCCTTCTTCTGTGGCCTTTCATCTTGGGCGGAGGGGTTACTCGCGGTGAGCCCCTCGTCCTTATCCTTCTTCTGTGGCCTTCTATCTTGGGCGGAGGGGTTACTCACAGTGAGCCCCTCGCCCTTGGTCTTCTTCTGTGGCCTTTCATCTTTGGTGGAGGGGTTACTCGCGGTGAGCCCCTCGCCCTTAGCCTTCTTCTGTGGCCTTCTATCTTGGGCGGAGGGGTTACTTGCGGTGGGCCCCTCGCCCTTGGCCTTCTTCTGTAGCCTTCTATCTTGTGCGGAAGGGTTACTCTCGATGAACCCCTCGGCCTTGGCTTTCTTCTGTGGCCTTTTATATTGGGCGGAGGGGTTACTCGCGGTGAGCCCCTCGCCCTTGGCCTTCTTCTGTGGCCTTTCATCTTGGGCGGAGGGGTTACTCGCGGTGATCCCCTCACCCTTAGCCTTCTTCTGTGGCCTTCTATCTTGGGCGGAGGGGTTACTCGCAGTGGGCCCCTCGTCCTTGGCCTTCTTCTGTGGCCTTTCATCTTGGGCGGAGGGGTTACTCGCGGTGAGCCCCTCGCCCTTGGCCTTCTTCTGTGGCCTTTCATCTTGGGCGGAGGGGTTACTCGCGGTGAGCCCCTCGCCCTTAGCCTTCTTCTGTGGCCTTCTATCTTGGGCGGAGGGGTTACTTGCGGTGGGCCCCTCGCCATTGGCCTTCTTCTGTAGCCTTCTATCTTATGCGTCTTCTGTGGCCTTTTATCTTAGGCGGAGGGGTTACTCGCAGTGAGCCCCTCGCCCTTGGCCTTCTTATGTGGCCTTTCATCTTGGGCGGAGGGGTTACTCGCGGTGAGCCCCTCGCCATGAGTTCTTTTTATTAGCATCAAGTTTGGGAAAAGGGGTCACTCAAGGTGGATCCCCTTGCCCTAGGATTTTTTTTGTCAAACTTACAATCTTGGGAAAGTGGAGCCACTCTAAGTGGATCCCCACACTCCAAGCTATTTTATTATTTGTTCACTTGCTCGAGGAATTCTCGATATTAGCCCTCTCGTGCAGAAGTGTCTTGCAATGTCGAGAGACTTGTGCACAAAATTATTGTACCTTTTATTTATACTTGGCAGTTGCTCAAAACTGTTAGCGCTATGGTGCCCTTGGAGCCTTGGGTGCTAAACTGTCGCACCTTATATTTATCCTTGACACTTGATCAAGGCTGCGAGCGCTCCAGTGCCCTTGGAGCCTTAGGTGCTCAACTGGCGCACATTATATTTATACTTGGAACTTGCTCAAGACTGTGAGCGCTCTGGTGCCCTAGGATCCTTAGGTGCTCATTTGAAGAACCTTACGTTTATACTTGGCACTTGCTCAAAATCGTTAGTGCTCCGATGCCCTTGGAGCCACAGGTGCTCAACTGGCGCACCTTATATTTATATTTAGCACTTTCTCAAGACTGTGAGCGCTCTAGTGCCCTTGGAGCTTTGGGTGCTCAACCGGCGCACCTTATATTTATACTTGGCATCTACTCAAGACTGTGAGCGCTCCAGTGCACTAGGAGCCTTACGTGCTCATTTGGAGCACCTTACATTTATATTTGGCACTTGCCCAAGACTATGAGCGCTTCGGTGCCCTTGGAGCCTTAGGTACTAATTAGTTGTACCTTATATTTATACTTGGCAGTTACTCAAAATTATGAGTGCTCCGGTGCCCTTGGAGCCTTAGGTGCTAAACTGTCGCACCTTATATTTACACTTGGCAGTTGCTCAAAACAGTGAGCGCTCCGATGCCCTTGGAGCCTTAGGTGCTCATCTGGAGCACCTTATGTTTATACTTAGCACTTGCTCAAGACTGTGAGCGCTCCGGTGCCCTTAGAGCCTTAGGTGCTAAACTGCCGCACCTTGTATTTATACTTGACACTTGCTCAAGACTGCGAGTGCTCCGGTGTCCTTGGAGCCTTAGGTGCTAAATTGTCGCACATATACTTATACTTGGCAGTTGCTCAAGACTGTGAGCGCTTCGGTGCCCTTGGAGCCTTAGGTGCTAAATTTTCGCACCTTACGTTTATACTTATATTTGGCACTTGCTCAAGATTGTGAGCGCTCCGGTGCCCTTGGAGCCTAAGGTGCTCATCTGGAGCACCTTATGTTTATATTTGTCCCTTGCTCAAGACTGTGAGCGCTCCGGTGCCCTTGGAGCCTTAGGTACTAAACTTTCGTACCTTATATTTATACTTGGCAGTTGCTCAAGACTGTGAGCGCTCCGGTGCCCTTGGAGCATTAGGTGCTAAATTATCGCACCTTATATTTATACTTGGCACTTGCTCAAGACTGTGAGCGCTCCGGTGCCCTTGTAGCCTTAGGTGCTAAACTGTCGCACCTTATATTTACACTTGGCAGTTGCTCAAGACTGTGAGCGCTCTGGTGCCCTTGGAGCCTTAGGTGCTAAACTGTCGCACCTTACATTTATACTTCGCAGTTGCTCAAGACTGTGAGCGCTCCTATGCCCTTGGAGCCTTAGGTACTAAACTGTTGTACCTTATGTGTATAATTGCATTTGCTCAATACTTTGAGTTGCACTTTTTTATGTGAGAACCTTAAGATTGAACTTCCCATTTCTAACTGTGGGGTATTTACATATGAGATGATCAAGTTAAATTATTTTGAAACTGCCCCTCTACCTGCGGGGTACCATTTGCAAATTTTGAAGTTTCCCCTTTAATAGTGGGGTACTTGCATATAGCTGAGCAAGTTAAAATTTGGACGCTACCCCTCTAACTGCGGGGTACTTGCATATAGTTGAGCAAGTTATATATATATTTTTTTTGCGCAACCCCGTGTGAGTGTGCGGTACTTTTTAGTGCAACCCCGTGTGACTTTGGGGTATTTTGTTATGCATATTCATTTCTTGGGAAGTAACTAAGAGATGGGGTTAGCACTTCTCCTTCCCACAAACTTTGCATAAAATTTCACATATATTATAAGTAAAGAAATAATTATTTCTTTATACTAAAAATTTCCCTTGGTCTGAAGGGTCCTTGTTCCAAACTTTTCTTAGGAACCTTTTTTGTCTTATAAAAATAACAAGTTTAGAGGGGGGGGGGGGGGGGGGGGGTAGACCCAATTCTCCCTATTTTTTGAAAACTAGTCAATTACAATTTTTTGGAGAAAAGAGGTTAAGACTTGTTCTCTAGGCTATAAATCTGATTGGAATAATAATAAAAAAATGTAGTGATTTTTTTTTTTTATTATTATTATTATTACTAGGAGGATAACCTCTTGCTGGTCCTGTCGTGTATGCACGGGCTTTACTCACTATACTTTTACTTTTGGGTTGGATATATCCCCAAGTATAATGAGGAAAGTTACTTATATCATAGGCCCTCTTCTAATCTACTGAGAGGTTCTACTATACTATTAAGAAAGAGAAAGCATTAGTCTGGTGTACCTTTTGTTGAGAAATTCTACGCCGTTGTGTCTACATTCCGGTCGCTTCTATTTTTTTTTGTTTAAATGCATCGGGGGGTTCCTTGTTCAAGGTATCAGTCATGGAAAGTTCTTTGTCTGGGATTCTGGTCATCCCGGGTTCCTCGCTTATAGCATCGTCGACGACGGGCTCCTCGCTTGCCTCTTCGCGCGCTGAGGGTTCCTCGCCTACAACTCGAGTTTAGAGTTATTCCTTGCACATTTTTCTGTCTAGGGCTTGGAACTTATGGGTTCCTCGCCGAAAATAATTTTTCATCAAGGGTCCTCGTGCGAAGTTTTAACCACAAGGGGTATTTTGTTTTCTATTTTAACTTCAAAGGGTCCATCGCCTGCTACCGAGGTTATGATAGGTTTCTCTCACGCTGCGGGTTCCTCGCGATCACCCTCAATCAAGGTGGGTTCCTCGTCCAAATCATTTGCGATGAAAATTTCCCCTTTCACCAGTCGGGTTCCTCGATGGCATTACTGCCCATAAGGGGTTCCTACCCAAGAACTTTAGCGTGAGGAGCTCTTCACTGCTTCTTGAGATGGGGGAGGGGTCCTCGCACATAGGCTCCTCGTCACAGTCTGCTGTCGCCGACAGTTCCTCATTAGAAATCCCATTAGTCTTGGGTTCCTCGAGTTGTGGTTTGAACCTGGTTGGTTCTTTACCATTGCTTGAGGTGGGAGAGGGTTCCTCGTCGGACCCAATATCCGAGGGTATCTCGACATTGAATTTCGTCAAGGGTTCCTCGACCTTGTGTCACGTCGAGGGTCCCTCGCGCGTCGACTTCACCTCCAAGGGTCTCTCGACCTAACGCTTCATCGAGACCTCTGCCATGACTTTTTTTATTGGCGGTGAGGAATACCCAGGGTTCCTCGCCCATGAGTTCCTCTCTCCTCGACTAACTATCCGGGTGTCTCGACCTGTAATGAGTGTCTAGACGCGGAGGGTTCCTTGTCTGTTGGAACCAGTGTTGGAGAGAGGGGGGTCTCGACGCTCGTGATTTTTTCTGAAGAAGGGTGATCTCGACCCATGGTTTTCTGCGAGGCGACCCTACGTCCGAGGATCCCTCGCCAGCTACCTTGGAGTCGTCAAAACCCCTAGTTGCTTTGGGAGGGTGTGTCTCGACGCCTTTGAATTTTCAGAAATAGGGGTTTCGGCCTATGCCAGTATGGTGGCCTCTTGTCAGCGGTCGCGGGTCTCACGACCTGGCCTCGCGTCTACGGGTCCCTAGTCACTACAAGGGGGTGTCTCGACATGTTCCAGTGCCGACGGGGTCATCTCGACCTAGGGTGTCTCGACGCCCGTGATTTTTTTATTTTGGCTGAAGAAAAGTGTCTCGACGCCCATGATTTTTGCTGAAGAAGGGTGTCTCGACGCCCATGATTTATACTGAAGAAGGGTGTCTCGACGCCCATGATTTTTACTAAAGAAGGGTATCTCGACGCCCATGATTTATACTGAAGAAGGGTATCTCGACGCCCATTATTTTTGCTGAAGAAGGGTGTCTCGACGCCCATGATTTATACTGAAGAAGGGTATCTCGACGCCTATGATTTTTTCTAAAGAAGGGTGTCTCGACGCCCATGATTTTTGCTGAAGAAGAGTGTCTCGACGCCCATGATTTTTGCTAAAGAAGGGTGTCTCGACGCCCATGATTTTTGCTGAAGAAGAGTGTCTCGACGCCCATGATTTATACTGAAGAAGGGTGTCTCGACGCCCATGATTTATACTGAAGAAGGGTGTCTCGATGCCCATGATTTTTGCTGAAGAAGGGTGTCTCGATGCCCATGATTTTTGCTGAAGAAGGGTGTCTCGATGCCCATGATTTATATTGAAGAAACGTATCTCGACGCCCATGATTTTTGCTGAAGAAGGGTGTCTCGACGCCCATGATTTTTGCTGAAGAAGGGTGTCTCGACGCCCATGATTTATACTGAAGAAGGGTGTCTCGACGCCCATGATTTTTACTGAAGAAGCTTGTCTCGACGCCCATGATTTTTACTGAAGAAGGGTGTCTCGACGCCCATGATTTATACTGAAGAAGGGTATCTCGACGCCCATGATTTTTGCTGAAGAAGGGTGTCTCGACGCCCATAATTTTTACTGAAGAAGGCTATCTCGACGTCCATGATTTATGCTGAAGAAGGGTCTCTCAACGCCCATGATTTATACTGAAGAAGGGTATCTTGACGCCCATGATTTTTGCTAAAGAAGGGTATCTCAATGCCCATGATTTATGCTGAAGAAGGGTGTCTCGACGCCCATGATTTTTTCTGAAAAAGGGGGGTCTCGACCCATGGTTTGCCGCGAGGCGACCCTACGTCTGAGGATCCCTCGCCAGTTACCTTGGATTCTTCGAAAGCCCTAGTTACTTTGGGCAGTGGCGTCATGGAGAGTATGTTGCTGCTGCCATGGACACTTTATTGATGACGAGAGGTACCCAGGGCTCCTCGCCCCTGGGTTCTTAGTGATTTATTGTTTCTACAGGGGTCACCACTTCCACTTCCTTCTTGGCGGTGGGGTGTGTGTCGCCGACTGTTGGTACTACGAGGGTGTGCTGCTGGCCAAGGGTTCCTCGTGACCCCCTTGCCAGTTAGAGGTTTTCCATCTTTTGATATTTTCACTATGGGACCCACTGCCGAGGGTCCCTCGTCGTTATCTGCTGCTGCCATGGGTTCTTTTCTTAAGGGTTCCTCATCGCTATCATTAAGCGAGAGGAGTTCCTCGACCATACCGAATTCCTCGCCAAACACTATGGGTTCCGGGGGTTCTGCGAGTGAACTTGACTATTGTCACAACTTGCTCCAGCGCCGTCCTTTGCGGTTGATCTACTTCTGTCGGAATCATTGTCGGAACGGCGGCCCCTCCAGAGGGGGTTGCTGCTGGTGTTACACAATCTTAACCCAAACTTGCCAAGTCTCAAAAAACATACTCATAAGCCTCTACCACCGGAGCTGCTACCGGTGAGCTGGTCTGCCCTCCCGGAGGAGCAAGTACCTTTGCTCCGGTCACCACCACATCCACCTGAGTGGCCTTGTCTCTTTGAGCTCCATTTTCAGATGGAAAGTCTTCAAACACTAGTTTCCTAAAAACATTAAAACCTTCTTTATCCATGGAAGTGAGGATACCTCCCTAGCAGAGTCGCCAAATGTAGGAGGGTAGTGAGAATGGGGTCTATGAATAACTGGAAAGGGTGAGGCGTGACCCACTCCAATGGACGCTGCCTGCAATGTCTTCAAGGTCTCCCGGTGCAACTTCTGAAGAAAACTTCTCCTTCCGGTAACAATGAAACTCAAGCTTCAACTCACTCCCTGCAAGAAGATGAACTTTCACAGCAAAAATAGTAATTTTCTCAAGGGAAACACCTGAGAGTGATGGCTATCAGTGGGGAGTGAAGGAACAAGGCACTCATCACTAAGAGAATGAGTAGGGAGAGAATACTTAGGTAGGTCTGGTGATATTTTAGCAGAGTAACAGTGCAATTTCTATTGTCTATGTCTTATTATCCCTATGACCTTGCCCAGGGGTCCTATTTATACTTGGGCACTAAGGCTGGGTTGGCACTTTTGGCGCCAAAACTTAGAGGGTTGGTGAGGTACAAAGTCTGCAGTGTACTATTTGTCCCTACCTGCAGGCAGGTCTGCCTGTCCCCTCTGGCAGATGCCCCCTGGCGCCGACCAAAGTTCAAAAGAAAATATGTATTCTAATGGAGACAAAATATTTGATTTGCTAAATATCTTTTGAAATGGTAACTTTGATACAAACTTTGTAAACTTGAGGGGGGTCTCGAGGACCACCTCCTCTAAAATATTTGCAAGCTTGAGGGGGGTCTCGAGGACCCCCTTCTAAAATAATTTTTCTTGAGAGGGGTTTAGAGAACCCTCTCCTCTAAAATCATTTTATAAACAGTTCTTTTCTTGTGAGCAGCTAATCCTTTGGCTGCTCACTTCACTTGTGACTAAGTGTGAGGTGTGTGAGGACTGGGTGACCCTAGGGTCTCCTACTAGTATTCTCTCAATCCTATAGTTCTAAGTGGTTGAGCTTGCTCAACATACCTTGTCCCTCAACCGCCAAGCCAAAACTCCCGGGAGGTCCCAACGCGCCTATTCGAGCCCTGCTTGCTCGACTAGGCAACCTGTACAAGAAAGTAAAGTGTTAGTGATGTTGTTCATTTAGAGACTGATGTTTCATGATGAGGAGTTTCTTGTGATAGCTACTCCCTCAATATGAGTTTCTACCGAAACCCTTGTAGCGACACTTCTCGAATAATATTTCTGCAGTGACCCTTGCTGTAGTGGCGCTGACGCTTGTAGTAGCGCGGACCCTGGTGGCGCTGACCCTTGCAGCGGCGTTGACACTTGCAGCGGCGCCGACACTTGCAGCGGTGCCGACACTTGAAGCGGCGCTGGCCCTTGCAGCGCGCTGGCACTTGTAGCGGTGCTGACCCTTGCAGCGGCGCTAACCCTAGTGATGCTGACTCTTACAACGGCGTTGACACTTGCAGCGGCGTTGACACTGGCAGCGACGCTGGCACTTGAAGCGGCGCTGACCCTTGAAGCGGAGCTGACACTTGCAGCGTCGCTGACCCTTGTAGTGGCGTAAACACTTGCAGTGGCGCTGGCACTTGAAGCAGCGCTGACCCTTGCAGCGGTGCAAACACTTGCAGCAGCGCTGGCCCTTACAGCGGCGCAGACACTTGCAATGATACTGGAACTTGAAGCGGCGCTGACCCTTGCTGCGGCGCAGTCACTTGTAGCGGTACTGGACCTTGCAGCGTCGCTGGCACTTGAAGCGGCGCTGGCACTTGAAGAGGCGCTGACCCTAGTGACGCTGACTCTTGCAGCGGCGCTGACGCTCGCAGCGGCGCTGACGCTCATAGCGGCGTTGACCCTTGTAGTGGCGCAGACACTTGCAGCGGCACCGGCACTTGAAGCGGCGCTGACCCTTGCGACGGTGCAGACACTTGCAGCGGCGCAGACACTTGCAGCGGTGCTAGCACTTGAAGCGGCGCTGACCCTAGTGACGCTGACTCTTACAGCGGCGTTGACACTTGCAGCGGCGCTGTCACTTGAAGCGGCACTGACACTTGCAGCGGCGCTGGCGCTAGCAGCGGCGCTGACGCTCGCAGCGGCACTGACGCTCGCTGTGGCGCTGGGGGTTCCTGCTGAATATGAGTTTCTGTCGGGACCCTGGGGTGGTTCCTGCTGAATATGAGTTTCTGTCGGGACCCTGGGTGGGTTCCTGCCCAATATAAGTTTATGCCGGGACCCTGGGTGGGTTCCTTCTTAATATGATCTGCCGGGACCCTTGGTGGGTTCCTTCACCATATTTCCAAAAAAAATGTTTTTATTTTTATATTTTTTTTTGTAGGTAGACACCCTTCTACAGTAAGGGTCATAGAGATTTTGAGTGTGCTACTAGGCTGAACAAACTTGCAAAAGAAAAGGGCAAAGTTATCCTTAATGCTACTATTAGTGATGATAGTGAGGTCGAGTCGGTGGACTCTGGAGATGAGTCATCGCATGAATGTAACTTCACCGCATTCATGGCCAGTCATACTTCTAGTGCTCCTCACGACGTTGAGGATGCTGCTTCACAGGGACTCCTCGATAGTGAAAATGATGTCAGTGAGGGGGAGGATGATGCAAGTGAGAGCGAGAGTATTCTTCAACGCACCTACGTTGAGTTATATAATGAGTCATTTAAAACCAAAAAGCGTAACAAAACACTAGTTCTTAGGATCACCGCTTTAGAGGATGATTTAGAAGAAGCAAGAAAGAAAGAGTTCTCCATCTGCACTACCTTGAGAGAGAGATAGTCTGCCTGTGTTGAGAAAGAAAGTTTGTTTAGAGAGAGAGATAGCGATTTTGAGAAAGAGAAAGGAGACTTGACTAAACAAGTGTCTAGTATTACAAATGAGCTCCATTCCTCCCTGGAGACTCGGAAGAAACTTGAAGCCCTGGTTTACCATCTTACTCATGATCTTGAGTGAGCACGGGAAGTCAAGATTCAAATCGAGGACAGATATGGAAAAATAGAAAAGATGCTCCTCGGCCCCGCTTTAGGTTTATGTGATCGACAGGGAATAGGTTTTTATGGTGCCTCCACGACCCAAATTACACCTAAACCAGTTCCTGAGTTTACTACAACTCCATATGGCCATCGTCAAATACCACGAAGAAGAATTTGTCCAAGGATATCAAATTTAGGTCCGCCTAAGACTGTGTTCTTTTGTACGTACTGCAAAAGAAAAGGCCACCTCAGGGATTTTTTCTATAGTTTGGGTCGGACACGATGTACTACTGCTCCATCACATCATACTGAAGATTTTTCCAGTCTGAGAGAGCGTCTTGAGTTTTTAGCTGCCACATCATAGAGTTTGATAGAGGAATTTTGACGGATGTCTTTGCCGTCAGTAAATGCTTCCTGCATCCCGGCTAAAATCAACAACAACAAGGGTAAACAAAAGGTTACCACTTCTTGGGTACCTAAGAAAGACGAAAAGGCCCTTGTTGTTCATATCACTCTCAAAGCACATAATACCTCACAGTTGTATTTTGATAGTGGGTGCTCCAAATATGTGACAAGTGATGTCTCATTTTTTACCCACCTAGAGTATTATAAGGAAGGTAGAGTCACCTTTGGATACAGGAGAAAGTCTAGCATTGTAGGATGGCGTACAGTAGTGTTACCGAGATTTTCTAAGCTAGATAATGTTTTGTACGTCAAAGGTTTGAAGGCAAACCTTCTCAGCATTAGCCGGCTGTGCGACGTTGACTTTGCCGTAAAGTTTGACTAGGGCGTGTGCAATGTTTATAATCAAGCCGGTAAATTTTTAGTGCAAGGAGTGAGGACAAAAGATAATTGCTATGGGACTGTGCCCACATCCTCACTTGTGTGCAACAATGCCTCGATCACTCCTATGGATCTGTGGCACCAAAGTCTAGGTCACTTGAACATAAGATATTTGACATATTTAGCTAAAAAGGACCTAGTACGTGGCTTACCATCTCTTGGAAAGCCAACTTCCACGATTTGTGGACCCTGTCAGCTATGAAAGCAAATTCGTAGTCCCCACAGGAAGTTGCATTCCATTACCACCTCCCGTGTGCTTGAGTTGATTCAAATGAATCTTATGGGTCCTACTCATACTGAGAGTCTGGGTGGTAATAGGTATTTCCTCGTAATGGTAGATGATTTCTCCAAAGAGAGAAATCCGATGCTATAGAGTTTTTAACGATCAAGTGTCGTGTCCTGCAAAATAAACACATAGTCACTATTAACAGGATACGTAGTGACAACGACATGGAATTTTAGGAAGCAAATGTAGATCTATACTGTGACAACCTAGGAATCAAACATGAGTTTTCTGCTATGAGGACTCCTCAGGAAAATGGGATTGTTCAGAGAAAGAATAGGACGATTCAAGAAATAGCTAGATCTATGCTTCTAGGTCGAAAGGTTCCTAGGAGATTTTGGGTAGAGGAACTATCTATTGCATGCCATACGACGAATAGGGTTTACCTGCGTCCACATACTCTTAAGACGCCTTATGAATTGTGGACTGGCAAGAAACCCAACCTTTCATATTTTCATGTCTTTGGGAATAAATGCTACATCCTACGGGATAGAGAGCAATTATAAAAATTTGACTCCCAAAGCGACGAAGGAATATTGCTAGGATATTCATCAAAAAGTAGAGCGTACCGGGTTTTTAACCTGAAGAGCACTAAGGTTATGGAGTCAATAAACGTCACCGTTCAAGATGATGAACCTTCGGCGTTTATTGATCTTAGCCTTCAGTGTGAGGATGAGGACTTTTCTGGTAGCGACTTACTTGTCCCTCACCCACATTCTGTGGACTCTACTCCTGTGTTAGGAGACACACCTGCTTGGATTTGCAAGAGTCATGATCCTTCTGCCATTGTTGGCGATCCCACTTTAGGGGTCATGACTCATGCTTAACTAAAAAATGTTGTTAGTCATTTTTGCTACACGTCCACAGTCGAGCCCAAAAACCACAAAGATGCACTCAAAGATGAACACTAGCTATCTGCCATGCACGAGGAGTTGCTTCAGTTTAAAAAGAATAATGTCTGGGAACTTGTCCCCCGGCCTAGTGAGAGTAATGTGATAGGTACCAGGTGGATTTTTAAGAATAAAATGGATAAAAATGGTACCATAATAAAAAATAAGTCTAGGTTGGTCGCTAAAGGCTACACACAAATTGAGGGTGTAGACTTTGGGGAGACATTTACTCTTGTTGCGAGGATTGAGTCCGTCCTCTTATAACTCGCTATCGCATATCATCTGCGCTTCAAGTTATATCAGATGGATGTCAAAAGTGCCTTTCTAATTGGAATTTTATAGGAGGAGGTTTATGTGGTTCAACCAAAAGGGTTTGAAGACCCTACGCACCCGGAGCACGTCTACTATCTAAGAAAAGCCTTGTATGGTTTGAAGCAAGTACCCTGTGCTTGGTACGAGAGGTTTACTTCCTATCTCTTAGCCCGTGGATTCAAGAGAGGGGGAGTTGATATGACGTTATTTGTCAGGAGAAATGATGGTGCTATTTTGGTTGCCCAGGTCTATGTGGACGACATAGTTTTTGGATCCATGTGCTCCCAGCATGCTCACCACTTTGAGGAGGAGATGAAAAGTGAGTTTGAGATGAGCATGGTAGGTGAGCTTACATTCTTCCTTGGTCTCCAGATTCGTCAGCTAGAGGATGGGATGTTCATCTCCCAATCCAAGTATGCTAGAGACCTATTGAAGAAATTTGTTTTAGACTCCGCAAAGCATGCTCGTACACCTATGAGTACTTCTATCAAGCTTAGTAAGGACACTTTAAGCAAGGACATAGAGCAAAGCTCGTATCGGAGTATGATTGGTAGTCTTCTTTACTTGACTGCCAGTCATCCCGACATAGCCTTTAGTGTTGGAGTCTGTGCACGATATCAGGCATCCCCGAAAGAGTCACACTTACTCGCTCTAAAACATATTATCAAATATGTGAGTGGGACTCTCTCATATGGTATTTGGTATTCCTTTGATACCGATGAACATTTGTCCGTCTATTCAGATGTCGATTGGCCAGACGATGTAGATGGATGTAAGAGCACTTCTGGTGGGTGTTTTTATTTTGGTTCTACTCATGTCTCCTGGTTTATGAAGAAGCAAAACTCCATCTCTTTGTCCACTGTGGAGGCTGAGTACATCGTCATCGGGAGTTGTTACACGCAACTCTTATGGATGAAACAGATGCTGGAGGATTATGGGATTTCACAAGACACCATGACCATTTCCTGTGACAACATGAGCGTGATACACATATCCCTCAATCCAATCCAGCATTCGCGCACAAAGCACATCAGGATACACGAGCACTTTATACGACAGCTAGTTGAGGAGAAAGTCGTATCCCTGAGTTACATATCCACCGACCATCAGTTAGCCGATATTTTCACAAAACCTTTAGATACCCTTAGATTCGAAAGTCTTAGGGAGTCTTTAGGGATTTGCACAAGTTGACTGAGGGGTTGGTCCGTGTCTAGGATAGGATGCTTTGTCATATTTATATCATATGATTCCTATTGCTAGACTATATCATGTGTATTATTATTACTTTTATTTTCTTTAAAAAAATGGAAAAATAAAAATATTTTCTTTTTTTAAAAAATTTAGAAAAGAACAAAAAGATTTTCTTTTTATAAAATTTTTAGAAAGAACAAAAATATCTTCTTTTTATAAACTTTTAAAAAAATTGTATTTTATTTGCACCTTTTATGAGCATTTAAGACAGGCAAGTCACAATTTCATTCCATTTATTCATGTGACTATTTGTTACTGTTTTGAGACAATATATCTTGTCATCTTTGTGCTTTATAATGTTTGGAGTCATTAAGATGTAATTAAGTGTTACATCCTACATGTTTGACTCATTATTTCCTTTATTGCGCACATACACGAATTTGATTGATTATTGTACTTGTCTTATCACATGTTGGTTGGGTGTTTTAACTTCAATCTGATCCTTAAAACGAACCAAGTGTGATAAAACTTGATAAGAAAGGTGTGCCTGTAAAAACCGCTTGGTGAGATTGTATGGTATTTTAAAAACGGAGAGGGGCTACGAAAGGTAATTATCTATCCTTTGCGCTAAAGCCACCGTTAAAACGGACCTAAAAAATTGAGGAATTTTATTATCCGGGGTCCAAAGAGGTTAAAAGAGCCCGAAAAATGTGAAGGCAATAAAAAGAAATACATGCCAAATATGGGCCATTAAGGTTCACCATCAATTATCCAAAGTTTGAGAATTTAGCTTAACTCCTCTAAAAATATATATATATCAGAGGGAGTTTGGTTGGAAAATTTAAACGGGTTTGCACGTCCTTGAAAATCTTGAAAAAGCGCTAAATAAGTTTTGGATGTTATTGGTGTGGAAATCACTTTAACTTTGATTTGTTGATTTGATTAAGATGATGTCATCTAAATTCAACATTTTTAACACCTACGGATACTTTTGATATTCATTCGTTAGGAGTACACGTATGCATCGTGCACATATGATTGATTGAGTTTATTTACCTATCGAAAGTGTTCATACCCCTACATTTACGCTATCACCGACATGGTTATTTTTGTGTTCTTTCATGGTGTGATACTTTGTGTAAAAATTAAAAAAAAATTATTAAAAAATAGATGATTCTTTAATTCTTTGTCGTATATTTTGTGTAAAAATTTAAAAAAATTTTAAAAATAGAAGATTCTTTGATTCTTTGGTGTATATTTTGAGTAAAAATTTAAAAATATAACATTTTTTTGTGACAATTTCCATTTTCATATCTGTCTATTTGGGAACATCATAAAAAGGGGGAGAATGAATCATGGGGGAGAAATTTTTGTTGATTTATCTATGATTTGCTTAAAGCGTCATTGATCTTTGATTTTTACATATCATTATATGTCAAACTGTTGCGTGTCACGGATATTTGCTTTTTCTCATGTGTGTAGGTACAAAGTGATATTTATTAAATTGCACACTCTGATGAGAAAAGCTTTGGGAGTTTCTGAAGAGTTGATGTTTTGAAGTTGTTGATGTTTGATTGAAGACATGTCATTTAGTATTCTCAATTTATGGGTTTAATGGGGATATTATCTTATATGTCAGTTGTTTTGGGGAGATTGCATAATTCGAATTTTTTATGTATGTACCGACATAGACATATGGAGAGATTTGTAAGGACATATTTCTCATGTCCGATATCTTACAGTTGTGTATGTCGTACGCCGCTACATTTTGTACGTCTCTTCACGATCTCACACGATGGCATCAATTCGAATTCCGAGAATTAAGCATTCAACGTCCCATCACGTGTCTCACTTCTGCTCAACGACTTCACGTTCCACGATTTTAGGCACTTTATGCAAGTGGTACGCAAGAGAAGTAAAAACAGTAAAAGAAGGCACGAAATGAAAGTTCAAGGGCATTTTGGTAATTTTACAGCCACCATCCGAAGGACTGGTCAACTGAAAATTTGAAGAGCTCGATGCCACGAAGATACTGGAAGAAACGACACCTCAATCTGAGCTACAGTGAAAGTTATGGCCATTTGAAAATGGAGAAATTTCTTAGAAAAAAAGTGACGCAAATCTTTATGTCACTTTCTTCACGACTTTCAACAACTTCATCTTTATGTCACTTTCTTCGCGACTTTCAACAACTTTTTTCCAACTTTTTTTTTCAACACGCTTTCTGCAGAAAACGGCGTTCATTTATTTAGACTTCACTTTTTATTCTTTTTAGGCTATATGCCCCTTTTTAAAAGAAAATGCTTCTCATCTACGAACGCGTAGATTTTAAAAAAACCTTCAATTGGTTATTTTTACTCATCTGGAGTATTTTGTGGAGAAGCCAGTCCTTTCTTCATTGTTGCCCACCTGGAGTTCTTGAGGGAGATTCCAGCCGACGATATCGAACCGACACCTACGGGTAATTCGTATGTCACACCTATTTTCATTATAATCCGTGTAACTGTTTTTACAAATTATAGTGAAAATAATATGGTTTTGCCATGCGGGGATTTTTTCTGATATTTTGTGTCACAAGCTTTATTTTATTTGATAAATCATCTAGATGCATGCTTTTAGAATTTAATTGAAAAACTGTGTTTAATTAAATAAATTCTTAATTTGAATAAAAGTGCACTCTTCAAAGACCAGCTAGCCCACACCCACACCTCATGCAACCCCCATCAGCTCCCCCCACCCCATCTGTTTCTTCTCTCTCCTCTCTCATTTTTTAGTTTGGGATATGTGAATCATTTTTTGGAGGGGTTATGTATTAGATTTTTTGCGGGTTTATGTATTACACACAGGATATTTGTTGAATTGAATCATGGTGTGAGATTTTTTAGTTTGAGATTTGTTGATTTTTTTTTTTTTTGGGGGGGGGGGGTGATGTTATGTATTCCAATAAATTTTTTCATATTTTTTGGGGGTTTATGTATTAGACAACAGATTTTTAGGCTAATTATTTTTTTAAACCATTTTCATCTTGCTAAAAATATTTTTTTTGGATGAAAACAGATTTACTTATTTTTTTGCTGGAAATATTTTTGTTGTTTCTGGAAATTTGTTGAAAAATTGTTGGATTTAAACCATTAAATTTTATATGTTTTTTTTGTTGGAAATTTGTTTAAATTTGTAGCTTGGATTTCTGGAATTTATTTTTTGAAAACGTTTTTTTTTTCTGAATTTTTTTTTAAATGAAAACAATTTTAAATCAGTTTTATTTTAATATTTTTTTGCCTGGATTTTTTTTTTGGCTAAAAACATTTCTATTTTTATCAAACAAAAAAACATTTTTTTTCCTGAAAATAGCATTTTTAAACCGAATTTAGTTTTTAAAAAGTTAACAAATAGTTTTTAGAAAATACTTTTTAACAAACAGTTCTTTTTGTATATATAAGGAGTTCTTTTTGTATATATAAAAAATACTTTTTTTTATTTCGTAGAATTTTTTTTTCCTGAAAATCATATTTTTAAATGATTTTCTTTGTTTAAACATTTATAAACATTTTTAACAAAAAATCATATATTTTTTTTCTCAAAATGATTTTCTTCTTATTAACATTTTTAAACATATTGAAAATCATATTTTTAATTGAAAATCCCTTTTAAACAGTTTTTTAAAATCATATTATAAACTGTTTATTTTAACTAAAAATCATTTTTAAACATGCTGGAATTTTTTCAACATATAAACTGGAATTTTTTAGGAAATTATTTTATTTTTATATTTTTAAAAACGTTTTAACATATAAATAGTTCTATTTTAATATTTTTGGGCTACAATCTGTTTAATTTTTAAAAGAGTTTTTATTTCAAAAAATTGCAAAAAAATACTATTTCTTTTAAAGCAGTTTAAATAAAATTCTTTTATTTCAAAACAATTTAAAATAGCATGTAATGTTTATTTAAAACAGTTAAAATAGTTAATTTTTTAAAAACAGTTTTTATTTCAAAAGGCATGTAAAAGGAATGTATTTTATAGCGGGGCACATGCGTCTTTTTGTATCATGATGAGCAAATAAGAGATTTGACAAGTGAGAGAATACTTTTAAACGGAACTTAACAGATTCCATCCAAATCAACCCCCATCTAGCAATAACTAAAACTAACGTATCCCAGGAACAAAATACAGATAACAAATGTACTTCAAAGAGTAAATGACCCTAATTTTAATTACTGTTTAATTATTTAGTGAAATATTATTTTTTCGTAATCCGATAAACAACAAATTCATACTAAAAGAGATTTCTAATGGAGACTCGATTTCGTGTTTTTCAAACCAAATGCGCTTACTAGGCCTGTCAACGGGTCGGAGTCGGGTCGGGTTTAGGGAGATCCAGATCCGTGTAATCGGGTCTTCATCGGGTTCGGGTCCGGGTCTTCATCGGGTCTATAATATTGGATCCAGATCCGGATCCGTTCGGGTCTCGGGTTCGGGTTCGGGTCTGGCCAAATATATACATTTATTTTATATTAGCCCCCTTCTTTATTTTTTAATCTTAAATTAAAATATTTTATAATGTATTATATAATATTATTAGTATAAATAAAACATATATTATTTATATTTATTATATACATAAATATATATTTATATATATATTACTTACATGTTATATTGATAAGATATATTTATAAATATATATAAATTTATAGTATATGTATATATATTTAAAAAATAATAGTGTACAATTCGGGTCGGGTCTTCGGGTCTAGGTCTTGTATAAGATCCAGACCCTACCCGTTTAATAAACGGGTCTTCGGGTCTCGGGTCCAAAAAAATATGCTCAGACCCTATTATACGGATCGGGATCGGGTCGGGTCTGGGTCCAGACCCGACCCATTGACAGGCCTAGCGCTTACCCTAATGGTTAGCACCCACTCATAGTTTGCAAGAGGTCGGGGTTCAAGTATTTTTGAAGAGCTTTGTTTAATATTTTTTTCAATCTTGGAAGGAATTAAGCCTAGTTATAACTTTAAGATTTAAAATTAAGTTAAAAAGGCTTTTTATTATCATAATAATTTAAAATAAGTTGGTCCATGATTTACAAGAAAACTTGTAAGAGCATCCGTAGTGGGGATGCTAAAATCCAATAAAAATTGTAAGTTTGCAAATTGTTAGGGTTGCACTGGTTAGGGGTGGCCATAGGCCCGAGGCCCGCCAAGCCCGCCCAATAAAAAAATAGGGCTTGGGTAAGGTGAATAGGTCCGCAAAGCGGGGTTGGAAAAATTTTATAGGCATGAGTTCTTAAGCCCGATGAGGCCCGGTCCGGCCCGAGCCCGAAAAATATATATATAATATTAATATATATTTATATATATATGTATATATATATATGGGAGGGGGGGACTTTTATAAATATAAAAATGTATATCAAGTCTTTTCATGTAGAGTGGAAAACTTTATATATGAACTTTGTAATATATGGAGTTTAAAACAGATTTTAAATTAAAAAATCGGTCTTTAAATAAAAAAATAGGTATATTAATTTTTTAAAAAAATCTTTTAATTAACATAATAAGGCCCGATCGGGCGGGCCTGGGTAAAGAGCTTTCAAATCTGGGCGGGGTTGGGATTACATAATAAGGCCCGATCTGGGCCCGAGCGGGCTTGAGATAGCCGTTAATTTTTCAAGCACGGCCCGAGCCCGACCGGGCCTGCCCAGGCCCGGCCCACGGCCACCCCTAGCACTGGTGGGTTGAATTGAACAAATTTTGTAGAAGAAAAGACAGTGGTTCTTCAAATTTATTGAACGGCTACTGAATTTGCAAATGTCCTACGAACTTCATTTGTTCGTAGAAATTTCAACGAACTTCTGAAGTTCGTTGAAAGTTAATATCATATATAAAAAATTAATTTTTATTGCGTATTTGAATTCTTACGAACAATATTTGTCCGTAAAATTTTTTACCTACAAACAATACAAATTCATAAGAACTTATATATCCATTTGTCAAGCTTTTCCCATTGTGTGACGTATACTTAAAAAAAGGTCATATGAATGTGCAATTTTGGCAGTCGAGCGCATCTACCGTTGTCAATTCTCTAAGAGCAACCCTTACGGGTACCTCAAATATAACCACGGCTAGGCCAAATTTACCAGCACAAAAGAGAAAAAAATGCTGTGGGTATACCATATATAACCTATCTTTACACCAAACAAACATAAAAACAATTGGACACTTTTCTTCAGCGGAACATCTTGTTCCGCTTTAGGTTTATACCATATTTACCCTCCCATTTAATGCCTTGCTTCCTTTTAATTCGTGGCTTCCGCGGAACATGAAGTTCCGTTTAAGGCTTGGGCCCACAAAAAAATTATTTGTCGGCTTCTATTCTATTTCTATATTTGTTAAATTATGCGGTAGCAAATGGTATATATAGAATTATACCATACCCATAGCAACCTTAAAAAATGCAAATTTACCGTTTTAGCGTACCCATAAGGATTGCTCTAAGGAACAAAACTCAGCGGTGAGAAAAGACATGGCCAAAAATAGTTTGACCAATTCCGATTAACCAACCAATTTGTCCGTTCCATAATTGCATCTAGAACGTTCTTTTTTAAATTCCCCGACTCTTGATTAATAAAACCAAAAACGTTAATCCATCTGTCCACATCTCAACAGAAAAAATGGACGTGATCAAATTACGGACTCACCCTCAACCGACCTTTATTCCTATTTATAAATTCTCACTTCTCTCTCTTTACAGACTGCATTTTAACTTGTCCCTAATTACACTTAATAATGGCAAAATCACCAGAGACAGAGCATCCAGTGAAGGCTTTTGGATGGGCAGCTAGGGACACATCTGGAGTTCTCTCTCCATTTAAATTCTCGAGAAGGTATATCATATTATTTTTCTCTGGCTTGATTTCAACGCGTTACTCTTGTCGGTTTTTATTAATGTGTATAGAGTGGCCATGCACGTGGCCCATACCATACCATTTCTATATTAAATGGTTAGCCTTGTTTTGGCACTTATGTTTTTTTATCCATGCAGACCAACGGGCGATAAGGATGTTAGGTTCAAAGTGTTGTATTGTGGGATCTGTCATTCTGACCTTCACATGATCAAGAATGAATGGGGATTCACCCGCTATCCCATCGTCCCTGGGTATGTTATGTTCAAATTTCTCTATCTCTGTACAAAAATTCTATTTGTACAGAGGAATCTGTACAGAATCGTCTGTACAGACTGACGTGTCGCGTCTGTATTGGTTCGTGTCTTGAGTGGGCCCAGACACGGACCAATACAGACGCGACACGTCAGTCTGTACAGGCGATTCTGTACAGATTCCTCTGTACGTGTAGAATCACTCATCTCTAAATATGACTACTGGGGCTTGATCACATTTTTTACGATTCTTTACATAAACTAGCATGCAATCCTCCCTATAATTTTTTTACACGCTTTGATATATAACGGGGGAAAATTATTTGCATGTGCTATTGTGGACTTAAAATTCACGCTCCCTAAGTCCCAAATTAAGAATTCATATTTTGTATGGAATAAAAGTTCATATTATGTCCAAAATAGGAAAGTGAACTCTTAATTTAAAACAATCCAAAATGAAATAGTGGATTCCTAATTGGGTCAGAGGGGAGTATTTGTTATCAAGGTCCTAAGGGTAGGGTCAGTCTCGAGATTTTAGAGGCCGAGGTGAGCTCTTGAATTGGGAGCCCAATATTTAACGAGAGATTTTTTTATTAATTTATAAATTTTACGGATTTTTTTAATCGATAGGATGTCGACTTATTTATTGAGAGTTACGATAAGTTTAAATGTTTGTCCGTTCAGTTTTCAACAAAAAATGTTTTTGAGACGACTCGAAAATGAGGCTATAAGTATATATACACTTTAAAAAATTTGGAGTCCCTAAAATGCGCCGAAAATTGAGGGCCCAAGGCGGCAGCCTCCTTAACCTCCCCTCAGAACCGCCCCTGCCTAAGGGGATAATTCGGTTTATTATTTTTGATAATCAAGGTCCTAAGGACACTCGGAACTAATATTTGTGTTGATGGATTTTGAGAAGAAAATCCTTAAGTTTCAGTTTTATCACTGTAGATTATGGATGCTTGTAAATGAAAGTGTTTGTTAATTGATTGCATGATTTATCAATTATTAGCAGAAGTTTTTCAAAATGTTCCATATAATTTGAATTCTATTTAGAAATCCACGTTTCAAAAAACAACTCTTAAATTGCCAAAACGATCCTTGATATGGAATGCATTGCAATTACCTATGTTATTGACATTATCTAATTTCTTATGAATCTTTCAAATTAACTACTTGTATCAAAAACTTCATTTTGTGGATCATAACCTCACATTGATTTTTCTTTTCCTTCTCAAATTTTCCACTGTAAAGCTGCGGGTGAAAAAAATCTCACACTCCATGTTAATTTAAGATAGAATGAACATTTCCTTTACAAAATTGCAAGAAATCCACTTAACCATCACAGGTTACTATACAATTAATAACTATTAATTATTTTTTTAAAAGAACTATTTATAAGCCAAAGATCATAGCAGTAAACCCATCGTCCAAGAAGAAGTGAAACTCAAGACGTATATATAATGGAGACCTACAAAAACATCCAAAAAGAAGACAAAAATGTTGACACGATCTTAAAATTATAAAAATTTCGTGAGATAGAAATAAAAGAATCTATTATGACTACTGAAAATTGAAGTAATCACCTTCATTTAAAAAAAATTCCATATAAAATATCAAATACAAAATTGGGAAAGAAAAAATTAAAAGAAAACTAAATATCGTTGTTGATGCAAAAAACTGGACCGAATCCCATTTTTATGATCACAGATAAATAGATAAAAGCAATCCAATCAAGCACATGAGAGACAAAGATTTTTAAAGTGGTTCGGCTATGAATAAAGCCTACGTCCACTGTTATTTTATTCCCAGGGTTTACAATAGCACCATAAGGTGTAGAGAGAGAACGGATGTGTAAGTATGGTGTTTCTAGGTTCTCCTGCATCTCTTCCCTTTTGGCTAAGGGGATACATGTATATATAGTGATGGGAGATAAAGAGATTCATTGTATGTAGACATTTATGTCTACATTCAACGAATCTAATTGTTGAATTCCTTGGTATGCTATGTGTTGTCATATATTAATACAGTATAAATGTACATTAAGGGTCATTAAATGCGCTGTCATCTTCATTAATGCACATTAAATGCATAGTTATCCTTTGATCTTCCTGGTTGGTATGCCGACCAACTCTCCTTGGGTGCCGACCAACTCTCCTCGGGTGCCGACTAATACTCCTCGGGTGCCAACTAATTTTTCTCGGATGCCGACCAACTCTCCTCGGGTGTCGAATACTGCCACGTAAGATGACATGTGTCCTTTTCTGATTGGTCCTCGTAGATGGAGAATTTTTGCGTTAACAATCGTAGAGAGTCAAATTGGGGTGGTGATATATGATGATACTTGATATAGTATCAACAAGTAAATTAGTATGAGCACAATACATAATAGCTTTGCAAGTGCAACAATGGTGGTTCAGCCATTGGCCTACTCCATTGTGAAGGTGAGTGTGAATTTCACTACAAAAATGGGCAGTAATGGCCTTAGTGATACAATTCACTACTTTCTCTCTCTACTGTAATAAAAGCAAAGCTTAGGCTGGGGTTTGAATATTTTGATCCTTTACACTGATGAAGAAGATGAGTATATATAGTGCCTGAGGTGTGTACTGTACTCCCCAAGCATGTAGTAAGCATGTGTAGAACGTATTTGCCAATAAGGACCAGCTAGATCTTATTATAACGATTTTGTTCACGTGGGATCTTCAACCCACGCGCACTCCTCCATGTGTGCCCTAATTCACGCGCTCTGCCAGGTGTCAAATATCAGTCGTCAGGACCAGGCCGAGGCTGAGTTGTCAAGTTTGATACTTTGATGGTAAGGTAACTATCATGTTTAGCCGAGTCTTCATTCAGCCCTGGCCTCTAAGTGATGGACGAGGTCGAGGAAACTTGAGTCATAAGATCACTGATACGGATATCTTTTACTGTGTTTTGAGACGAGGGCGAGACTTTTTGTGATGAGTTTGTATCCGAGGTCGAGACCCTTCATGTTGGGTCTACAGTCGATCCTTAACTTTCTTGAACTGATGCTGTGCCACTGGTCGGCCTTGGCCGAGGGGCTGTAGCTCAGGACTAGGTCATACTTGCTATATCAATACATGATAAAATTCTAAGTTAATTGGAAATAATTCCCTAAAATGAAAGAACATATTTAGAAACTTGAAATTAAAGTATCCATCTGCAGGACGATTTTGTCTTATAAACCCTCATATGCAGATCATGGATAGCAATGTGTGAGTGGGGTTGAGGGGATAATAAGTGAGGTGACTTATTGTGTAGAGAAGTCCAATAGGTTTTGGGAATATGGAAAATGGACAATTGTTTCTCTAAAACGGAGAGAGGGAGAGAAGATATGGGAAAGATCTTTTGAGTACCTGGCTGGGACATAAATGATATGCTGAAATACACAAAAAAAGGGAGGAGGAATGCTATGATGCGTGGATTGTTTGATGATTAAGTAGAATTGATTGCAGGAATGCGTTTTATACTTGTAATTAGATTTTAACCCCACGCGATGCATGTGAGCGTAAAAATTCTTTTTAAACAACACAAAGCAACTGGATTTGATAAATTTAAAAACTATATAGTTAGATATTGTTAAACATAAAGATCTAATATGTTGATTTTAAAAGTAAAAGACACTTAAGTTATTACTCCGTAAATGTAACAGCGACATTGCAAGTCATTACGCAAGTGGATCAACTATCCTGAAAATAATCACAGTAAATGTAACTGAGTAATTACATAATATAATAGTATTATATTATTAAATAAATTTATGCAATGTAATAATGGTAAAAAAAATCCTAAGGGCCAACGAAGTTGTATGTTACTCCACAATACAATATCTCATTATATAAACCAAATTGAGTAGTAAGATGTCACCTGGACAGTATGTATTTTCACAATATTCTACAATTTCCTTTGTTAGAAAGGAAGAAAGGCAATAAAAAATAATAAATAATCAGACAATATTTTTAAATGTTAAAAAAATGTGTTCACTGTATACGAAAATATGATATTTTTTTGCATACACCGGCCAAAAACTACTCTATATATAATTCAAATGATAGTTCCAATATTTGAATGTTTATACATGTGATGCTTTAGACATCTCCAATCCTTTTAGGCAGAATGTATAACCCACATATATCTTTTATCTTTTTTTCTAGTACACTCCAACAGATATTTAGGAATGTGATATTACACATATCATGAAAATTTAAAAAATATGCGGCTAAATTATTGAAAAATTAAAATACACCCGTATGTGTGCTTTTTCTTACACTTGTTCTTAGAGTGAGAAAATATCATAAGAGACGGTCATCTCCATCTAGTCATCTCCGTCTGCAATCAACCAGCAAAAGAAAAGAACATAGGAGGGAAAGGATTCAACCCTGAATAATTATAAATAAAATAGATTTAAAAATGAAACTAAGGTTCACAATTTTCGACAATAATTAGGAAAAAATGGAAGAATTAGTAAAACCTCGTAATAGAAATAATAGAAAAAATAATGATCAATTGCATCATCAATTCAACCTAATAGAAGTAAGAAACCTAATTTCCTACTTCACGATATTAATGGTAATTATGATGGGAGAGAGGTGAAGAGGCTTAAAAATTATTAGGTGTAAGAGCCTTAAAAGAGAAAGAGAAGATACCAAAAAGGTGGAAGACAAACCGAAGGAAAAGAGAAAAAGGGCTTGTTTGATTTCTCAAAGTAGGGAGAGAGATAGGAAAAATTGTTCTTCTTAATTGCAACTTCAATTGTAAACCACGTGGCATATTCATAAATGGAGGCACCATTTTTATATTATAATATTAGATAATATAAATTTATGTTATGATATGTAAATATTTCAAAAATGATTATGTACATTTACCATTAAATAAAGACAAATTACATTGATACTCTCTTTACATAATACTTTTTTTTTAATTTTTTTTATAAGTAATGAGAGTATATTAATATAGATACCTAAGGGGTGGATCCTAGTATACAAGAGATATACAAAAAATCTTCAAATGACCAAAAAAAGAAAAAAAGTGAAGGGAAACAAAAACATTCTAATCCTCCCCAACCTCCAGCGTATCCACGAATACTACATTTAAAACTTCTTCCCCAACTCCCAAAAAATTTACAAATCTGAATAGTAGAATTAGCCTTTTTATTATACTGTTGTGCCCCGACACTCAATTTTTTTGGGGCACTCTCTAGTTAACCACGACCCCCCGAATATAATCAAGATAAAATGGTAATAATGACAATTACATAAAGATGTAAAGAAAATATACAACATCAAGATATACGTTGCTCACTAACTTGGCTACATCCACGGGGAGGTCCGATTTCAGTATATTTGAAGAAATTACAACTACAATAGAGAATATACAAGGATAAATCACGTATCCTATACTCTCCACCTAAATCTCAAATTAGCCATTGTACACCAACTCTCCACCATATGAATCCAAGTTCTAAGCCAAGAACCCACTTTATTTCTTGCCCTCAAGTTTTTACCATATACCTAATTTGGTGTATTCCGCTCCCAATAAAACGGTGAGAAATCTCTCACACATTACATCTTAAGCACACCTACCATATATAAAGTACCGACACGTATACCTTCTTACACTATTGAGCAATACCCATGGGTGAGAGGGAAAATCCCTCACCTCTCACTCAAAACCCTCTCCTTTAGAAGAATACTCTATCTAACTTTATGTTGATGTTGGTGTGTTTTGAACCATGGCTAAATCTCACCTTATATAAGGAGAAAAAGTGAACAGTACCCCGGAGTACCTCTTGTATGAACAATGCTCTCGCGTATGAACAGTACCTTGCAAAATTCAAGCCAAACTTCACATAAACCACATATGTAAAGAGCTCAAAAGAGTGTATCACAGTCTTGCTGGCTTAATCTCTCCTTCCTAGAAACACTTCTTATTCTTCTCTTTCCATAATGTCAATACATTGCATAACTGGGCTATTCTCCTCACAGGACTAAACTCCTTCCCCAAGTAGCCATCTCCTATCTAAAAGATTCAGCACACACCCATTTCACCCTAAATATAGAATAAATGATCACCCATAATCCCCTAACTACCCAACAATGCAACAAGTTATTTACCGTCTCCTCGGCTTGCTTATAAATCCAGCACCTACTTGCCAAGCGACTACCTCTTTACATACACATTCTTGCTTGAGGGGGTTATGGTGACATCTTTACTTGTTGGAACATTAAATATTTCGTCATCCAAAATGATTTGATTATAATATTTCGACCGACACATATGGATTCTTCCTTGTAGTCAAGTTAGTCCCTGTCTGGGTGTCCAAAAATTGTAAATTCACTCATTAACAAATTGGTCCATTTACAAATTTATCCATTAATTGTGTTTGATTTCATTAATGAAATGATCCATTAATTTCTCCATTTTAGCGCTTGTGTAAAATATGTAATTGGATCATTTCACAAAGAGCATGATCCTCTGTCTCGCTGTCTCTCTCTCTCTCTCTCTCTCTCTCTCTCTCTCTCTCTTAATTTGTTTTTATCTATTTTTTTCATATAACCTTAACATTAATTTCAGATTACCAAACGTTGCATAAAATTAGATTTAAACTCATTTCAAATCCACTAATTTACAATTCACTAATTCACAATTTACCAATTTACATAATTAAACAATTTACACAAGCAAACAGGGCCTTACAAAATGCATAAATCTTGTCTATATTCTTGCCTTCTTTTAATTTCTTGATTGAGTTTTTTCTCCCTTCTTTATAGTATGTGAATATTCCTTAGCTAATGAAATGTTAGGTGTAATTATATGGATCATCTCTACTAAATTCTATAAAAAAAAATTAATTCATCTACCTAAAATATAATAGTGGTATGTAACTAATACTAAGTGTATATTGTTGTGAAATGCTCAAAACATCTCTAATTTTTTATGGTGCCCTTTTATTTTCGTATTTTTCTTTAATTAGAATGTAGTTCAAACACGGGGGTCTTTAGTCTCTAGCTCCTAATTTTCAACTCGTTTTGTGTGCGGTCCATATAATATATCTGCGGTCCTTGTATACTAATATAACATTGTGTGACGTCCCTGATATTATGTTATATCACAATACATGTCATATTAGCTATAGTATCCATTAAATAACACTTGGGAACCGAACACAATCACTTAGATAATCAAGGGATGCAACCTAAACTCCACACCTTGAGGCCTCTTGACAAGTTCAGCATTAATCATATCACCTTGGGGCCTTTTGACAAGTTCTCTATTAATTATTTACATAGATATATAGTTATACATATGCAAATTTTCTCGTACTTACCGGGATTTAGATAATACTAATTTCATTGCAAATTGCCACTGCCAAGTCAAGTATTCCCATTTCTTTTGGTTGAAATGGCAACCAAAGCTCAAGTTGACAAATGGCAAGCTTGATGAGGTGATATTTTGGGGGTGAAAATGGCTAAAAAGCCTAAAAACTCACATGTACATTTTGTTTGAGACTTATCTAAATTAGACAATGTGAATGTTAGAAACATCATCAAATTATATTGTGTTGTGAAAGCTTATGATGGCTGCCTTTAATATGAAAGTATGATTTATGAGAGCACTGTTCTAAAAATCCTCCTGCTTAGGCACTGGTAAGGCCCCACCCTGCCATCTTGTCGATGCTCAAGCATATATATTTTGGTTAGAGTTCTAAGATATGTACTCTTATTGCCACATTGACATGGCTATAAACTGTGTGTTGAATTGTTAAATTTTTGCTATTAGTTTTTTTTTCATAGAATAATATTTGAAGGTAAAACTAAAAACTAAGCTATCTGACCTTCCACCTTCCGTTTAGCTAATGACAGTCTTAAATATTGTATGAAGTATTGCAATGCTGAAGTTCAGCATAAAAAGGAAAGAAATGTTGCAGTATTATCTTGTGCTTAGCAGAATTCCTTCATCCCTCATCAACCTAATTGAGAACAAAGTCAAGAATTATATTAGTGCCCAAAATTTGCCTATATAAATCCTCAGTAACTTTGATGCCTTAGATGTTTTGACAACTTATACATGCACATCCAATTAGTTGTTGTATAGTTGATTATAATTTATTGATAGATGGAGTAATTGAATCGAGTGAAACAGGCACGAGATTGTGGGCGTTGTGACTGAAGTGGGTAACAAAGTAGAGAAGGTCAAAGTTGGAGACAAAGTTGGCGTGGGGTGCATCGTCAATTCATGTCGTACATGTGACAACTGTGCTAATGATCTTGAGAATTACTGCCCCAAGCAGATAGTCACCTACAGTGCTCCATATTTGGATGGAACAATCACATATGGAGGTTACTCTGAGAGCATGGTGGCCGATGAGCACTTTGTTCTTCGCTGGCCCGATAACTTGCCTCTTGATTCTGGTGCTCCTCTCTTATGTGCCGGGATTACTACGTACAGCCCACTGAAGTACTATGGCCTCGACAAGCCCGGTTTGAAGGTTGGTGTGGTAGGTTTAGGAGGGCTGGGCCATGTAGCTGTGAAAATGGCTAAAGCATTTGGGGTTAAAGTCACAGTGATCAGTACCTCACCTAAGAAGAAAGAGGAAGCAATTGGAAAACTTGGTGCTGACTCATTTTTGGTTAGCAGTGACCCAGATCAGATGAAGGTACACATTATTTAAAGGGATAAATTCCACTAAGACCCCCTCTGTTTTGTTTAAAATTAAACTATTTATATAACAAGAATAATACCCTTGTTTACTGTATGTTGAATTAATAAATTAGTGTTCATTTTAAATAGAAACTTTAATAAATTAATAGATAATTCATAGTTGTCATTTTATTATGTCCAATCGTCCACTACCCATTTTATAATGTAAGGGTGGTTTGTGGAATATTTTAAAAAACACGGGTGTATCTGGATTTTTATGGAAGCACATGGGGTCTAAATGGAATTTACCTATTTCAAATTCTATCCTTTTTTTGAGAGAGAGGATCCATGAGGCTGATATGGTTACAATCTTGTTTAAAGTATATGGCTCGGGTTTGTGTACTAATTCTGATGTTGGTATGTTAAATAATTGATCAGGCAGCAATGAGCTCATTGGATGGTATCATTGATACTGTGTCTGCAGTTCACTCTCTTCTACCATTGCTTAGTTTATTGAAGGCTCATGGAAAGCTTGTTTTGGTTGGTGCACCTGATAAGCCACTCGAGCTACCTGTGTTTCCTTCGCTTGTCGGTAAGCATTCAAAATCGTTTTTACGTTTAATTGAGCAAAGCTTACATCAACTAGGAACGGCATTCATTATAACCTTTCTTAAAATGAGATGTTTGAGCTAACATGGAATTTGGTATATGTCATAGCTGGGAGGAAAGTTGTTGGTGGAAGTTGCATTGGAGGGATGAAGGAGACACAGGAGATGCTTGATTTTGCAGCAAAAAACAACATAACTGCAGATGTGGAGGTTATACCCATAGACTATGTGAACACTGCGATGGAGAGGCTCCTGAAAGCTGATGTTAGGTACCGATTTGTAATTGACGTAGCCAATACAATGAAGCCTTACGTAGTATGAATGAGGCTTGTGGTTCCTGGAGTTGTTTAGTTAGAGATGTCCTACTCATATATTGGCAATTTTACTTTCTGGAGTTTTAACTGAGTTTCTTGTTTGTTAAGAGTGAATCATTCTAGTTATGAATACGGTATAGAACCCATTGAGAACACTTGTTACACCTCCGAGTCCATTGTCATATGTTCTACTTAGCTCTAGATTTTGTTGGTTTTGAATCTTTTGATTGCTTAGTTGACATATGAGAACAAATACTGCAAGGATTTGGTGGTCTCAAAGAGCAACCCTTATGCATACTCCATAAAACAACGTCGTTTTGCGAATGCAATTCGTATGCAGAACATTGTTAACTGCTGGATTTTCTGACAGAGGACATTGTCTACCCCAACAACTGGGCCAGAGAGTCATTATTTTTTATTTGCTCGAAAATTAAATTTACCATTGTTTCGTTTATCTTCGAGCTATAAATCAATTTTTTTCATAACAAACAATAACAATCAAACTAGAAAAAAAATAGAAAATATAAATAAATTCTATAGGCAAATAAAAACTATCAAACAACTCAAAATAAAATTTTCATATGCAAAATTTGTCATGGCAAGATTTTTCAACCTATCTATTTTCCAACTTTTCTATCAAACAAATATATAAATGTACATATATATATTTTATATATATATATGAAATATATAAATATAGGGGATATATTAAAAATATGAAATATACGATATATATATCACTGTTATAAAAAACCAACCTAGGCTTGAGGCTTGGGAGAAACGTCCCGCCTTAAGTTTTTGACGCCTTATGCTTGGTAAAATTCTTAAGGCGTATTTTTTCTCTAAAAACAACAATGCTTAGTTAAACGATATCGCCTTTTAAAGATTTTTTTACAAACCGGATCATTATCTCATCCAAAATAATCAAATAATATTTTTATTTGCAAATATTCAGACATATTTTTATTATATGTACAATTTTAGTATTTTAATAACATTGCTATGGTTAAAAAATATTAAAATATATTAAAAAGGCCTAAGCGCCTTTTCATGCCTTTTTACGCCTACGGCCTAGGCTTCTAAAGCTTAAGGTTTAGCCTCCACGCCTTGATCACGCCCCACGTTTTTTAGAACCTTTATATATATATATATATATATTAAAATATACGAAATATATATATTTACAAATTTACGAATAATATATATTTATGACATGTACAGAGTTCTAAAAAAAATTGCCCCCCCCCCCCCCCCACCCCCAAAAAAAAAAAAAAATTGGATTCCATCCAAAGGTGGCAAATTGGGCTTAAGGGGTGTTGTACCTGGGAAAAAAATTTCAAGCCAAATTTAGGCTATCAAATGGTTAAAAAGCTGAAAAATTTCGAAAATTTTCAACTTTTCTGAATTTGCCTCGGAATTCTAAGGATATCAAACAGACCCTAAGTGCTTTTTGTTGCCTTCCCCAATTCTAGAAATATTTGTATTTATATGTCAATGGTGTTGCAAGTAACAACATTTTTTCTGCACATCCTGTCCCTCGACAAATGTAATAACCCGACGACCTTTAATAAATTCTATGAGTATTGAATTTTATGAGAAGTAACATTTTAAACACACCCTAAGTGCTTTTAGTTGTCTTCTCGACTCCTAGAAATATTTGTATTTATATGTCAATGGTGTTGCAAGTAACAACATTTTTTATGCACATTATGTCCCTGGACAAATGTAATAACCCGACCTTTAATAAATGCTATGAGTAATGAATTTTATGAGAAGTCACATTTTATAACTTGGTGGTGCAATGATAAATCTTGGCGGGGTTAATGTAATAATTATCCAATTAGCTGGGGCAATTATTAAATTAGGGTATGAGTGTGAGAGTGATTGGATGATTATTGGATTAGTTTAAGCCTTTTCGAGAATAAAAACACTACCGGTGTAACATGGATTGGAATGGTTAAGTACATTATGTAGGTAAAGGATTTAGAACAAGATGGAAATATATAAGGGATAAAAATGGGATTTAATTATTTTTATGAAAAGGACAATAAATATATTGAGAGACAAGCGGAGGAGTACCGTGGTTTTGAGTCCTGTAATCACGAAGGATTATAGAGGAATCGCAGGTTAATACCACGATTGCGGGAGGCAATCGCGTGGGGAAACTAACAGTGATCGTAGTTTGACGCTGAGGGATCAGACTAAAACCACTGTCAGTCCAAAACGTGGCATTACTAACCACCCAAATGTTGAAATGTGTCCACCCAAAGGACCACCCCATGTGTTGTACTCTCTCAATTGTTAAATAAAGAGGGTTAGACTCATAATAGGAGCATCCGACAGAAAATGAGAAAGAGAAAATATGTTTCAATCCGAGCCCCTTCAGCTAGTGCGAAAAACACACACAAATAAGTGATTTTGAGGGTTTATTAAGGGGTATTTTTCATGGTCTTTTGAAGTACAAAAGCAAAGGAAAAATTACTTGTTATGCACATTCAAACAAGGAATGTGTGGCAGCCCTTTCAGGCCACCTTTGGAGGTGGGAACTGCCTCTCTTCGCCAATCTTTCTTCTTATTTTGGTCTTCAAATACATAGAAATATTGTATTATTTAATTGTTATCCATGGTTAGAATGTATTTAATAAATAATACACATGTTGAGATATATGCATACATTTGAGTGTTGATTTATTTAAGATTTAAAGAATAAAGAATGCATTTGTATGGATTATTTGCACAGATACATGAGAGTTGGCTAGTTTAGTACATTCAAATCATAGAGTAATAGTTTCTATAAAATAAAATGTCTAAATTTAATGGTTGTGTTTAATAATATTCTGGAAATATTATTGAAACCCTATATTTTTGAGTAATTATTATTTGTACATAATAGTCTTATAAATTGTGTTTTTACCCGTAAAATTTGTAATAAGGATTTTTTACCATAAAATTTTTTAAAATTATAGTCTGGACCCTTGACTTATTAGAATTTTTTATTGTGACCCTAAAAATGTATCTTTAAGGAATATTTTCAACACAGTCCCTAAACTTCGAATAATTATAAAAATAATCTTGAACTTTAACAGAGAGAAAAATAACCCCTGGACTTTGAAATATTGCGAAATAGCCTTGAATTTTAAAAAAATTATAAAGTGCCCTTAAACTTGTGATTTTGAGTATTAGCCACTGATATTTAAATGTTATTGGACTTTAACTTTGTAAATAAATTATAAAGTAACATTGACATTTTAAAAATTATGAAATGAACCCCAAATATTGTGTTAAATGAATTCAACTCTAAAGAAGTTCATAAAGGGAAAATAATGCCTATTTGACTATATAATGAGGATAAAAAGTAAGTCACATGTAAAGTGTTTATGTAATTTGGTTCTCGTAGGGCGACTATAAAATGTTAAACTACAAAAGTAGCATAAATGGTGTTTATAGAAGTAATAAATATGAAGATAATCCAAGTAGTTTTTTTTCTAAAATGGCGATTGGACTGCAAATGAATGAATGGAATGAAAGTGAAAGAGTTTTCCCAAATGAGTTATTAGGGATAAATTTAAGAATGGCCTGGAGCTTGAGGGTGCGACTTCGACTTAAACCCAAAATAACTGCCTGGTAAAATAAATGGTTGCCATATTTATAGTAGACGGTATGAGCCCATGGACATAAATGAGATTTGGTAACCTCCAGAAAAAATGATAATTAATTAATAAGTGATTATGGAGTTAGTATTCAAGGTTTAAATAACATTGCCTTAAGTCATGGATAATTATGAAAGTAAATGGAACTGATGAACTCCAAGATATGAGGTAAAATGAGGAATTTGGTATTTCTAAATTAAAAGAATAAAAGATGATGAATGGGTGCGTGGGCAACCCTATGGCGAGGCACAATCTAGGTTTGATATGGGCATGTGTGGATAATTTAATATGGTTATAAATGAATGTAAATAGTTATGACTGGGTGTTTGAATGACCTCTTGATGGGGTATAATCCCAAGCTTAACACATGTATGTATGTGCACAATTTGATATAAAAAGATAATAATTGGATATGTGAGTAACCCTGTGGTAGGGAATAATCCCAGACTTGACATCTTTATGCATGGAAAATTCTTTTCAAATATTGGGTGAGTGTGTTGAGGCGTGTGTAAATTTAAAGCCTAAGTTGATGTTTTTAAAAGGAAAATGGATTATTTAAAGTCGATTCAAGAATGTGATTTTTCTTACATTAATCGTATGAGTTTATGGAATAAAAGACTATTTTGGAATAAAATGAAAACCTGAGTTGGCAATGATTGATGGTATTTAACCTAATATAAATATGATGTTTTGAAGTAAAACATGACTAATTCTTATATTGTCTAGTAACTGCATGTGGATTTGGGTTAGAATTATACACTTTATTATATTGCATTCATTCTTTTTGTCGTTCGTTTCTATGCAATATGTTGAGAACCCCTGTTGGGAATTGGTTCACTACGTTCCCTTTTTCACGATAGGTTAGTTGACGTTCTGTCCTTTGAGAACGTTTCATAAGTAATTATTTTCTTATTCTTACACTAGTATCTCTGATTACTTAAACCTCGGGATATTGCCTAATGAGTTCCACACTTATTATTATCATGCTTAAATATCTTTAAAATGGAATAACATGCTTATTTGATAATTTTAATCAACTAAAATGGACTAGAAAACTTATTTAGGTTGTTTCACATAAATTCACACTTAAAACGGCCAGATCGGGCCGGGTTAACACACGGGTAACCCCAAAATTCAGGTCGAGGCGTTATAACAAATGTTTAGGGACACAATTACAAATGACCATAATAATATAGTTTGTTTAAATAAAAAATTAGCCTTTAGTTATGTACGAAGATGTCTTATTTTGTCTCTAATGCCCCCCTCTCTCGAGTTGATTTTTCTTTATCAAGAGAGATGAAGTAATTGATTAACTTTCCCATTATGTGATGGTAGGTTGGAGTTAATAGAACTTGAGCATCATCATCATTATCACTCTGTGTAATTATGTTTTATTATGAACCTATATTTGTTGATCCACTTTAGTGAGGGTTAATTTGAACCTTTAATGATTAATTGAAACATCGACGACTCAATGTTTTTAAAAGCATCTCCATTACAAATGTATATATTTTGCTTATGTTAAGACAATGTGAATATTGCGTGAAAAAAAATAGTTTACACATTTTCCATAAAAAATCGTTTCCAACACATTGTTAGTTGCATTGAAAAATGGATTTTGAATTTAATGCCTATGAATTCCTAGTTTCATTGGATAATGGATTTTCGATTTGATGTCTATGAATCTTATGTGGAATTCCTTCACAATATGGAATAGATCCTCTAGATGTATAAAGTATCTTTTGTATTCTGGATAATCATTATTTCCACATCACTTTCACATTTATTATAGATTGTTGAAGACCCTTTTTACTCTCATTGTGTATGAATCCTCCATGGCAATTCACATTCTTCCAATCTATAGTAGCATTGGAGATACTTTAAGGGCTCGGTCACTAATCTCCAAACTAACCATATATGAGGATCATGTTAATCCTCAGTCAGGGTCAATACATTTTAACACGTTTTCATTTATACACACACATGTTTGTAGTATATATATATATAATTGCATGTATTTTAAATAGTTGTTAACATGTTCAAAGGAAAACTAATAGCACCTAGAATTTTCATAACATTCCTCTGAATATATATTATATTTTTTAAATAGATACCTCTAGGAAAAGGTTAAAATTGGAAAATGGGTAGTGTCATTTACAAATGAAGTTGGATAGTTTAATATATGTTTGGGACTTGAAAGACAAAATGAAATATGGTACTGTTGGATATAAAACTGTAAAAAATAGGACCAAAACTAAACATTATGTAAATTGAATGGAGATGAAGTTGAGCGTGAATGATCTTATATAAATTGAATTGAGCCCGAGAATTTAACTCAATCTCACCTTAATTGTCTCAAATAACTAAATGATTATTTGTTAAGTTATGTCTATCAGTAAATGAGCTCTTATCGGGTGACATATGTATCATATCAACGCTTCTACCATTTATGGGATTTATAGTCCTGAAACATACGAAGCCTACAAATGTTATGTTTGTGATCTTACATGATCTCGTACTTTAACTCATCTATATGCATGGGATTGAACTTGAAGTAATAAATTAACAAATAAGTCACGGATCCTCTCTTATATCCAAAAGAATAATACCTTACCACATAAATCTAATTAATTTGCTCAATACTTACAAGGAGGCTTATAATATTAAACAAAAAACAAAGGTACATAATCTACTATGTACCTCTTTTTTAGGAAATACCTATAATTCTTATCACAATTTTAAACTTGTTCATTGCACTGCCTACTTATAAAACACATTTCTCTATGAACAAAATTGACTAAATATATAGCTAAACAACATTAAAGGCGATCAAAATTAATAAAGGTATGATGTCAATATAGAGAAAAACAATCATATTTATAAGGCGATTTCTATTTAAGAAAAGTTAAAAGGTGTCTCAAAAGCATCAAGGATGAGGAAAATACTTATTATGTCATGGGGTAGAGACATTCTTATTAAATTAGTGATTCAAGATATTCCTAATTATGCGATGTCTTACATTCGTCTCCCTATGAACTTATGTGACAATATTAGTCCCCTTGTTTGTATGTTTGAATATAAGATTGAACATAATTATGGCAACATTCCTTTTATGCTATTACTTATAAAAGATGTTATCTTTTATTAGGTGAGAACGTTAATTAGAGAATGCAAAAGATGATATTGAGTTAATTCTTTTACATCTTGCGAATTTAAATTTGTTAACACCAAAAGTTTGATAAACAATCTGTTAAGAATCGACATCAACCAACTTAATGGAGTGTTATATAATTCCATCCCATTAAAGCCTCCTAAATTAGGTGATGTAGGTGGAGAAATTAGTGGAAGTTAGGTTGTATGGGAAACTTGGATGGATGACATTAATTTGCATTTTTAATATATGTGTGTTTTTTTATTAAAAGTGTGTTTGTTTATTTTACCATAATGTGAGGTGTTAAAATTGTATTTTATTTACTATAAATACCTCTATTCACCAATGTTTATAATCACCAAAGACCAAGCCAAGTAATAAACACTTAAGGCTTTAGTTGAGTATTCTTTTGATTGTTTTTCTTATTAGTGTGTGCTTCTTTTTTGAGTAAATTTATTCTTCTTGTGAATATTAGCGTTTGTGTACTCTAATTTTCAACAATTGTTATCCGAGCGGCACCGTCCAGGACTGGTTTTGGTGAGTTTTCTTAACCGTGAGAAGTTCATAGTTTGCAAGTTTGTATATTTAAATCAAGCATATTCAGTATTGTTGAAATCTTACCTACACGATGTGTTAACTTCAAGTAGTTGGAGGAATTAAGAAGCTCAATGGCCAAAATTACAATACGTGGGCAATGTGTTTGATATATTACCTACAATGCCAAGATCTTGGGGAGGTCATCGGCGATAATGATGTTACGTATCCAGAAGAAGATGATAATGGAAGTTCGCATATGTGGAAGATCAAAGTAGGTAAAGCTAGGTTTTCCCTTAAAACCATGAAGAATAAAATGTTAGAGCACATTCGGAAAGCTAAAATGCCAAAAGAAGTGAGGGATAATTTCGTTGCACATTTTTTTAAAGAAGAACAATACAAGACTGTCATTTGTCGAGAACGAGATGTAATGCGATATGATTATTGAGAAGTATTTCTACAAGGTAAAATTAATATATCGTGAAAATTTTAAATTAAATTCTACTGATGCTATTGGGGAAACTAGGGTAAAAAGAGTAATTATCCATGGTCTGAGGCCCGAATATTGATTCCTTGTTGTCGATGTACAAGGATGGCTGACTCAATCATCACTTATCGAGTTTGAAAATTTTCTTGCTAGTCAACAAACAATGGCTAAGAAAATAGGAGGGGTCTTGCTGAAGGGTGAGTAAGAAGCAATCTTCACTAATAAAAACAAAGACAGCGTCAAGTAGTACATCGCAGGTGGATCTTAAAAGTATGATGATAAGGCAAAAGGTCATAAAGAAGAGGGAGGCTCTCATCAACGAATCGTGGCCACAATAGTTAATCCAAGAAAAATAGAAATTATTTGGGCAAATGTTAAAACTTCAGGAAGAAAGGCTATATAGAGAAATATTGTAGGTCCAACAAAGGCCCGCCAAGAGTAATACTGATGCTTCCAATTCAAAGGAGAAAATTGAAGACATTTGGGATGATTAAGCATCCCTCACCATGGAGGAAGAGGAATTAGCGCTCACAATAACAATGTATGAACGAATTGACTATGAGAATGATTGGATCGTCGACTCTGGCTGCTCAAATCACATAACGGGTGATAAACGGAAGCTACAAAATCTGATTGATTATAAAGGAGGTTGCATGGTGGTGAAAACTAACAAATCAAAGGTACCAATAGCCCACATTGATAAAATAATAATTGTTCCCTAATACATTCCTAACCAGATGTCTCTTAAAAATGTCTATAACATGTTCCAGGCATGGAGAAAAATCTTATTTTAGTGACGCAGTTGACATCGTCAGGCCATTATATCTTATTCGGTCCATGAGATGTGAAGGTGTATCGTGACCTCAAGATCTTAGGGATGCCGATAATGGAGGGATGATGATTGTAGTGAGTCTATGTAATGTCACATGAGTCTATATATGTGGAAAAGATAAGGAGGAACGAGACAACAGACTTATGACACACGAGATTGAGTCACGTTGGCTACCACAAGCTAAGTGTGATGATGAAGAAGTCAATGCTTAAGGGTCTTCCTCAGCTTAATATGAGACCAGACAGAGTCTATGCGGGATGTCAATATATTAACACTACATCAAAATAGGCAGATGGTCACGACATGCTGGTCACGGTCTAGGTCCGTGATCATGGGGTCACAATGCAAAGCCATGACAATCATGGCTATGAACACAATCGTGATCGGGGGGTCACAATGCAAAGTCATGACAATCGTGGCAACACACGTGACAAGTTCCATGACCAGAATGGGTCACGATTGTGTTCATAGTCTAAGTCCACGACTAGGGTTGGTCACGGACATGGTTCATGACCCATCCTTGACCATCATGGCTACAAAATCACGCTAAAATTTCCTCCAACTATGCTCACGATCGTTGGATGTGACCATGTTTGTGACCATGGCCAAAATTACCTTCAATATTGAATTGGTCACGACAGTGGGTTATGGTCATGGGTCGTGACTAGTCCAATTATAATGACATGGTCACGGGTGCTAACTTGGAAAAAAGGGGTCATAGCAAGTGGTTGCAGAACTGAGGCGTAACCAACCTCTTTATCTATAAGCCCACCAAACCCTTCAGCCATTTTCACCGAAAACCCTCCTCTCTCTATCTATTATTCCTCCCCCACTCTACGACATTCCTCTCTCTCTCTCTCTCTCTCTCTCTACTATTTATTAGTGTATATATTTGTATTAATGTGTGTATATATGTGTGTATAAATACAATGTGTGTATATAGAGGATGTATGTGTTTGTTTATGTTTGTATATGTGTGTATGTGTATGTGTATATGTATGTGTATGTGTGTGTGAATATGTGTATTTTAACTAATTTTAATTTTTCAATTCTTAAACCTTAATTTGTGGAAAATTTTCCCTTTTAAAAAAAACTAATTTAGTGGAAAAATACCCTAAACCCTATTTACTAAATCTTAGTTTAAAACTAATTTAGTGGAAAAATACCCTATACTCTATTTACTAAACCCTAATTTAGTGAGAAACTACCCTAAACCCTATTTACTAAACCTTAATTTATGAACCAAATTGATGATATTTACTATGACATATTGTCATTATTGGTATATGTTTTATCGTGTAGATGATAGAAAAAGTACGAGATAAGGTTGTTGGATAGTGATATTAGATTGCTTGGATTGATAATACACATAGAATTTCAAACTCTCTCATAATAAACCCTAATAAAAATGTGTCTTAACACTTACGACAGGTTCTTGTTTGGATTTCACCTTGGTGAGATCCAACGGGTACGGGGTTAAGAGAAGGGTAGTAATGAATCAAAAGCTTAATCAAATTAATATACCCTTATACCTCATATGTTAATATAAGATAAACTTAAATTGGATCGGTTGAAAAAGAATAACTAGTTATTGATTAATTGGAGTCATTTTTTATAGGACTCATATTCATGCCCTAGTATATTTTTCTCTGGAAAAATGAGGCACGATGATAATCATTGGTAACAAGAGTATGAGGGGTTGCAATTGGACTGCACTTATACCTCTTTTATTAATGCGCACCATTTTTAAGGTACTCCTATTTATAGGTATGGGAATAAGAAGATCGAACAATTCAACTACCTTGCAAATCATGGAGTTGATCTCGAGTAAGAGTACCTATTCGATCGTATTCTATTTTCCCAACCAGAAAATTGGGATGAAACTCTAGAGAATAAATTTCGCATACATAATCCCGATATAGTCCTGACTTTACTTATTCTATCAGAGAAAGAAGAAAACAAATTAACCCATTACGGATACAACTATGTACAGAGAGCATTGACATGGAGTGTAATATCCCGCGACATATGCACGTTAAATTGAATCTTGCCAATAAGTTGAAGAAGATGGGATTCCGAATTCATGTCACGGATATCTATACATAAATCATAGATACGCTTCCTCGTAGTTGGCTATGTGCAAAAAGCTATAGGTTTTTAAAAACTAATACCAAATGGATGGAGATCAGACATATTGAACATATTATAAAGTCTTACTCTGAAAAGGTGTATATATATATATATATATAGTCATAAACTTGATTAGTTAGTTATAATTTCATATTATTATAATTATTTTGTCTCTTATTAATTTTTATTTTTGTAGAAAATGTCGGACGACAATGCCCAGAATGTCCCAAGTCATTACACCAAATGGGTAAATTGGCATCCTTCCAGCGGCTAGCCTTGTCATGGTCATTGACCGTGACAAAAAAACATGCATTTTTTGTAACGATCAATGATCGTGACAAGTTCGTGACAACAACTTGTCACGGCCAATGACCATGACAAGTTCGTGACAAATGTACTTGTCATGGACTTGTCACGGTTATTGATCGTGACAATCCTTATAATATTGTCATGGTTAAGGACCGTGACACGTCCGTGACAAATGTCCTAGTAAAAAAACCCTTTACCCTTCTTTTTTCCCCGCCGATTCTTCCCTCATTTTTTCTCTTTCTCTCTACGCTACTCTCTCTCTCTCTCTCTCTCTCTCTCTCTCTTCCATTCATATATATGTGTGTGTGTATATATATGTGCCTGTGTGTGTGTTCATGTGTGTGGTGGGTGGGGGTGGGGAGGGAGGTGGGGCTGTGTGTGAGTGGTGGGGAAGGGTGGGGGAAGGGCGTGGGGCAGGGATGGGGAGGGGGAAGGGATGGGGCGGGGGGGCTATTTGTGTGTGTGTGTGTGGTGATAGGGCAGGGTGTGTGTGCGTGTGTATTTAATGGGGGTGGGGAGGGGGTGGGGCTGTTTGTGTGTGTGTGTGGTGGGGAAAGGGGGTGGCGCGGGGTGGGGGGAGGGGAGGGGGCAGGGATGGGTGGGGGGATAGGGGTGGGGGCTGCGTGTGTGTATATGTGCACGTGTGTGTGTTTATGTGCATGTTTGTGCGTGGTGTCCGTTGTAAACGAATTGATTGATTATTCATTTTTTTAGTAAATTAATATATGATTAATTATGAAAGTAGGATTTCCCCTCATTGTAAATTAGTAAATTAATAATTGTATACTTTAATTGATGAAAATAATTAATTGAGTAGATGAATTAGAAGGAGTAGCGGATACACATTTGTTGTTGACATTGCTGTTGGATTATATTGGATCGATGTTGGGTTGGTTAATTTTAAAAGTGGCATGTCCATTGGATTATAGGTTATTTATTACCATTTTAGTAGAAAAGATACGATATTCAACTTTTTCCGATTTTCGTTCTTTTTCAAAAGAACGACAATTTAGGAAGGGTAGGTATTAACAAAGAGAAAGATAGGGTAAATCGGACATTTTGTTTAGTGCACACCATCTTTAAAATGTAAAGTTTGAAATATTAGTTGTACTCCATTGGGCTTCCTGCGTTTTTCCTCGCCACACTCCCCCACACAATCTTCCAAATACTTGTACTATTTCTCTTTCTCATTTTTTAGGTGAGAGACAAATGTACAGTGTTCATGGTTATGTTGTGTTGTTTAGTGATGTTCAGTACTAAATATTTTATTTTTAGTTTTGAAGATATTGATAATCTAGCCTTCTCAATTTTTATTAATTTCAGGATCAGACTCCAAACACTAACTAATGTAAACATTACATTTCATTGCGTCACAAAAAATTTATGATTGTGTGTGTGGCTTGTTGTGTTTTTAAGTTTTTCATTATTGTGCTTAATATTTGAGCATGCTATTTTATTTTGATTAGTTGCATCAAAATTATTCCTGATTTTAGGTGTATACGATAATGTCTCCATCAACTTTATTAAATTTGGTTATAGGATTGTTTCTCCTATGCTACTCATGGAACTGCTTTCTAGGTTGTTGTTCTATGTTTGGGCTCAAACTTGTTATCAAGTTATTTAAATTTATAGAATTTGTTGTCTATGTGGGGGGTGGGGCTATGTGTGTGTGTGTGTGGTGGGGGGGGGGGGGGGGGGGGGAGGGTGTGTGTGCATGTGTGTGTGTGTGTGGTGGGGGGTGGGGAAGGGGTGGGGCTATTTGTGTGTGTGTCTGGTGGGACTTCCTGCGTTTTTCCTCATCACACTCCCCCCCACAATCTTCTAAATACTTTTACTATTTCTCTTTCTCATTTTTTAGGTGAGAGACAAATGTACAGTGTTCATGGTTATGTTGTGTTGTTTAGTGATGTTCTATACTAAATATTTTGTGTTTAGTTTTGAAGATATTGATAATCTAGCCTTTTCATTTTTTATTAATTTCAGGATCAGACTCCAAATACCAACTAATGTAAACATTACATTTCATTGTGTCACATAAAATTTATGATTGTGTGTGTGGCTTGTTGTGTTTTTAAGTTTTTCAATGTTGTGCTTAACATTTGAGCATGCTATTTTGTTTTGATTAGTTGCATCAAAATTATTCCTGATTTGAGGTATATATGATAATGTCTCTATTAACTTTATTAAATGTGGTTATAGGATTGTTTCTCCTATGCTACTCATGGAACTGCTTTCTAGGTTGTTGTTCTATGTTTGGGCTCGAACTTGTTATCAAGTTATTTAAATATATAAAATTTGTTGTCTATGTGGGGGGTGGGGCTGTGTGTGTGTGGTGGGGGAAGGGGGTGGGGCAGGGTGTGTGTGCATGTGTGTGCATGTGGTGAGGGGTGGGGAGGGGGTGGGGCTGTTTGTGTGTGTGTGTGTGTGGTGGGCATTAGGGGTGGGGGTGGGGATGTTTCGAATTTTTAGTAATTGTACATATTATGAGCTAGATGCTATTATTTTGGAATTCATTTTTATTTGTAGTAATTGTACATATTTGCATGTCTTCTTCTAATTTATTTTGATCTGTACTAATAACATTTTTTTACGACAAATGTCTCTTTCAGGTATTAAGGAGAGGATGATGATACTGGTTATGATGATGTCGTCTGGGCTCGATGGTAGCGGATAGGCTCCCCAAATATGGCAAATTGAGAATGGCCATCGAGAACAAGTTAGGGTTATTAGTGAGATCTCTTGAGCTGGTAAAGATGATCATCAACCCGGGGTATATGAGTTGGAAGGAGGTGCCATATGAGCTCAAGTTAGCTGTTTGGGTGGCACTACAGGTAATGTATTTATATTTATATGAATATTTCAATTTCAATTTCAATTTCAATTTCGATTTCGATTTCAATTTCATTTTATATTTATATTTATTCACAACTAACATTGTATTTGTTGGACATGAACAATTCAGCCTGGATCCAAAGCTATGCGATTCCGTCTTGGAGCAGTTGAGGGACCAGCACAAGACGTGCAAGAAAAATATGCGAACCTGATACTTTGGGAAGACACGAGAGTATATTATCCGAATGCGTGAATCGGTCATGCCGAAGGAGCCGATCTCATTGGAAAAATAGTAACAGTTCATCGACAATGAGATCGGGGAGCGACAATTGGAATCTTGCCAAATGGGGAGGGAAAATCGAGCAAGAAAGACGGACGTGCACTACTCCAGCCGGACGTCTTACGCCGAGGTGGAGCATCTGATGATGGTAAGATTTATTTTTTCTATAACTACAAAAATATATTATTCTGCATTATTTTACTTTGTGGGGCCGATACTAATTTTACTTTATTTTATTTCAGGGGACAGGGAGTGGCCTTGGGAGTAGGCCACATAGGCTCGATACTTATGTGTCTCTTCGGACGAAGAAGGGGAAGGACAAGGAGGTGTCCCCGAGCGTCGCGGCCACGATTGTAAGTAATCTGACAGTTTACTTTTTGTTAATTACATTATAATTTTTTAGTTTACTTATTTTGCTAATCCTATGCTTTTTGTCGTTTCAGGAAAAGCTTAAGGAAGCTCATGAGTCGCGGTCTGATGCCGACTAGGCATCTTTGTCCACAGTATGATGGCCAGCAGATAGGACGGGGTTGAGGGACCCGAATATTGTCCAGGGTGCACTAGTTCATGGACGTGATCTTCAAGACATCGAGTCCAAGGTGCTCATCACGCATGTGATACCCAGGAAGGAGAACTTCCCATTATGGTTGCGCAAACAATGCGACACAGTGTATATTACTGGGTGTGTAAATTTGTATATCGTGTGGCCTACTCACCTCCTCAGAGTTAACTATACCTGACATTGTTTTAAGTTTGAATTGAATTGTATTAAGGTTGAATTTAATTATTTTAAGTTGTTACATTTGAATTATGTCGTGATGCATATTGTCTCTATTTCAAATGTATATTTTAATTATCTCTATTTTATTTGGATAATGATGCTTGAATAGGTACAACGTTGCTATAACAGGTAAAAATATACTGCTGGGTAGTGGTAGTGGCCATACTGCCTAGCAGATTTTTTTTCAATTCTTCCCAGAATTATCACAGTCATTGACCGTGACAAGTTCGTGACAGAAAGTTGTCATGGACCTGTCACGTCAATGAACGTGACAATTTTTTAAAGAATGTCACTGGCTTGTCACGGTCCTTGATCGTAACAAAACTTATCACGGTCAAGGACCGTGACACGACCGTGATAATTCTAATGAACTTGTCACGGTCAATGACCGTGATAAGTTCGTGGAAAAAAGTTATCACCCCAGGAATTGTCACGGTCATTGACCTTGACAAGTTGAACTTGTCAAGGTCAATGATCGTGACAATTCGGCAGATTTGGTGTAGTGAGTGATAAGGTGAATACCCCAATCATGATCCTCATCTCGTGCACACCAACAAGAATTATCATCACCAATTGCTGAGTAATTCATAACTCCACCATTGGTTCAGTCAATGACTCCAAGTATGAGCAGGCAACAAACCCTCGTTACTCCAACGCCCCCACCCAGCGCTTCTAAAACCTCCTGATCAAATGAGAAGAATCTCATTGGGTTCTCCCTTCTTGGGATTAACCCCATAGGTGATAAAAATGACCTTCAACGATTTAAAGCTCGGTTTTTATCCCTTGGGAAAATGAACATGAGAGTCGAGGGAGCAGATAACCTGAACCTTGATGATCAATACATCAAAGATGACATTTATAATCAACTTTGCAAGTGGTTTTTATTTCTCGACGATTCAAAGAAAAAGGTTCTTTCCCGAGTTGCTAAAAAATAGAGAATATACAGGAAAAACCTTCGACAAATACATTTCCCGAAAGGATCACCGAGCTCCGACATTTTATCTCCGAAAAATAGAGTGCCTCCGAATGTTGAAATGCCAGTTGATCAGTGGAATGGTTTTTTAGAAAGTAAGGTAAAGGACAAGAAGCTGGTCTAAAAGGAGAAAAATAAACAAAATAAGGCAAAAAAATGATGTCCACAGGTTGGGCTCTAAATCCTATGAAGATTTGAAGAATAATTGGTCGAATAGGACAAAGGAAGGTCCAAATGCTAGCAACAAAACCAATCGGGACAACTTTTACATGCATGACCAACGAGACAAAGATTATAAATTTTCTACGCACTTGGCTAAGACTCTGGAATCAATAGAGTCCATTAGCACTTACGATGACATCAAAAATCATGCCCTGACCCAAAACTTTGGAAATGATAAAAGAGGGAGGATGAGAGGTGTCAGATCACATATTCCAAAAAATAAAATTAAAATGCACTACACCTCTTGTGGGATAGCTTTCTTCGATCAAGAGTCATATCTCGACCCAAGAGGAACATTAGTCCAAGACCGAATGGGATACCTAGAGACTAAAACAAGCCCAGGAGCCTTGACGAGTGAAATTGGGAAACTTGTGTCCTTGTTTACTCAAGGTTTTTGGCCTCAATCCTCCTCAAGGTTTTCCTTACCCTCCTACTCAAAGTTTCCCCTTTCCTCCCTCTGTAAGTTTTCCCCCACAAATGCCCCCTCCTCTAACATTTCCATCACAAATCTCGCATCCTTAAACATTCCCCTTACCAGTGCCTCCTCCGTCACAAGTCTTGGATCATCGTTAACCACTCACGATGACTGTAGCGAGCAGTTCTATTTTAAGGACCTGACCAATAGTAGTATTGTTGTCGTGTGCACACTCATTTCCATAGTTATTGAAACTAAAGTACATAATCGACCTTTGCAGAAGGTTAATCATGTGATGGTTAATGAAATATAAACTAGTTGCGAAGATGTAGTTGTGCATATTGACAACGGAGAAGGGTAAGAATTAAAGTATTATTCAAGTTCTTTTATCACTTGGAGAATTTTTTAGTTGGTCAAGTTGTAATAATATTTTGTTTCCGTTGGTCAAGTAGTAATAATTTGAGTGGTAATCATATTTTGTTTCAGTTGTGACGTTTTCTTAATTTGTTTAATTTCAGTTTAAGATGTGACATTTACGTAATTTGTTTAATTTTTGTATGAAACATGACATTTGTTTTAACCTATTAACACATGATTGAAATTTGAAGATTATTAAAATGAATTTCCCACAATACAAACAGTGGATGGGGGAGACTAACTGAATAACAAATAATCATGTAAAGGGTGTTCAAGAATTTTCTTAAATACGCTTATAAGAATCTTAAAAGTGATAAGATTCCGTATCTGTGCACCCATTGTATGAACGAAAAATATAAGTCTGCAAAAGACGTTGAGTTGCATTTACTGAAGTAGGGACTTTTTCAAGACTATAAGATATGGACATACTATGGTGAAAAAAATATACTTTATATTTCATAAGAATTACCAGTACCCGACCGCATAATGAAACCCCAACGAGTGGAAGTGGTACATGATTCGCCAACACATCGTCCATTGATCGACCTAATTGATGATGCTTATGGAGTCCACCACCATCAAAACCACCAACCTATGGAAACATATAATGCTCATTATGACTAAGTAAATGAACAGTTTGATGTTGAATTACTAAGATATTACGAATACATACGGTTGAAAACCGATGCGGCTAGATCGTTGTATAAAGATTACGATGAAGATCACTCGGTATTATATGCAAGGATTGGTTTGCATAATTTAAAGAGTCAATTTGGTTTATCTGGTAATAGCGTAACCAGAATTCTTATGTGGGTTAAATAAATTCTCCCAAAAGTGAACACGTTACCAGATAATTATCCTAGTACGAAGAAGAGCTTAAAGGGTTTGGGTTTGAAGTACAAATTTATTCAGGCATGCAAGTATGATTGCATATTTTACTGCAACGATCACGAAGAAATGGATGACTGCCCTATATGTAGTGAGACTAGATATGTGTCTTGTGAAAATGGAAACGATAAGATTACAAATATTGCAAGTGTTCACGAGTGGCACAAAAGGTATTGGAGTATTTTCCACTTGGGCCACGGTTAAAATTATTTTTCACTGTACCGTGGACAGCGGAGCCCATGACACATGACATTCAATGCGAGGTGGGTGGGAATCTGATGCATTATTCGGCTGATTCACTCATATGGAAAATTCCAAATGCACGACACCCTGAATTTGCAAAGAAACTTTGCAACGTCTGTCTTGCAATCTCAATTTATGGGTTTAAACGTTTTCAATAATTTAAGCACTAATCAAAGTTATTGGCCAGTTCTCATGGCATCTTTAAGTCTCCCTCCGACACTGTGCATGGGAAAGGTGTTCACATTATTATATTTATTAATACTCAGGTGTAAGTCGCCCGACAATGATTTTGATTAATTCTTAGCCCCGCTAATTGAATAACTTAAAGAGTTGAGGGATAGAGGCGTGGCGACGTTTGACTCTCATAAGGCTAAAGAGTTCACACTTAAAGCAATGATGATGTGGGTGATTCATGAACATCCTGCTTGTGGTACCTTATTTGATTGTAATGTTCATAGTTATTAAGGATGTCCCATATGTGGGGAGGAAGCTGAATCCAGTTGGCTATATCATAGTGTAAGATGATTATATGGGTCATCATATATTGCTTCCAACCACTCACCCTTTCAGGAGCGATAAGTCTAACCTTTTGCCTATTTGTCATGAGCATAAGATGCAACCTGCTCGTTTTTATGATCAGTAGACATGGATACGACTCTGGGGAATAGGTACATAGGAAAACACCCTATGTTTGGAAACTTAAAGCGTAAACCTAAGGAGGATCCGAACGACCCTAGTAAAGAAAAACCATGGTCCAGATGATCAATAAGTTTTGACCTGCCGTATTGGAAAGATTAACATATAAAGAATCTAATCGATGTAATGCACAGAGAGAAGAATATTGCTAAACATCTGATAGCAACATGTCTTGGTGGATCTCATTCAAAAGATGGAGAGCAGGCCCGTCGCAATTTACAGGATATGAAAATAAAGAAGAAATTGTTGTTAAAAAATGATCCTACAACAGGAGGACTTTCTATCACCCGGGCTATTTTCACTTTGACAACTAGTGAGAAGAAAATCCTTATAGACATGTTATTTAACTTGAAGACTTCTAGTCATTTGCACAGGATAGTAAGTTACCAAACAAATGACTTAAAATAGTTCAAGTCTCACGACTAGCTTGTAATCATCCAATTAATCCCTCTTCTATTTAGGCATTACTTATCTGAACACAAAGATCTCCTTTGGGCCATTATGCAAATCAATTTGTGATTTACCCTACTTTATGGAAAAGTGGTAAACAAAAGTCACATTAAAGCTGTGAAATCAACTTTAGCCGAGGTAGTTTGTATATTAGAGAATTTTTTTCCTCCGTTGTTCTTCAATATCAACATCCACCAGCTTGTGCATATATACAATGAGTCTTTGTTATGTGGTCCTGTTAGGTATCGCTGGATGCGTATTTTTGAGATCTTGATGAAAAACTTCAAAGCTTACGTATAGAATAGACTTTATATTAGCGGGTCAACTGCTGAAGAATACGTTACTATGGAGTCATAGTTATACACTCGGGAACATATGCCAAGATAAGAGGTGAGGAGGCTCAATCCTCGTGGAGAATGAATGATCAAGGAACCTAACGAGTTTGAGGATGAATTGCCTTTTGGGAACCCTAAAGAGGTGAAACTCAAAAATCTACAATACGAGCAAACAACTCGTTACGTCTTCGAATCGCAAGATGAAGTCGGAGATTGGAGAGAGTGAGCATCTACTAAATTATTTTTGTTTGATTTTATGTATTTTATATATTATGATCTAAACTCTACAATTTACCCATACGAAGTATGAGATTGAAATTGCCCAAAATCAAAGGAGAAATAGCATGACAACTGATTTTAGGGCATCGGTATCCAAAGAGGTAATTTTCACCTCTTATGTCTGCGGTTATTTATTCATGTGTGGTAAAATATGCCCTAATACAAATTCAATAATCATCGAGTTTGATTTCATTATATATCTATATGTGGAAAATTTTTTGACGCAAAACAACGGAATTTCAATTTTTATCTTCACCACCTGTATCGCTAGTAAAAATGATACAAATCCAAAAAATATGGTGCTAACCTATTATGGGATAATCCAATAAATCCTAGAACTCTATTACTTAGATTTCACAGAAAATGTATTCTATTGTTATTGGGTGAAGGAAGAGAATACTATGAATCCTTGTAAAGTTGATCGTGACTCCAAACTTATTATGGTAGATTTATCAAAGATGAAGAGTAAATATCGCATAGTCAACGAGCCTTTAAATTGTGCCTTTTAGAATGTAAATAAGGTATTCTACTCGAAGTGCATAAATGATGGTAATTGGTCTACTGCTGTACATGCACCAAATGGCATGACTAATCAAGTAGATGGATTAAAGGCTCCAAAAGAGTTCCAGTTACCTCTTGATGACAACCCTAATTTGAAAGATCTTTTAGTTCATTTAGAGGAAGATTTATTATCAAAACATTATTTTATCCTTATCAATATTATTTGTATCCTATTATGATATTGACACTGTATTAGCATTTTACTTTGATTTATGAATGTGTACTTTGATTTACGAATGTTTAGTATGATTTATGTATGTTTAATGTTCTGTATGAATGCTTAGTTTGATTTATGAATGTTTAATTTGTTAATTTGCTTCATAAATGTTTAGGGGCACGAACACCTTACACGAGACGATCGGTTTGAGAATAGAGTCTCCTGAGTTTGTGATTGAACCAAATTGACCCAACTCAATTTCCACGTGTTCCTGTACATGTTAATAAAACTCAAAGACATCAGTGGATAGGAAATTTCAATTTTCTGAACCGAATAACCTCGTCACCAACTTCAAGTCACCAAAATTTGAGGATATCAGTAATGTTGATTTTTATCCTATGCGGGGCGTTTATTTTCCTTCATTTTATGAAGATTTTATTAATGAAACTAATCAACAAATGTACATGTACAAGAATACACAAGGGGTTGCACGATCAATTTGGTCCAATCACAAACTTAGAAGACTCTATTTAATGGCCTTCTTGGATCGCAGGAACCAAGTATTCTTTACTTTAACTAACATTTTTGTATAATTGATATGCATATTCTTTGAAATGTTTAGGGGCATGAACACCTCCCACATGACAAACGTAACTCATAGAAACTAACCGCGTAGTCGTGGGACTCCCGATTTGAGAATAGGACCGAACTTTGAAAATAAGCACTTAGGCTTGAAAATGTGCTGCTAGTGGGCGAAAATCCCAAACACCCTCCAAAAGGCCTCGCAAAGGGCATGGACACGTCACATGTGGTAAACGTAACTCATAGAAACCGACCACGTAGTCGCAGGACTCCCAGTTTGAGAATAGGAACAAAATCTGCAAATAGGCACACTTAGGCTTGAAAATGTGCCGCTAGTGGGCAAAAATCCCAAACAACATGCAAATGGCCCCGCAAGGGACACGAACGTCTCGCACATGACATATAACTCGTAGAAACATATTGCGTAGTCCTGGGACTCCCAATTTGAGAATAGGACCCAAATTTGCAAATAGTCATACTTAGGCTTGAAAATGTGATGCTAGTGGGGAAAAATCCCGAACAACACCCAAACCGCCCCGCAAAGAGCAGGGACACCTCGCATGTGATAAATGTAACTCGTAGCAAATGATCGCATAGTCTCGGGACTCCCAAATTGAGGACATAAACGAAATTTGCAAATAGATACACTTAGGCTAAAAAACATGTCGCTAGTGGGCGAAAACCCCAAACATTCCCCAAATGGACCCCAGAGGGGCAAGGACATCTCGCACGTGACTAATGAAACTTGTAGCAACTAACCGCGTAGTTGAACGACTCTCGATTTGAGAATAGGAACAATATTTTCAAATAGGCACACAGGCTTGAAAACGTGCTGCTAGTCGACAAAAACCCTAAACAACCCCCAAATGGCCATGTAAGGGGCACGCACACCTCGCACGTGACCAATGAAACTCATAGCAACCAACTGCGTAGTCGCGAGACTCTCGATTTGAGAATAGTCCTGAAATTTGTAAATAGGCACACTTAGACTTAAAAACGTGCCGCTATTGGACAAAAACCCCGAACAACCCCCAAACGGACACGCAAGGGACACGAACACCTCGCACGTGACTAGTGTAATTTATAGTAACTGCCCGCATAATCGCAAAAGTTTGAGTCTATGATTAGGACCAAAATTTGCCAATATGCACACTTAGGCTTGAAAATGTGCCGACAGTGGGTGAAAACCTCGAAGAACCACCAAACAACCCTACAAGGGGCACGAATACCTCGCATGTCACCAACATAACTCGTTGAAATTGACTGCATAGTCGTGAGACTCCCAGTTTGAGAATAAGGCCAAAATTTGCAAATAGGTGCACGTAGGCTTGAAAACATACCGCTAGTGGGCAAAAACCCCGAATAGCCCCGCAACGGGCACGGACACCTCGCACATAACCAATGTAACTCATAGCAACCGATCAGGTAGTCGCAGTACTCTTGGTTTGAAAATAGGACCGAAATTTGCAAATAGGCATACTTAGGCTTGAAAACATGTCGCTAGTGGGAGAAAATACCGAATAACCCCCAGACGACTATGCAAAGGGCACAAACACCTCATACATGACCAACCTAACTTGTAGGAATCGAATGCATAGTCACGTGACTCCCGATTCGAGAATAGGACAAAATTTTCACATAGGCACACGTAAGCTTAAAAATGTGCTGCTAGTGGGCGAAAATCCCGAATTGCCCCCAAGCAACCCCACAAAGAGCATGAACACCTTACACGTGGCCAACATAACTCTTAGCAATCGATCGAAGAGTCGCGGGACTTTCAGTGTGAGAATAGGACTAGAATTTACAAATAGGCACACTTAGGCTTGGAAACGTTCTTCTCGTGGATAAAACCCCCGAATAACCACCAAACGGCCCTATAAGGAACATGAACACCTCGTACCTGACCAATGTAACTCATAGCAACTGACCGCGTAGTGGTGGGACTCCTGGATTGATAATGAGACTGAAATTTGCAAACAGGAACACTTAAGATTTAAAACGTGTCGCTAGTGGGCAAAAACCCCAAATAGTCCCATGAGGCCCCGTAAGGGACACGAACACCTTGCATGTGACCAATGTAACTCGTAGTAATTGACCGCATAGTTGCGGGACTCTTGGTTTGAGAATAGGATTGAAATTTGAAAAAAAGCATACATAGGCTTCAAAATGTGCCGCTAGTGGATGAAAACCCCGAACAACCTCCAAACAGCTCTGTAAGGGGCACAGACATCTCGCACGAGATCAACGTAACTCGTAACAACCGACCATGTAGTCGCGGGACTCCTGGGCTAAAAATAGGACCAAAATTTGAAACATTGGCACACTTAGTCTTGAAAATGTGTCGCTAGAGGGCGAAAATACGGAATGACCCCCAACGGCCCTACAAGGTGCACAAACACCTCGCACATGACCAATATAAGTCATTGCAACCCACCACGTAATTACAGGACTCTCAGTTTGAAAATAGGACCAAAATTGGAAAATAGGCGTGCTTAGAATTGAAAACGTGCCGCTAATGGGCGAGAATCCCAAATTGCCCCCAAATGGCCCCGTAAGGGGCATGAATACCTCGCACGTGACCAACATAACTATTAGCAATCGACCGCATAGTCACGGGACTCCCAGTTTGAGAATAGTACCAACATTTGCAAATAGGTACACCTATGCTTAAAAATGTGCTGCTAGTGGGAAAAACCCCCTGAACAACCCCCTAAGGCCCCATAAGGGGCAGGAATATATCGCACGTGACTAACATAACTTGTAAAAATCGACCGCGTAGTCGCAGGACTCGTGGTTTAAGAATATGAGAAAAATTTGCCAATTGACATACTTAGGCTAGAAAACTTACCGTTAGTCTGCGAAAATGGTGAACAACCCCGAAATGGCTCCTCAAGGGGAACAAAACACCACAAACATGACGATGACAACTTGTCGCAACCCACCGCGTAGTCACGGAACTCTCAGTTTTAATATAGGGTCAAAATTCACAAATAGGTACACTTAGAATTAAAAATGTTCTGCTAGTGGGAGAAAACCCCGAACTGCATCCAAACGGCCCCGTAAGGAGCCTAAGCACCTCCCATGTAAACAACATAACTCACAGCAAACGATCGAGGAGTCGCCGGACACTCTATTTGAAAATAAGACAAAAATTTTAAAATAGGCACACTTAGGCTTGGAAATGTACGATTAGTGGGAGAAAATCTCGAACAACCACAAAACACCCCCGTAAGGAGCACGAACACCTTGCACATGACAAACTTAACTCTTAGTAATCGATCATAGAGTCGCGGGACTCCCGATTTGAGAATAGGAATGAAATATAAAAATAGGCACACTTAGGCTTGAAAGCATTTCACTCGTGGGCGAAAACTTTGAACAACTACCAAAAGAGCCTGCAAGGGGCACGAGCACCTCGCTCGTGACCAATGTGATACATAGCAACCAACCGCATAGTCGCGGGACTCGCGATTTGAGAATAGTACCGAAATTTGTAAATAGACACATTTAGTCTTTAAAACCTGTCGGCTAGTGGGAAAAAACTTCGAACGACGCCCATATGATCCCACAAGGGACACGAACACCTCGAACATGTCCAACGTTACTCGTAGCTACTAACCACATAGTTGTAGGACTCCTGGTTTGATAATGGGATCAAAATTGCAAATAGGCACAATTAGGCTTGAAAACGTGTCGCTAACAGCCCTGCAAGGGGCACGAACATCTCGCATATGACCAACGTAGCTCGTAGTAACCGACCGGGTAGTCGCAGGAAACCTGGTTTGAGAATTGGACTAAAATTTGAAACATTGCCACACTTAGACTTAAAAACGTGCTGCTAGAGGGAGAAAACGTCAAATGACCCCCAAACGGCACTATAAAGTGCACAAACACCTCGCACATGACCAACATAACTCGTCGCCACACACCGCTTAGTCACTGGACTCTCAGTTTGAAAATAGGACCAAAATTTGCAAATAGGCACACTTAGAACTGAAAATATGCCACTAGTGGGCGAGAACTCCGAACTGCCCACAAATGGCCCCGCTAGGCGCACACCTTGAACGTGACCAACATAACTCTTAACAATCGATCACATAGTCATGGGTCTCTCGATTTGAGAAAGGACCAAAATTTGTAAATAGGCACACTTAGGCTTGAAAACGTGCCGCTAGTGGGTGAAAACCCCGAACAACCCCCTAACAGCCCGACAAGAGGCACGAACGTCTCACATCTCACCAATGTAACTTATAAAAATTGACCGTGTAGTTGTGGGACTCCTGGTTTGAGAATATGACCGAATTTTTTTAAATTAGCACATTTAGGCTTGAAAATGTGCCACTATTGGGCAAAAATGTTGAACAATCCCAAACAGCCCCGCAAGGGGCACAAAACACCTCGCACATGACCAACGTAACTCGTCATAACCCACCGCATAGTCATGGGACTCTCAGTTTAAAAATAGGACCGAAATTTGCAAATAGGAACACTTCGAATTGAAAATATACCACTAATAGAGCACAAAAACCTTGCATATGATCAACGTAACTCTTAAAAAGTGATCGCAAAGTCGCGCGACGCCCGGTTTGAGAATATGACCGAAATTTGCAAATAGGCACACTTACACTTGAAAATGTGCCACTAGTGGGTGAAAACCCCGAACAACCTCCAAGCAGCCATGCAAGGGGCACTAACACCTCGCACGCGACCAATGTAACACATAAAAAATGACCGTGTAGTAGCAGGACTCCCCATTTGAGAATAGGACCAAAATTTATATATAGGCTTTAAAGCGTGCCGCTAGTCGGTGAAAACTTCGAACGACCCCCATACGGTCTCGTAAGGGACACGAACACCTTGTATGTGTCCAACGTAACTCGTAGCTACTAACCACATAGTTGTGGGACTCCTGGTTTGAGAATGGGACTGAAATTTGCAAATAAGCACACTTAGGGTTGAAAAATGTCCCTAACGACCCCGCAAGGGGAACGAACATCTCGCGCAGTACCAACTTAACTCGTAGCAATCGACTAGGTAGTTGCAGGACTCTTGGTTTTAAAATTGGACCAATATTTGAAACATTGACACACTTAGGCTTAAAAACGTGCCGTTAGAGGGCGAAAACGTCGAATGACTCCCAAACGGCCCCGTAAAGTACGCAAACACCTCGTACATGACCAACATAACTCGCGTAACCCAGCGCTTAGTTGCGGGCCAGTTTGAAAATAGGACAAAAATTTGCAAATAGGCACACCTAGAATTAAAAACATGCCACTAGAGGGCGAGAACCCCGAACTTCCTCCAAACGGCTCTATAAGCGAAATACACACCTCGCACGTGACCAACGTAAGTCTTTGAAATTGATCGCATAGTCACGAGTCTTTCGGTTTGAGAATATGACCAAAATTAGTAAATAGGAACACGTAGGCTTGAAAATGTGCTCCTAGTGGGCGAAAACCCTGAACAACCCCTAATAGCTCCTCAAGGGGCATGGACGTCTTGTACATGACCAACGTAACTTGTAGCAACCGACCGTGTAGTCGTGGGACTCCTGGTTTGAAAAAAGGGCCAAAATTTTCAAATTAGCATGCTTATGCTTAAAAACGTGCTGCTAGTGGGTGAAAATGCCGAATAATCCCTAAAAACACTTCGTACATGACCAACATAACTCCTCGTAATCCACCGCATAGTCGCAGGACTCTTAGTTTAAAAATAGGACCGAAATTTTCAAATAGGAACACTTATAATTAAAATGTACCGCTAGTTGGCGAAAGCCCCGAAAAGCCCCTAAACAACCCCGCAAGGAGTGCGGACACCTTGCACGTGACCAACGTAACTCTTAACAACCTATCGTAGAGTGTTGAAAATAGAACTCTAATTTGCAAATAGGCACACTTAGGCTTGAAAACGTGCCGCTAGTGGTGAAAATCCCAAACAACCCCCAAACAGCCACGCAAGGTGCACTAACACCTCTCATGTGGCCAACGTGACTCATAGTAACTAACCGCATAGTCACGAGACTCCCAGTTATAAATAACACCAATATTTACAAATAGGCACAATTAGGCTTGAAAATGTACCACTAGTGGGCAAAAATCCCAGAAACCCCCAAACGGCCCCACTAGGGGCAGGAAAACCTCGCACGTGATCAATGTAGCCCGTAGTAACCAATCGAGTAGTTGCGGGACTCTCGATTTGAGAATAGTACCAAAATTTAAGAATAGGCAAGCTTAGTACAATGATCAATGTAACTCGTAGTAACCAATCGTAGAGTCGCGGGACTCCTGATTTGAGAATAGGACTAAGATTTAAAAACAGGCATACTTAATCTTGAAGTCGTTTCGCTCATGGACAAAAAACCCAGAACAACCACCAAATGGGCCTGCAAGGGGCAAGAATACCCCGTACGTGACCAATGTAACTCATAACAATTGACCACGTAGTCGCGGGACTCCCGATTTTAGAATAGGACTGAAATTTGAATATAGACACACTTAGGTTGGAAAAACTGGCGCTACTGGGCGAAACCCCCAAACAATCCTAAAACGGACCCCCAAGGGGCACGAACACCTCGCACGTGGCCAAGATAACTCGTAACAACTAACCGCGTGGTTGCATGACTTCTGATTTGAGAATAGGGCCAATATTTTCAAATAGGCACACTTAGGCTTGAAAACATGTCGTTAGTTGGCGAAAACCCTGAACAACCGCCAAACGGCTCAGCAAGGTGCACAAACACCTCGCACATGACCAACGTAACTTGTGGCAACCAATTGCATAGTCAAGGGACTCTCAGTTTGAGAATAGGATCGAAATTTGTAAATAAGAACATTTAGGCTTGAAAACGTGCCGCTATTGTATAAAAACCCCGAACAACCCCTAAATGGACACATAAGGTACACGAACACCTCACACGTGACCATTGTAACTCGTAGAAATTGATCGTGTAATCGCAAAACTCCTAGTCTACGAATAGGACAGAAATTTGCAAATATGCACACTTAGACTTGAAAATATGCCGCTAGTGGGCGAAAACCTCGAACAACCGCCAAACGGCCACATAAGGTGCACGAAGACCTCACACATTTGCAACATAACTCGTAGAAATCGACTGTGTACTCGCAAGGCTCCCAATTTGATAATAGGACCAAAATTTGCAATTAGGCGCACGTGGGCTTGAAAACGTACCGCTAGTGGAAAAAACCCCGAATAGCCTCGCAAAGGGCACAACCACCTCGCGTGTGACCACGTAACTCATAGCAACCGACCGGGTAGTCACGGTACTCTTGGTTTGAGAATAGGATCAAAATTTGCAAATAGGCAAACTTAGGCTTGAAAACGTGCCGCTAGTGGGCAAAAATCCCGAATAACCCCCAAACGACTATGTAAGGAGCACAAACACCTCTCACGTGACCAAACTAACTCGTAGCAATCGACTGCAGAATCACGAGACTCCCAGTTGGATAATAGGACAAATATTTATAAATAGGCACACGTAGGCTTGAAATTATGCTACTAGAGGGAGAAAATCTCGAACCGTCCCCAAATAGCCCCGCAAGGAGCTCGAACACCTTACTTGGGACCAACATAACACTTAGAAACCGATAGAAGAGTCACGGTACTCTCGGTTTGATAATTGGACCAAAATTTTAAAAAGACACACTTAGGATTGAAAACATTTCGCTCGTGGGTGAAAACCTCGAATAACCACCAAACGGTCCTGCAAGGGGCACAAACACCTCGCACGTGACATATGTAACTCATATTAATCGGCCGCATAGTCACGGGATTTCCAGTTTGATAATGACACCAAAATTTTCAAATAGAAACACTTAGGCTTCAAAATGAGCCGTTAGTGGGCAAAAACCCCAAACAATCCCATACGAGCCTACAAGGGACACGAAAACCTTTCACGTGATCAATGTAACTTTAGCAACTAATCACATAGTTACGGGACTCCTGGTTTGAGAATAGGACCAAAATTTGAAAATATTCACACTTAGTCATGAAAACGTGCTACTAGTCGGCGAAAACCTCGAACAACCCCCAAACAGACCCACGGGAGGCACAAATATCTCGCACGTGACCAACATAACTCATAACAATCGACCGTGTAGTTGAGGATCTCCTAGTTTGAGAATAGGACCAAAATTTGAAACATTGGCACACTTGGGCTCCAAAACGTGCCGCTAGAGGGCGAAAATGCTGAATGACCCCCAAACGGCCCTAGAAAGTGCACAAACACCTTTCACATGACCAACATAACTCGTCGTAACCCACGACATAATCACAGAACTCTCAATTTGAAAATAGGACCAAAACATACCGCTAGTGGGCGAGAACCATGAACTGCCCCCAAATGTCCCCACAAGGGGCCCAAACACCTCACACGTGAGCAACATAACTCTTAGTAATAGACCATAAAGTGGCGGGGACTCCAAATTTGAGAATAGGACCAAAATTTGCAAATAGTCACACTTAGGCTTGAAAACGTGCTTCTAGTGGGAAAAAACCTCGAACAACACCCTAACGACCCCGAAAGGAGCAGGAATATCTTACACGTGACCAACATAACTTGTATCAACCGACCGTGTAGTCGCAGGACTCCTGGTTTGAGAATAGGACCAAAATTTGCAAATAGGAACACTTAGGCTTGGAAACATATTGTTAGTGGGCAAAAATCCCGAATAACCACCAAACACACCCATAATGAGCATGCCCACCTTGCACGTGACAAACATAACTCTTAGTAACCGATCGTAGAGTCGCAGGACTCCCTGTTTAATAATAGGACTACAATTTAAAAATAGGCACATTTAGGGTTGGAAAACATTGCACTCGTGGGCAAAAATCTCGAACAACCACCAAAAGGGCCCAAAAGGGGCACAAACACCTCGCACGTGATCAATGTAATACATAGAAACCGACCGCGTAGTTGCAGGACTCTTGATTTGGGAATAGGACCGAAATTCGTAAATAGGTACACTTAGGCTTTAAAACGTGCTGTTAGTGGGTGAAAACTCCGAACGGCCCCCATACGCACCCGCAAGGGACACGAACACCTCGCACGTGTCCAACATAATTCGTAGCAACTAAATGCATAGTTACAGGACTCCTAGTTTTAGAATGGGATAGAAGTTTACAAATAGGCACACTTAGGCTTGAAAATGTGTCGCTAATGGCCTCATAAGGGGCACGGACATCTCGTACATGACCAACGAAACTTGTAGAAATCAACCGGGTAATCGCGGGACTGTCAGTTTGAGAATTAGACCAAAATGTGAAACATTGGCATATTTAGGCTTGAAAACGTGCCGCTAGAGGGCGAAAATGTCAAAAGACCACCAAACATCCCCGCAACGGGCATGAACACTTCGTACGTTACTAATGCAACTCTTAGCAAATGAACACATTGTTGTGGGACTTCCGGCTTGAGAATATAATCAAAATTTGCAAATAGCCACACTTGGGCTTGAAATGGTGTCGCTAGTGGGCAAAACCCCCAAAGAGCCCCTACGGCCCCGTAAGGGGCCCGAACATCTTACACGTGACCAACATAACTTATAGCAACATATTTTGTAGTCGCGGGACTCCTGGTTTGAGAATAGGACCAAAATTTTCAAATTAGCACACTTAGGCTTGAAAACGTGTTGCTAGTGGGCAAAAATGCCGAATAACCACAAAACGGATCTACAAGATGCATAAACACCGCACATAGGACCAACATAACTCGTCATAACCAACTGCGTAGTCACGAGACTCTCGTTTTGAAAATAGGACCAAAATTTGCAAATAGGCACACTTAGAATTAAAAATGCATCGCTAGTGGGTGAGAACACCAAACTTCCGCCAAACGGATCCACAAGTGGCACGAACACCTTGGATGTGACCAACGTAACTCTTAGCAACCGACTGTATAGCTGTGAGACTCCCGATATGAGAATAGGACTAAAATTTTCAAATAGGCACAAACCGCATAGTTGTGGGACTCCTTATTTAAGAATGGGATCGAAATTTGCAAATAGGCACACTTAGGCTTCAAAACGTGTTGTTAGTGGGCGAAAACCCCAAACAGTCCCTAACGACCCTGCAAGGGGCATTAACCTCTCGCACATGACCAACGTAACTCGTAGTAACTGATCGTATAGTCGCGGGACTCCTGGTTTGAGAATTGGACCAAAATTTGAAACATTGGCACACAGGCTTGAAAATGTGCCTCTAGAGGGCGAAAACATTGAATGACCCCCCAAATGGCTGCACAAGGTGCATAAACACCTCACACATGACCAAAATAACTCGTCGTAACCGACCGCATAATCGCGAGACTTTCAATTTGAAAATAGGACCAAAATTTGCAAATAGGCACACTTAGAATTGAAAATGTGCCGCTAGTGGGTGATAATCCCGAACTGGCCCTAAACGGACCCGCGACGAGAAGGAACACCTCACACATAAACAACATAACTCATAGCAGACGATCGAGTAGTCACGGGACTCTCGGTTTGATAATAGGACTGAAATTTACAAAAAGGCACACCTAGGCTTGAAAATGTGCCGCTGGTGGGAGAAAATATCGAAAAACCCCCAAACGAGCCCACAACGGGCACAAACACCTCGTACGTGACCAACGTAACTCGTAGCAACCGACCGCTTAGTCATGAGACTCTCAGTTTGAGAATAGGACAAAAATTTGCTAATAGGCACACTTAGGCTTGGAAATGTACCTCTAGTGGGCGAAAATCCCAAACAGCCCCGCAAGGTCCACGAACACCTTGTACGTGGAAACGTAACTCTTAGTAACCGATCGTAGAGTCACGGGACTCCCAATTTGAGAATCAGATTGAAATTTAAAAATAGGGAATCTTAGGCTAGAAAATGTTTCGCTTGTGGGTGAAAACCTCGAACAACCATCAAACGGGCCCGCAAGAGGGACACACACTTAGCATATGACCAATGTAATACATAGCAATCAACCACATAGTCGTGGGACTCACGTGCCACTAGTGGATAAAAACTCCAAATGTCCCCCATAAGGCCCCGCAAGGGATATAAACACCTCGCTCGTGTCCAAAGTAGCTTGTAGCTACAAACCGAATAGTTGCGGGACTCCTGGTTTAAGAATGGGACCAAAATTTGCAAATAAACACACTTAGGGTTGAAAATGTGTAGTTAGTGGGCGAAAACCCCAAACAACCTCGCAAGGGGCATGAACCTCTCACACATGACCAACGTAACTCGTAGCAACCGATCGTATAGTCGCGAGGTTCTTAGTTTGGGAATTGGACCTTTAAGGACATAAATTTTCAATTGAGTCCATGTATTTTTTTGACTTAATTTCATGAACAAAACTGTAATATGTCATAGGGAGAATTCTATTTTGTCACGATCCGACTTGATCTATGACGTATTGAAGAAATTGAAGACGTTGCGGCAAAGCTTCAAAGATTTAATCATGTCGATGTTTATTTGGTGCAAGTTTAATCTTCTTCAAAGATAATTTCATTCCGAGATCACTCAGGTATGAATGCGTATAATTAATGGTGCTCGAAATTATTGTATAAAAAATAAAGATGTAATTTTTATATAGAAAAATGATCTTAAATATTTTAAAAGTGTTTTGATGGTTTAAACTTCGTTTTATGATGATAAGCTCGAAATAGAGTTTGACTAATTTGAATCTCTTTGTTAAGAGACGTTTTTATCTGAAAGTCACACTTTCGTAAGGTCGCTCGAGCGACATTGGATCTCGTTAGAACGAGATACAATGTCGTGCGAACGACATGTTTTTTGAGGCGGTGTTTAAATCCTATTTAAATAGTGTTTGCATCATAATTTCGTAAGTGTGCTTTCTGGAAAAAGTTTTACGAACCAGAACGTTGTTTGCACATGTTTTCTAAGGTTTACAAAGCATAAACACATCCTTAGAGTTTGCAAAGATTCGAGTTATCATTCTTATATTTTTACGTGATCTTGCTGCACCAAAGTTGTTTGTTCTACACATTGAACACAAAGGGTTTTGCAGTGAAGAAGAGACGGACATCGTGTTCGACATTGTAGACGTATCAAAGCCATATCGGTGGACACCGAGACATACGTGGACGCGTGTGTTATGGACAGGGATCGTAGAAGACGGAATTTCTGCGTGGTCACTATTGAAGAATGGTTGATGATCAGAAGGAGCTTCAAGACCCGTGGGGATCGAGTCTTAGTGTAAGGCTAATCTGTCTTTGTAAAACCATTGTTCATAGTGATTGTCTGGCTTGGGCCGTCTAAGGTTGTTTTCCCATTTTTGATTTTTTCCTCGTACATCCGGCGTTGTGAGTATTCTTTACTTTACTTTACTTTACGTGCTTTAATCACTAGATGCATGTTTAGGATTAATCAAGATAAAATTGGATTAAAGTGAGAATTGGGATTTCACAACTTCGTTTGGTGGATAATTAAAAGTTGAATCTTTTTCAAAGAAAAATTGATTTTCTTGAAAACACACATATCGGGCCACTCACGAACGTTTTCATTTTTTCAGGACCAAAATTTGAAACATTGGCACACTTAGGCTTGAAAACGTGCCTCTAGGGGGCAAAAACATTGAATGACCCCCAAACGGTCCTGTAAGGGGCACAAAACACCTCCCACATGGACAACGTAAGTCGTTGCAACCCACCGTGTAGTCGCGGGACTTTCAATTTGAAAATATGACCAAAATTTACAAATAGGCACACTTAGAATTGAAAGCAAGCCGCTAGTGGGCAAAAGCACCAAACTACCCCTAAACAACACCGCAAGTGGTACAAACACCTTACACGTGACCAACGTAACTCTTTGTAACTGATTGCGTAGTTGTGAAACTCCCTATTTGAGAATAGGATCGAAATTGGAAAATAGGCACACTTCGGCTTGAAAATGTGCCATAAGTGGGCGATAACCCTGAACAGTCCCAAGCGGCCCTCCAAGGGGCATCAACCCCTCGTACATGACCAACGTAGCTCATACCAATCGATCGAATAGTCGCATGACTCCCACTTTGAGAATAAGATCAAAATTTGCAAATAGGCACCTTTGGCTTGAATACGTACTACTACTGGATGAAAATCCTGAACAACCCCAAAACGGCCCCGCAAGGGCCATGAACACCTCACAAGTGACCAACGTAACTCGTAGCAATCGATCAAAAAGTCCCAGGACTCCTGGTTTGAGAACAGGAGGAAAATTTGCAAATTGACACATTTAGGCTTGAAAACTTATCGCTAGTGGGCGAAAGTGCTGGACAACCCCCAAACGGCCCCGTAAGAGGCACAAAACACCTCACACATGACCAATGTAACTCATTGCGACCCATCGCATATTCGCGGGACTCTCAGGTTAAAAATAGGACTAAAATTTTCAAATATGCACACTTAGATTTGAAAACGTGCCGTAAGTGGGCGAAAATCCCAACCTGCACTCAAACGGCCCCGCAAGGAGCACAAACACCTTTCACGTGAACAACATAACTCATAGCAACCGATCGGGTATTCAAAGGACTATCGATTTGATAATAGGATCGAAATTTACAAATAGCCACACTTAGGCTTGAAAACGTGACGCTGATGGATGAAAATCTTGAAAATAGCTCAAACACATCCGTAAGGGGCGTGAACACCTCGCATGTGACCAACGTAACTCGCAGTAATCGATCATAGATTCGCAGGACTCCCGGTTTAAATATAGAATTTTTTTTGCAAATAGGCACACTTAAGCTTAGAAACGTACCGCTATTGGGCAAAAATGCCGAACAACCACCAAACAGCGCCGCCAGGTGCACGAACATCTTGGACGTGACAAACGTAACTCTTAGTAACCGATCATAGAGTTTTGAAACTCCTGGTTTGAGAATAGTACTGAAATTAAATGTAACAGCCCGCGCAAAACACGAGGCACTACTTAGAATGAAAACTAAACTACTTCCTCAATAATTAGTATAGAGCATCTATATTTCACAAAAATAAATATAATCAATCCAAAATTTACACTTTCAAAATAATTACAATAAAATTCCTCGCAATAATAAACCAAGCTTTCCAAATAAATTACACCTATGGCTTGAAAATGTGCCATAACTGGGCGATAACCCTGAACAATACTTAGCGGCCCTGTACATGACCAACGTAGCTCATAGCAATCGAACGAATAGTCGCGGGACTCCAATTTTAAGAATAAGATCAAAATTTGCAAATAGGCACACTTAGGCTTGAATACGTATTACTACTGGACGAAAATCCTGAACAACCCCAAAACGGCCCCGCAAGGGCCGTGAACACCTCACACGTGACCAATGTAACCCGTAGCAACCGATCGCAAAGTCCCAGGACTCCTAGTTTGAGAACAGGATGAAAATTTGCAAATTGACACATTTAGGCTTGAAAACTTACCGCTAGTGGGTGAAAATGCTGGACAACCCTCAAACGGCCCCGTAAGAGGCACAAAACACCTCGCACAATACCAATGTAACTCATCGCAAACCACTGCATATTCGCGGGACTCTCAGTTTAAAAATATGATCGAAATTTGCAAATATGCACACTTAGATTTGAAAACGTGCCGTAAGTGGGAAAAAATCCTAAACTGCACTCAAACGGCCCCGCAAGGAGTACAAACACCTCGCACGTGAACAACATAACTCATAGCAACCAATCAGGTATTCACAGGACTATCGATTTGATAATAGGATCGAAATTTACAAATAGGCACACTTAGACTTGAAAATGTGATGCTGATGGATGAAAATCTCGAAAATAGCTCAAACACATCCGTAAGGGGCGTGAACGCCTTGCATGTGACCAACGTAACTCGTAGTAATCGATCATAGAGTCGCAGGACTCTCGGTTTGAGAATATAATTTTTTTTGCAAATAGGCACACTTAGGCTTGGAAACGTACCGCTGTTGGGAAAAAATGCCGAACAACCACAAAACAGCCCCGCAAGGTGCACGAACATCTTGTATGTGACAAACGTAACTCTTAGTAACCGATCGTAGAGTCGTAAAACTCCTGGTTTGAGAATATGACTAAAATTAAATGTAACACCCTGCGCAAAACACGAGACGCTATTGCGAATTGAAACTAAACTACATCCTCAATAATTAGTATAGAGCATCTATATTCCACAAAAATAAATGCAATCAATCCAAAATTTACACTTTCAAAATAATTACAATAAAATTCCTCGGAAAAATAAACCATGCTCTCCAAATAAATTACACTTATGGCTTGAAAATGTGCCATAAGTGGGCGATAACCCTGAACAGTCACAAGCGGCCCTGCAAGGGGCATGAACCCCTCGTACATGACCAACATAGCTCATAGAAATCGACCGAATAGTCGCGGGACTCCCATTTTGAGAATAAGATCAAAATTTTCAAATAGGCGAACTTAGGCTTCATAACGTACTAATATTGGACAAAAATCCTGAACTACCCCAAAATGGCCCTTCAAGGACCATGAACACCTCACACGTGACCAACGTAACTCATAGCAACCAATCGCAAAGTCCGAGGACTCCTAGTTTGAGAACAAGATGAAAATTTGCAAATTGACACATTTAGGCTTGAAAACTGACCGCTACTGGGCGAAAATGCTGGACAACCCCCAATCGGCCCCACAAGAGGCACAAAACACCTCACACATTACCAATGTAACTCATCGCAACACACCATATATTCGCGGGACTCTCAGGTTAAAAATAGGACCGAAATTTGCAAATATGTACACTTAGATTTGAAAACGTGTCATAAGTGGGTGAAAATCCCAAACTGCACCCAAACGGCCCCGCAAGGAGCACAAACACCTCGCACGTGAACAACATAAATCATAGCAACCGATCAGGTATTCGCGGGACTATCGATTTGATAATAGGATGGAAATTTACAAATAGGCACACTTAGGCTTGAAAACGTGACGCTGATGGATGAAAATCCCAAAAATAGCTCAAACACACCTGTAAGGGGCGTGAACACCTCGCATGTGACCAACGTAACTCATAATAATCGATCATAGAGTCGCAGGACTCTCGGTTTGATAATAGAATTTTTTTTGCACATAGGCACACTTAGGCTTGGAAACGTACCGCTATTGGGCAAAAATGCCGAACAACCACCAAATAGCCCCACATGGTGCATGAACATCTTGAATGTGACAAACGTAACTCTTAGTAACCGACCGTAGAGTCGCGAAACTCCTGGTTTGAGAATAGGACTGAAATTAAATGTAACACCTCGCCCAAAACACGAGGCGCTACTACAAATTAAAACTAAACTACATCCTCAATAATTAGTATAGAGCATCTATATTCCACAAAAATAAATGTAATCAATCCAAAATTTACACTTTCAAAATAATTACAATAAAATTCCTCGCAAAAATAAACCAAGCTCACCAAATAAATTACACTTATGGCTTGAAAATGTGCCATAAGTGGGCGATAACCCTGACTAGTCCCATGCGGCCCTACAAGGGGCATCAACCCCTCGTACATGACCAACATAGCTTATAGCAATTGACCGAATAGTCGCGGGACTCCCATTTTGAGAATAAGATCAAAATTTGCAAATAGGCACACTTAGGCTTGAATACGTACTACTACTGGATGAAAATCCTGAAAAACCCCAAAACGGCCCCGCAAGGGCCATGAACACCTCACACGCGACCAACGTAACTCGTAGCAACCGATCGCAAAGTCCCAGGACTCTTGGTTTGAGAACAAGACGAAAATTTGCAAATTAACACATTTAGGCTTGAAAACTTACCGCTAGTGGGCGAAAATGCTGGACAACCCCCAAACGGCCCCGTAAGAGGCACAAAACACCTCACACATGACTAATGTAACTCATCTCAATCCACCGCATATTCGCGGGGCTCTCGGTTTAAAAATAGGATCAAAATTTGCAAATATGCACACTTTGATTCGAAAACGTGTCGTAAGTGGGCAAAAATCCCAAACTGCACCCAAACGGCCCCACAAGGAGCACAAACACCTTGCATGTGAACAACATAGCTTATAGCAACCGACCAGGTATTCGCGGGACTATCGATTTGATAATAGGATCAAAATTTACAAATAGGTACACTTAGGCTTGAAAACGTGACGCTGATGGATGAAAATCTCGAAAATAGCTCAAACACATCCGTAAGTGGCGTGAACACCTCGCATATGACCAACGTAACTTGTAGTAATCGATCATAGAGTCGCAAGACTCCCGGTTTGATAATAGAATTTTTTTTGTAAATAGGCACACTTAGGATTGGAAACGTACCGCTACTGGGCGAAAATGCCAAACAACCACCAAATAGCCCCGCAAGGTGCACGAACATCTTGGACGTGACAAACGTAACTCTTAGTAACCGATCGTAGAGTCGCGAAACTCCCAGTTTGAGAATAGGACTGAAATTAAATGTAACACCCCGCGCAAAACACGAGACGCTACTGCAAATTAAAACTAAACTACATCCTCAATAATTAGTATAGAGCATCTATATTTCACAAAAATATATGTAATCAATCCAAAATTTACACTTTCAAAATAATTACAATAAAATTCCTCGCAAAAATAAACCAAGCTCTCCAAATAAATTATATTGCTAAGCTACACAAAAATAAAATCCTCCAAACTCCATGCTCTAAAATTCTCCAAAAATCCATAGCGTCGAAAAATACGCTAACCTTCCACTAAAAGAAAAATACAAAGAACTACACAATATGACAAGAATGGATGCTCAAAAAAAATAACGGTGAATAAAATGCAACGATACATATCTAAATTCAAGTCCAATGCGACATCCGAGCATTATACCAATTTATTTTTTCAATAACACATCAATAGGTCACCAAGACTCACCTCACCTCACCTAAGCTTCGTAAAGCCTCATCCTGGCTATTGAACTTTTGGACTATTGGCGGGTGACCATTCTCCGTGCCATATAAAATTTTTATGACACCACACCCATCAACAAATATAATATCTCAAATCGAATTAATATTTAGATTCCAATAAACATCATGATATCAATAATATGAGTACAAATACATTAGGAACAAATGGCTACTCTCGAGATATTTAAGGACCATATTGCATAAACCTCGTACCTTAAAATCATCACAAGAAACTCATGATATTCTGCCTTCTGATCATACCTCTGCGTTCCTCTCTAAAAAACAATCAAACTCATTCTAGCTCAAACTCGAGAAAACACCAAATAAGCCTTCAAATCATGGGTTGAATATTGAATAAAATTGGGGCTAGGGTTGTAGATAGAGGGAGATGAAAATAATAAAGTCTGCTGCTCTTAGGGTTAAAATTGTATTTTAAAAGTCCTAACCCCGGATTAATATAAGTAGGAAAAGATTATGATTTGATTAGGATTAAAACTCTTCAACAATCTAACTCAGTGCCACACCTGCTACAAACTGAATCGATTAGGCTCTACGGACGAATCGATTTACCCCTGGCAATCAGGCAAGAACACCCCAAAAATTGTATAAATATAACAAAATCCCAATTTTACCCCTGATTCCAATTCCAAATAAAATTCCACATTTCATAAATAACAACCAACATTTTAAATAACTCAAAATAACTAAATCCCAAAATTATATTTTTTTGAATTCATAATATATTTAAATAAATTCCAATTTAAAATCTCGGGTTGTTACATTTAAAAATAGACACACGTACGCATGAAAACGTTCCGCTCGTGGGCCAAAATCCTGAACAACCACCAAACGGGACCGCAAGGGGCACAAACACTTTCCACATGACCAATGTAATACATAGAAACCGACCGTGCAGTCGCGGGACTCCCCATTTGAGAATAGGATCGATATTTGCAAATAGGCACAGTTAGGCCTTAAAATATGCAGCTAGTGGGAAAAAACTCTAAACGGCCCCGTAAGGGACAGAAACACCTCGCACATGTCCAACGTAACTCATAGCTACTAACCGCATAGTTGTGGGATTCCTGGTTTGAGAATGGGACTGGAATTTGTAAATAGGCACACTTAGGCTTGAAAACGTGTCGCTAGTGGGTGAAAACCCCAAGCAGCCCCTTAACGGCCTTGTAAGGGGTAAGAACATCTCGCACATGACCAAAGTAACTCCTAGCAACTGACCATGCAGTCACGGGACTCCTGGTTTGATAATTGGACCAAAATTTGAATCATTGGCACACTCAGGCTTGAAAATGTGCCACTAGAGGGAGAACACGTCGAATAACCCCCAAACAGACTTGCAAGGTGTACAAACACCTCACACATGACAAGCACAATTCGTCGCGACCCACAGTGTAGTGACGGGACTCTCAGTTTGAAAATAGGAACAAAATTTGCAAATAGGCACACTTAGAATAAAAAACGTGCCGCTAGTAGGTGAGAATCGCGAACTGCCCCCAAACGGCCCCGCTAGGGGCATGAACACCTTGCACGTGACCAACATAATTCTTAGTAATCGATCACATTATCGTGGGACTCCTGATTTGAGAATAGGACCAAAATTTGCAAATAGGCACACTTAGGCTTGGAAAGCACCAGTAATGGGAGAAATCTGAAAAGGCCACCAAACAGCCCCGCAAGGTGTATGAACAGCTTGCACGTGACAAACGTAACTCTTAGTAAGAAATCGTAGAGTCATGGGACTATTGATTTGAGAATAGGACTGAAATTTATAAATATGCACACTTAGGCTTGAAAACGTTTTGCTCGTGGGAAAAATACCCCGAACACCACCAAACGGGCCCACAAGGGGCACGAACACCTCACAAGTGACCAATAAAATACATAAAAAGCAACCGCGTAGTCGAAGGACTCCCGATTTGAGAATAGGACCAAAATTTACAAATAGGGACACTTAGGCTATAAAACGTGCTACTAGTAGGCAAAAACTTTGAACGACGCCCATACAGCCCTGTAAGGGACACAAACACTTCGTTGCTATCCAACATAACTCGTAGATACTAACTGCATAGTTGCAGGACTCCTGGTTTGAGAATGGGATCGAAAGTTTCAAATAGGCACACTTAGGCTTGAAAACGCATCGCTAGTGGGCGAAAACCCCAAATAACCCCCTAACAGCCCCATAAGGGGAAGGAACATCTCGTACATGACCAACGTAACTCGTAGCACCCGATTGTGTAGTTGCGGGACTCCTAGTTTGAGAATTGGACCAAAATTTGAAACATTGGAACACTTAGTCTTGAAAACGTGCCCCTAAAGGGCGAAAACATCAAATGACCCCCAAATGTCCCCACAAGGTGAACAAACACCACATACATGGCTAACATGACTCGTCATAACCCATCGCGTAGTCGTTGGGACTCACACTTTTGAAAATATGACCAAAATTTGCAAATAGGCACACTTAGAATTAAAAATGTGCCGCTGGTGGGCGAAAACCCCGAACAACACGAAATGTCCCTATAAGGGGCATAAACCCCTCGTACATAACCAACGTAGCTCATAGCAATAGATCACATAGTTGCGAGACTCCCATTTTGAAAATAGGAACGAAATTTTAAAATAGGAACCCTTAGGTTTGAATACGTGCTACTACTGGACAAAAACCCAGACAACCCCCAAACGGCCCTGTAAAGGGCACAAACATCTTGCACGTGACCAAGGTAACTCGTAGCAACTGATCACAAAGTCATTGGACTCGTAGTATGAGAATAGGACCAAAATTTGAAAATTGACAGACTGTAGCTTAAAAATGTGTCGCTAGTGGGCAAAAATGCCGAACAACCCCAAAACGGCCCTGCAAGGGACATAAAACACCTCGTACATGACCAACATAACTCGTCGTAATCCACTGCGTAGTCGCGGGGCTCTCAGTTTGAAAATACGACCGAAATTCACAAATGTGCACACTTATAATTTAAAACGTGCCGCTAGTGGGCGAAAACCCCAAACTTCATCCAAATGGCCCCGCAAGAAGCACAGACACCTCACACATGAACAACATATCTCATAGCAACCGATCGGGTAGTCACGGGACTCTTGGTTTGAGAATAGGACCACTATTTGAAAATATGAATACTTAGGCATGAAAACATGGCGCTAGTGGGCGATAATCTCGAAAAATTGCCAAATAGCCCCACAAGGTGCACAAACACCTTGCACGTGACAAACATATCTCGTACTAATCGATCGTAGAGTTGTGGGACTCTCGATTCGAGAACAAGACTGCAATTTAAAAATATGCACACTTAGGCATGAAAACGTTCCCCTAGTGGGAGAAAACCCCGAACAACAACCAAACGGGCCTGCAAGGGGCACGAACACCTCGTACGTAACAAATGTAATACATAGCAACCAACCGCATTATCGCGGGACTCCCTATTTGAGAATAGGAATGAAATTTGCAAATATGCACACTTAGGCTTTAAAACGTGCCGTGAGTGGTCGAAAACTCCGAATGGGCCTACAAGGGACACGAACACCTGTCACGTGTCCAACGTAACTCGTAGCTACTAACCATATAGTTGTGAAACTCCTGGTTTTATAATGGGACCAAAATTTGGAAATAGGCATATTTGGGCTTGAAAATGCGTCGCCAGTGGGTAAAAACCCCAAACAACCCCCTAACGTCCCCGAAAGGGTTATGAACTTATCGCACATAACCAATGCAACTCGTAGCAACTGATCGTGTAGTCGCGGGACTCCTGGTTTGTGAATTGGACCAAAATTTGAAATATTAGCACACCTAGGCTTGAAAACGCGCCGCTAATGGGAGAAAACATATAATGACCTCTAAATGGCCCCACGAGGTGCGCAAACACCTCACACATGACCAACATAACTCGTCGCAACCCACCGCGTAGTCGTGGGACTCTCATTTTGAAAGATGGACCAAAATTTGCAAATAGGCACACTTAGAATTGAAAATGTGCCACTAGTGGTTGAGAACCCCGATGGGCCCCCAAATTACCCCGCTAAGGGCACGAACAACTCTTACGTGACCAACGTAACTCTTAACAAATAATCGCATAGTCTCGGGACTCTTGATTTGAGAATAAGACCAAAATTTGCAAATAGGCAAACTTAGGTTTAAAAACAAGCCTCTAGTGGGCGAAAACCCCGAACAACCCCTTAACGGTCCCGTAAGGGGCACAAACATCTTGCACGTGACCAATATAACCTATAACAATCGAAGGTTTAGTCACGAGACTCCTCATTTGAGAATAGGACCAAAATTTTCAAATTGGCACATTTAGGGTTGAAAATGTATCGCTAATTTGCGAAAATGCCTAACAACCTCCAAAAGGCCCGGCAAGAGGCACAAAACACCTCACACATGACTCGTCATAACGCACCGCGTAGTTGTGGGACTCTTAGTTTGAAAATAGGACCAAAATTTGCAAATAGGCAGACTTAGAATTAAATACGTGCTGCAAGTGGGCGAAAGCCCTAAAAAGCCCATAAATTTCCCTAGAAGGAGCATGAAGACCTTGCACGTGACCAATGTAACTCTTAAAAAGGGATCGTAGATTCGCGCGACTACTGGTTTGAGAATAGGACAGAAATTTGCAAATAGGCACACTTATGCTTGAAAACATGCGGCTAGTGGGTGAAAACCCCGAACAGCCCCCAGACAGCCACACAAGGTGCACTAACACCTTGAATGTGAACAACGTAACTCATAGTAACTGATCGCATAGTCACGAGACTCCTGGTTTAAAAATAGGACCAAAATTTACAAACAGGCACACATTGGCTTGGAAATGTACCGCTAGTGGGAAAAAATCCTGAACAGTCCCAAACGGACCCACTTAAGGCATGAATACCTCGCACGTAATCAACATAACTCGCAGTAACCAATCAAGCAGTCGCGGGACTCTCAGTTTGAGAATAGGACCATAATTTGCTAATAGGCACACTTTGTACCGTGATTAACGTAACTCGTAGTAACCAATCGCAGAGATATGGGACTCTCAGTTCGAGAATAGAACTGGATTTAAAAATAGGCAGACTTAGGCTTGAAAATGTTCTTCTCTTGGCCGATAACCTTGAAAAACCACCAAACGGGCCTGTAGGGGGCACTAACACCTCGCACGTGACCAATGTAACTCATAGCAACGGACCGCGTTGTCGCGAAACTCCTAATTTGAGAATAGGATAAAAAATTAAAAATAGACACACTTAGGCTTTAAAACGTGCCGTTAGTGGGCAAAAACTCCGAACAGTCCCCACACAGTCCCGCAAGGGATACAAACTCCTCGCACGTGTCCAGAGAAACTCGTTTCTACTAAATGCATAGTTGCGGGACTCTTGGTTTTAAAATAGGACTGAAATTTGCAAATAGGCACACTTAGGCTTGAAAATGTGTCGTTAGTGGGCAAAAACCCCAAACAGCCCCACAAGGAGCATGAATATCTCGCACATGACCATTGTAACTCATAGCAACTGATCGTGTAGTCACAGGACTCCTGGTTTGAGAATATCACCAAAATTTATAAATTGACACACTTAGGCTTGAAAATGTGCCGTTGGTGGGCAAAAACGCTGAACGATCCCCAAACGGCCCCGCAAGGGAAACTAATACCACGTATATGACCAACGTAACTCGACGCAACCCACCACGTAGTTGCGGGACTCTCAGTTTGGGAATATAACCAAAATTTGTAAATAGGCAAACTTGGAACTAAAAACGTTCCGGTAGTGGGCGATAACCCCGGAATTCCCACAAATGGCCCCATAAGGGGCACGAACACCTCGCACGTCACCAACGTCACTCTTTATAATCGATCTCATTGTCACGGGACTCTTGGTTTAAGAATATGATTGAAATTTGCAACTAGACACACTTAAGCTTGAAAACGTGCCACAAGTAGGCAAAACCCGCGAACAACTCCCTAACGGCCCCGCAAGGGGCACAAGCATCTCACGCGTGACCAATGTAACCTATAGCACCCGATTGTGTAGTTGCGATACTCTTGGTTTGATAATAGGACTAAAATTAGTAAATTAGCACACTTCAGCTTCAAAACGTGCCGCTAGTGGGCGAAAATGCCGAACTACCACCAAACGACCCTGCAAGGGGCACAAACACCTCGCACATAACCAACGTAACTCATCGCAAACTACCGCATAGTCGCAAGACTCCCAGTTTAAGAATAGGACCAAAATTTCAAATAGGCACACTTAAAATTAAAAATGTGTCGCTAGTGGGCGAAAGCCCCAAAGTTCCTCCAAACAGTTCCGCAAGTGGAACGAACACCTTTCACGTGAGTCACATAACTCTTAGCAACTGATTGCATTGTCATGGAACTCCTGATTTGAGAATATGACCGAAATTTGTAAATAGGCACACTTTAGCCCTGCAAGGAGCACGAACATCTAGCACGTGAACAACATAACTCATAGCAACCAACCGGGTAGTCGTAGGACTCTCGGTTTCAGAATATGGTCGAAATTTACAAATAGGCACACTTAGGATTGAAAACGTGCCGTTAGTGGGTGAAAATCCCCAAAAACCTCCAAACGAGCTCGATAGGGGCACGAACGCCTCAAACGTGACCAAGATAACTAATAGAAATCGATCGCATAGTCATGAGACTCTCGGTTTAAGAATAGGATAATTGAAAATAGGCACACTTAGGCTTGGAAACGACCTCTAATGGATGAAAATCCGAACTATCACTAAACAACCCCGCAAGGTGCAGAAACACCTTGCACGTGACAAACATAACTCTAGTAACCGATCATAGAGTTGTGGGACTTCCCATTTGAGAATAGGACTATAATTTAAAAATAAGCACACTTAGGTATGAAAATATTTCGCTTGTAGGATAAAACTCCGAATAACCACCAAATGGGCCCGTAAGGGGCACGAACACCTCGCACTGGACCAATGTAATACATAGCAATCGATTGCATAGTTGTGGGACTTTCAGTGCGAGAATAGGAATGAAATTTACAAATAGACACACTTAGGCTTTAAAATGTGCGGCTAGTGGGCAAAAAATCCACATGGCCCTGCAAAGGACACGAACACCTCGTACGTGTCCAACGTAACTCGTAGCTACTAATAGCATAGTTACGAGACTCTTGGTTTGAGAATGGGACCAAAATTTATAAATAGGCACACTTAGGCTTGAAAACGTGTCGCTAGTGGGTAAAAACCCCAAACAACCACCAAACATCACCGAAAGGGCCACAAACACCTCACACGTGACTAATGTAACTCATAGCAACCAAACCACCAGTAAGGGACACGAAGACCTCGCATGTGACCAACGTAGCACGTAGAAACTGACTACATATTGGTGGGACTCCCAATTTGAGATTAGTATCAAAAATTTATAAATTGGCACACTTAGGCTTGAAAACGTGCCGCTAGTGGGAAAAAATTCCGAACAACCCCCAAATGGTCTCACAAGGGGCATGAACACCTCGAACGTAACTATCGTAACTCATAGCAACCGACCGCATGATCATAAGACTCCCGATTTGAGAATAGGATAAAAATTTACAAATAAGCACACTTAGGCTTGAAAACGTGCCACTAGTGGGCGAAAATTTCGAAAAGGCCCTAAATAGCCCTACAAGGACCACGAAGACCTTGCACGTGAGCAACATAAATCTTAGCAACCGAATGCAAAGTCGTGAGACTCTTGATTTGAGAATAGATACAAAATTTTAAAATAGGCACACTTCGGCTTGAAAACGCGTCGCTAGTTGGTGAAAACCTCAAACAACCCCAAATAGCCCTACATGGGGAATGAACCCCTCGCACATGACCATTGTATATCATAAAAATTGACCTAAAAGTCGCGGGACTCCCAGTTTGAAAATAGGATCAGAAATTTCAAATAGGCTCACTCAGGCATGAATACGTGCTGCTACTGGACGAAAACCCCGAACAACCCCTAAACGGTCCCGCAAGGGGTACATACACCTCACACGTGACAAATGTAACTCGTAATAATTGATTACGTAGTCGGGGAACTCCTGGTTTGAGAATAGGATCGAAAGATGCAAATTGGCGCACTTTGGCCTATAAACGTGCTGCTAATGGGCGAAAATCCCAAAACAAACACTAAACGGCCCCCAAGGGCCACAAACACCTCCCACATGACTAACGTAACTCATAGAAACCAACCGTATAATTGTTGGACTTTCGGTATGAGAATAGGACCAAAATTTGCAAATAATTACACTTAGCTTGAAAATGTGCCACAAGTGTGCAAAGACCCCTAACAACCACCAAATAGCCCCTTAAGGGTTAGGAAGACCTCGCACGTGACCAACGTAACTCATAGAAACTGACCGCATAATCTTGGGGCTCCCAGTTTGATAATAATACCAAAATTTATAAATAGGTACACTTAGGCATGAAAATGTGCCGCTAGTGGGAAAAAATCCCGAACGATACCTCAAGGGGCACGAACACCTTGCATGTGACCATTGTAACTCATAGTAATCGATCGTGTAGTCACGAGACTCCCGATTTGAGAATAGGATAGAAAGTTGAAAATAGGTATACTTAGGCTTGAAAATGTGCCGCTAGTGGGCGAAAGTCTTGAAAATGCCCTAAACAGCCTTGCAAGGCGTACGAACACCTTTCACGTGACCAACGTAACTCTTTACAATCGATCATAGAGTCCCAAGACTCCCAGTTTGAGAATAGGACTGAAATTTATAAATAGGAAAACTTAAGCTTGAAAATGTGCCGCTAGTGGGTGAAAACACCGAATAGGCCCTGAACAGCCACACAAGGTGCACTAAAACCTCGCATGTGACCAACATAACAAGTAGAAACTGACTGCGTAATCGTGAGACTCTTGGTTTGAAAATAGGACCAAAATTTGCAAATAGGAACACTTAGGCTTGAAAATGTACCGCTAGTGGGTGAAAACCCCGAACAGCTACCAAACGACCCCGCAAGGGGCACAAATACTGATAATACACAAATATTACATATTTTATTCCTCGAACTGACACATGTTATCCCCCTTGGGTATCTTATTCCCTATATTTATGCTCGTTAACCAAACAACCTCGGATTTCTATGTTAACATGTTTTGCAGGGATTAATTGAGCTTTTATAGGTATTTGGATGCTAAGTATGAAGTTCGGACGCATTTCGGCTATATTCTGTACGCGATCTCATGTTCAAGGACAGTTCTATGTTAACAAGTTTTGGATGGCTTAATTGAGCTTTCATAGGTATTTGGATGCTAAGTATGAAGTTCAGACGCATTCCGGCTATTTTTCGTACGCGATCGTACATTCAAGGGAAATTCGATCAATTCACAACTTAGTCACCTGGCCCAACATCTTTACGGAAGTTGTATCCCTCCTCACAAGCTTCGTGTGGCCATGAACGGTGCACAATTCCGATCGAGAATGAAGAAGTTACGGAAATTTTAGTGGAGGAGAAAACCAAACACACAAAAATAGGAGGAAGAGTTGGAGACCTGTAGCTATCAATCGATCAATCGAAAGGATCAATCGATCAATCATTCTATTTTTACCCTCGAGCTGAGACAGTGGACTATGATTTTTATCATTGATCGATCGATCTCCCATTTTCAGATGATATTTTACCTTTTCCTTTATTTTTCCTTTTCTTTTCTAATTTAATTCCTTTTACTATATGAAGGAATTTTGTTATAAAATCTCTATATATATTTGATTTTAGGTTAGTTTTAGCTTGCGATTTGGGGGTTGAGAGTTCAATCTTCATTTATCTTTTGGTTTGACACCCATTTGGGTTTGTAATTGGTACTTTCATCTTCCCTGTCCATTAATATAGCTTGTATTTCATTAATTCTTGCTTTGTAGTTAATTTACATGCTTTCATAATTAGCTTTACATGCATTCTTTCCTTGCTTTCTAGTGTAGTTTTATTGCGTTTATTTATCGTGTTTTTAATATGTTTTCTAGCTAATTTAGTCTAGGTTGTGTTTTAATGGAACTCAATCGGGTTAACGTGTTGCTTTGCTTTGGTGATGGTGTTTATGGGACTATTTGCATTGTCCTAGTTAGTGCGCCTAGGAGATTTGACGGGACATATCATGTATGTTCGGTGATTATGACCTTGCGTGCATAATTTCGGGGTATTTGTTGAGGCCAAAATCGTATTAGACTTTTATGCGTATTTAGGGGCGTGAAAATCCTTGTTCAATTAACTGTCGAAACGGGACGCATTTGTAATAACTTGTCGACGCATGTGACCATTTTATACTAATTAACTCGAGTGAGGGATATTCGATGCAACATATAGTTTTTACCGCTTTGTTAATCTAGTTTAAACACACTCGCCTAGATTAATATTTCCCTTTTATGCATCTTTTCCTTTTTAGTTTGTAATCACCATTTTTCACTTTTATTTAGGAGTATTAAATCCCATAAATTATAGCAACTCGTCTCTGTGGATATTTTCGATACCCGACTTACCGCTATACTCACCCGTTGAGTGTAGTCGTAATTTAGGTTTTTGTATTGAGGCTGTGAACAGAAAACAACGATCAATGTGTTGACTATGCGCTACTTTTCTCCATCGATCAAAATGGCGCCGTTACCGGGGATGAGTTTGTTTTAGACTTTATTTGATTTAGTATTTCGTAGTATTTTCTTTCTATTTATATTATTTGCTAATCTTTTTGTAGGACTTCCACATTTGAGTACTTAGAAACGCTTGAATTTCCCGTGCGCATCTACTTTGTGAAATTCGCCACTTTGAGCCATTTTTGGGGGTAAGCATGTCTTATTCCAATTCTTTCGGTAATCATTATGATAATTCTCAAAATTCTCGCAAACCTTTGACTTTTGGTCAATACTTAGAAGCCCAAAAAGTTGCAACATCTAAAATGACTTTGGCTGAGTATTACAAAAGTTAAGCTTTGGAGTGCGTGTATTTTGAAGATGGTGATAATGATTATGGGCCTTTACCTCCTTATAATACGAATTTTGAAATGAATTGCAATAGTTTTCAAAATTCCTATAATAATGAGTTTAAGTTTAAGTCCCATGGTAATTTTCAAAGTTCCCATTTTAAAGTATCCGCACCTCTACCTATGACATTCAGTGAGGGCTTGCGTATGCTTGAAAATGGGAAAATTAAAAATCGGTATCGGGAAGAAAATCATTTGTGGGAACATGAATTGGATTTATTATTTGAGTCCGACGATGATTTTGCTTTAGAGACTTTTGAAGTCGAAGAATGTTTTTAACAAAATGAGGACTTTGTGCCTACTTTGGAACAACTCATTGTCCACTTTGCCCATTGCGTAATAGATATTAAAAGTGAGGATGAAAATGACGTTCTTGAAAACGTATCGCTAGGGGCCAAAAATCCCAAACAGCCGACAAATAGCCTCACAAGGAGCATGGAGACCTTGCACGCGACCAGCATAGCTCTGAGTAACCGATCATAGAGTCGTGGGACTCTTAGTTTGAGAATAGGACTAAAATTTAAAAATAGGCACACTTAGGCTTGAAAATGTTCCGCTAGTGGGTGAACCCCCAAATAGCCACGCAAGGTGCACTAACACCTCACATATGACAAACGTAGCTCGTACTAACTGATTACATAGTCGCAGGACTCTTGGTTTGAGAATAGGACCAAAATTTACAAATAGCCCATTGAGGCCTACAAACATGATGCTAATTAGAGATAACTACAAAACAACCACCAAAATACCCCGCAAGGTCCCAAACACCCCGCGCGTTACTAACGTAACTCGTAACAACCAATCACATAGTTGCAAGACTTTAGGTTTAAGAATAGGACCGAAATTTGCAAATAGGCACACTTAGGCTTGAAAACGTGCCACAAGTGTGCAAAGACCCCGAACAACCATAAAATATCCCCATAAGGGACAAGAAGACCTCACACGTGACCAACGTACCTCGTAGCAACTGAACACATAATCGTGGGACTCCCAGTTTGAGATTAGTGCCAAAATTTTCCAATAGGCACACATGGGCTCGAAAACGTGCCGCTAATGGGCAAAAACCCCAAAACAACCACCAAACGGCCCCCAAGGGCCCCAAACACCTCGCACGTGACTAACATAACTCGTAGCAACCAACCGCATAGTAGTTGGATTTTCGGTATGAGAATAGGACCAAAATTTTCAAATAGGAACTTTTAGGCTTGAAAACGTGCGATAAGTGGGCAAAGACCCCGAATAGACACCATATAGCCCCATAAGGGATACGAATACCTCGCATGTGACCAACATAACTCATAGCAACTGATCGCATAATTGTGCGACACCCAATTTGAGAATAGTACGAAAATTTACAAATAGGCACACTTGGGCTTGAAAACGTTCCGCTAGTGGGAGAAAATACTGAGTTCAGAATAGGATGAAAATTTGCAAATAGGCACACTTAGGCTTGAAAATGTGCCGCTAGTGGGCGAAAATCCCGAAAATGCCCTAAATAGCCCCACAAGGAGCACGACACCTTGCACGTGACCAACATAAATCTTAACAACCGATCGCAGAGTTACGAGACTCCCGATTTGAGAATAGGATCAAAATTTATAAATAGGAAAACTTAGGCTTAAAATCATGTCGCTAGTGGGAGAAAACACCGAATAGCCCCTAAACAGCCATGCAAGGTTCATTAAAACCTCGCATGTGACAAATGTAACTCGTAGTAACTGATTGCGTAGTCGTGAGACTCTTAGTTTGAAACCAAAATTTAAAAATTGGAACACTTAGTCTTGAAAATGTACCTCTAGTGGGCGAAAATCATGAATAGCTAGCAAACGTCTCCGCAAGGGGCACGGACACCTCGCACATGATAAATATAACTCCTAGCAACTGGATGGGTAGTCGTGAGACTCTCGATTTGAGAATAGGACCAAAACTTGCAAATCGGCACACTCGGTCTTGAAAACGTTCTGCTAGTGGGCAAAAATCACAAAGACCCCCAAACGACCTCACAAGGGGCACGGACACCTCACACGTGACCAACCTAACTCATAGCAACTGAACGCATATGCAAGAGACTCTCGGTTTGACAATAGGAAAAAAATTTACAAATAGGCACACTTAGGCTTGAAAACGTACCACCAGGGGGCAACAATCCTGAACAACCGGAAAATAACCCCGCATGTAGCACAAATAGCTTGCACCTAACAAACATAACTCTTAGTAACCGATCGGAGAGGCGTGGGACTCTTAGTTTGAGAATAGGATTGAAATTTAAGAATAGGCACACTTAGGATTGAAATCTTTCCACTAGTGGGTGAAAACCACGAACAATCCACAAACAACCACACAAGGTTCACTAACACCTCACATGCGACCAACGTAACCTGTACAATCGATCACGTAGTCGTGGGACTCCTAGTTTTAGAATAGGACCGGAATTTACAAATAGGCCCAGTTAGGCCTATAAACGTGCCGCTAATGGGTGATAACTACAAAGCAATCACCAAATAGCCCCTCAAGGGGCACAAACACCCCGCGTGTTACTAACGTAACTCATAACAACCAACCACATAGTTGTGGGACTTTCAATTTGAGAATAGGATTGGAATTTGCAAATAGGCACACTTAGGCTTGAAAACATACAGCTGGGCAAAGACCCGAACAACCACCAAACGGACTTGTAAGGGACACGAAGACCTCGCACATGACCAATGTAACTCATAGTAGCTGACCGAATAGTCCTGGGACTCCCAGTTTGAGTATAGTACCAAAATTTGCAAATAGGCACACTTAGGCTTGAAAATGTGTCGCTAGTGGGTGGAAATTTCGAACAGCCAGTAAACAACCCCACAAGGAGTACAGACTCCTTGCACGTGACTAACGTAACTCATAGTAATCGATCGTAGAGTCGCAGAACTCCAAATTTGAGAATATGACTAAAATTTAAAAATAGGCACACTTGGGCTTCAAAATGTTCTTCTTGTAGGTGAAAATCCCGAACAACCACCAAACGAGCCCCCCAAGGGGCACAAACACCTCGCACATGACCAACATAACTCGTAGCAACTGACCGCATCACCGTGGGACTCACAGTTTGAGAATATTACCAAAATTGATAAATAGGCACACTTGGGCTTGAAATCGTGCCTCTAGTGGGCGAAAAAACCAAAACAACCCCCAAACGACCCCCAAGTGCCATAAACACTTCACACGTGACTAATGTAACTCCTAGCCACCAACTGCGTAGTTGCCAAACTTTCAGTATGACAATGGGACCGAAATTTGCAAATAGACACACTTAGGCTTGAAAACGTGCCTCAAGTGTGCAAATACACCGAATAGCCACCATATAGCCCCGTAAGGGATAGGAAGACCTCACACGTGACCAACGTAACTCGTAACAACTGATCGCATAATCGTGGTACTCCTAGTTTGAGAATAGTACCAAAATTTACAAATAAGAACACTTGGGCTTGAAAACGTGCCGCTAGTGGGTAAAAATCTTGAACAAACCCCGAACGAACTCGTAAAGGGCACAAACACCTCGCACGTGACCATCTTAACTCGTAGCAATCGACCGCGTAGTCACGAGACTCCCAATTTGAGAATAGGATAAAAAGTTACAAATAGGCACACTTAGGCTTGATAATGTTCCGCTAGTTGGTGAAAATCCCAAAAATGCCCTTAATAGCCCCGCAAGGAACATGAACACCTTGAACGTGACCAATGTAACTCTTAAAAACCGATCAGAGAGTCATGAGACTCTCAGTTTGAGAATATGACTGAAATTTATACATAGGCAAACTAGTGGGTGAAAACATCGAATAGCCCCTAAACAGTGCCGCTAGTGGGTGAAAACACCGAATAGCCCCTAAACAGTCATGCAAGATGCACTAAAACCTCTGTTTTGAAAATAGGAGCGAAATTTTCAAATAGAAACACTTAGTCTTAAAAATGTACCGCGAGTGGGAAAAAATCTCGAACATCTAGCAAACGTCATCACAAGGGGAACGAACACCTCGCACGTGATAAACATAACTCCTAGAAATTGGATGGGTAGTCGTGGGAATCTCAGTTTGAGAATAGGACCCAAATTTGTTAATACGCACACTTGGGCTTGAAAACGTGCCTCTAGTGTGCGAATATCTCGAAAACCACCCAAACGACCCCACAAGGGGCATGAACACGTCACAAGTGACCAACCAAACTCATAGCAACTGATCACATACTCAAGTGACTCTTGGTTTGAGAATAGGAAAAAACATTACGAATAGGCACACTTAGGCTTAAAAATGTACCACTACGGTGCAAAAATCCCGAACATCGAGCTAAGAACCCCTTAAGGAGCAGGAACAACTTGCACGTGACCAACATAGCTCTTAGTAGCCGATCGTAGAGTTGTGAGGCTCCTAGTTTGAGAATATGACTAAATTTTAAAAATAGGCACACTTAGGCTTGAAAACGTTCGAACAACCCCCAAACAGCCACGTAAGGTGCACTAACACCTCAAATGTAACAAATGTAACTCATGACAACCGATCGCATAGGCGCGAGACTCCTGGTTTGAGATTAGGACCGAAATTCACAAATAGGCCTATTTAGGCCTACAAACGAGCTGCTAATGGGTGATAACGGCAAAACAACCACCAAACAGACCCTCAAGGCGAACAAACACCCCGCGCGTTACTAACGTAACTCGTAACAACCAACCACATAGTTGCAGGACTTTTAGTTTGAGATTAGGACTGAAATTTGCAAATAGGCACACTTAGGCTTGAAAAAGTGTCGTTGGGTACAAACCCGAAGTGCTACCAAGCGACCCCATAGGAGATACGAAGACCTCGAACGTGACCAACGTAACTCGTAGTAACTGTTTGCATAATTGTGGGACTCCCAGTTTGAGAATAGTATAAAAATTGCAAATATGCACACTTAGACTTGAAAAGGTGCCGCTAGTGGGTGAAATCCAGAACAATCAGTAAACAGCCGCACAAGGAGCACAAACACCTTGCACGTGACCAATGTAACTCATAGTAATCGATCGTAGTGTTGTGGAACTCCTTGTTTGAGAATAGAACTGAAATTTAAAAATAGGCACATTTAGGCTTCAAAACGTTCTGCTTGTGCGTGATAACCCCGAACAACCACTAAACGGACCCACAAGGGGCACAAACACTTTGGACGTGACCAATGTAACTTACAGCAACCGAACGCGTAGTCGCAGGACTCCTAATTTGGGAATAAGACCAAAATTGCAAATAGGCACACTTAGGCTTTAAAATGTGCCGCTAGTGGGCGGAAACTCCGAACGACCCCCATACAGCCCCGCAAGGGATACGAACACCTCACACGTGTCCAACGTAGTTCATTTCTACTAACCGCATAGTTGCGGGACTCCTGGTTCAAGAATGGAACTAAAATTTGCAAATAGGCACACTTAAGCTTAAAAGCGTGTTGCTTGTGGGAGAAAACCCCTAACAACCCCCTAACGGAACCACAAGGGGAACGGACATCTCGCACATGATCAACGTAACTCCTAACAATAGATCGTGTAGTCAGGGGACTCCTCGTTTGAGAATAGGACAAAAAATTGTAAATTGGCACACTTAGGCTTGGAAACGTGTCGCTGGTGGGCGAAAACACCGAACGACCTCACAAGGGGCACAAATACCTCGCACATGAACAGTGTAAGTCATCGCAACTAGTCGCGTAGTCGTGGGACTCTCAGTTTGAGAATAAAACCAATATTTGTAAATAGGTAGACTTAGAATTGAACACGTGCCGCTAATGCGCGAGAACTCCGAACCACCCCCCAAATCGCCCCGTAAGGGGAACAAACACCTCCCACGTGGCCAACGTAACTCTTAGCAATCGACCACATCGTCATGGGACTCCTAGTTTGATAATATAACCGAAATTAGTAACTAAACACACTGAGGCTTGAAAATTTATGGCAAGTGAGCGAAAACCCCGAAAACCCCCTTAACGACCCTGCACGGGACATGGACATCTCGCATATGAGCAACATAACTCGAAGAAACCAATCGTGTAGTTACAGGACTCTTGGTTTGAGAATATGACCAAAATTAGTAAATTAGCACACTTAGGCTTGAAAACATGCCAACCCACCGCATAGTCGCGGCACTCTCAGGTGGAGAATATGTCCAAAATTTGTAAATAGTCACACTTAGAATTGAAAACGTGCCGCTAGTGAGAAAAAGTCCCGAATTTCCCTACAAATCATTTGAACACCTTTCAGGTGACCCACATAACTCTTAAAAACTGACCTCATAGTTGCATGACTCTTGGTTTGAGAATAGGACCGAAATTTGCAAATGGACACACTTTGGCTTGAAAACATTCCGCTAGTGGGCAAGAACCCCAAACAACCACCGAAGGACCCTGTAAGGGACACAAAGACCTCACACGTCACCAATGTAACTTGTAACAATTAACCATGTAATCGCGGGACACCCAGTTTGAGAATATGATCAAAATTTATAAATAGGCACACTTAGGATTAAAAATGTTCCACTAGTGGAGGAAAATCGTGAACAACCCCCAAATGACCCCGCAAGGGGTAGAACACCTTGAACATGACCAACGTAACTCATAGCAATCAACCGTGCAGTCATGAGACTCCTGATTTGAGAATAGGAAAAATTAAAAATAGGCACACTTAGGCTTGAAAACATGCCCTTAGTGGGCAAAAATCCCGAACAACCCCCAAACGGCCCCGAAAGGAGGAGAACACCTTACATGTGGCCAATATAACCCTTAGCAACCAATCACAGAGTCACGGAACTCTCGATTTGAGAATAGGACTGAAAATTTAAAATGGAGACACTTCAGCTTGAAAACTTGTTGTTAGTTGGCAAAAACCCCGAACAATCACCAACCGGCCCCGTAAGGGACACGAAGGCCTCGCACGTGACAAACGTAACTCGTAGAAACTAACCTAGTAATGGCGGTACTCCCAGTTCAATAATAGGACCAAAATTTACCAATAGGCACACTTAGACTTGAAAACGTGTTGCTAGTGTGCAAAAATCCCAAACAACCCTGCACGGGGCACGAACACCTCGCACGTGACCAATAAAACACATATCAAATGATCGCATAGTCATGAGACTCCCGGTATGATAATAGGGATTGTTTTTTAAATAAGCACACTTTGGATTAAAAGCGTGCCGCTAGTGTGCAAAAACCCCGAACAAGCCCCAACCGGCCACCCAAGGTGCACTAGCACCTCGTGTGTGACCAACGTAACTCGTAGTATGGTATAGTCACGAGACACCCAATTTGAAAATAGGACCAAAATTTACAAATAAGCACACTTAGGCTTGAAAACATGTCGCTAGTGGGCGAAACTCGGAATAATCCCCAAACGGCCTCACAAGGGCCATGAACACCTCGAACGTAACCAACGTAACACGTAATAACTGATCGCATAGTCATAGGACTCCAAATTTGAGAATATGACCAGCGTAACTCTTAGTTACTGATTGTAGAGTGACGAGACTCTCGGTTTGAGAATAGGATCAAAATTTGCAAATAGTCAAATTTAGGATTGAAAACGTGCTGCTAGTGGGCAAAAAACCCCAAATAGTCCCCAAATGGCCACACAAGGTGCGCCAACACCTCGCATGTGACCAACGTAACTCATAGTATCTAACCCTGTATTCGTGAGACTCTCAATTTGAGAATAAGGCTGAAATTTACAAATAGGCACACTTTGGCTTTAAAACATGCCACTAGTGGGTCGAAACCCCGATCAGCCCCCATACGTCCCCGCAAGGGACATAAACACCGCGCCCGTGACTAATGTAACACCTAATAACTAATCACATAGTCGCAGGTCTTCCAGTTTGAGAATAGGACTGCAATTTTAAAATAGGCACACGTAGGCTTGAAAACGTGTCACTCGTGGTCGAAAACTCCAAACAACCCCCAAATGGCCCCGCAAGATGCACTAACACCTCGCACGAGATCAATGTAACTCGTAGGAACCGACCACGTATTTATAGGACTACCGGTTTATGAATAGGACCAAAATTTACAAATAGGCACGCTTAGGCTTTAAAATGTTCCCCTAGTGGGCAAAAGCCCGGAACAGCTTCGCAAGGGGCACAGACACCTTGCTAGTGACTAACATAACTCTTAGCAACCGATTGCATAGTCACGGGACTCCTAATTTAAGAATGGAACCAAATTGTGAAAATAAGCACACTTAGGATTGAAAACATGCCACTAGCGGGTGAAAACCTCGAATAACCCCAAACGGCCCCACAAGGGGCATGAACCCTTGCACATGACCAATGAACTCATAGCAACCGATCGAGTAGTCGTGGCACTCCCGATTTGAGAATAGGATTGAAATTTATAAACAAGCACACTTAGGCTTAAATACATGCTGCTACTTAAAGCCAGTATATATGGATGATCTAATCAACGCTCGTGATGACGGGATATAAATTCACTAAACAAAAGAGAATTTCTCAGTTTGATTTCGGATGAAAGTGCTTGGACAACTTAAGAACTTTCTTGGTCTAGAAGTTGATCACACATTAGAAGGGGTATTTCTATGTTAACGAAAATATGTAAAATATTTGTTATAGAAGTTTGGTATGCGTGAGTGAGCCAATCGCAATGCCGATGGAACTGAATGTTAAGATGCGTGCACACGAAGGGAGGGACTTAGAAGATGTGATGATGTATCAATAGTCGATAGGTAGTCTGATCTACTTGACCTTTGCTTGACTTGACATTTCTTCTGCAGTTGTTGTGATGACTCGGTACATGCAAATCCAAAGAAGCCTCATTTAGAAGCAGTTAGGCAAATATTGAGATATGTGAAGAGTACAAATGACTATAGTCTTTTGTACAAAAAATGTGATGATTGGAAGTTAATTGGTTATTGCGACATTGAATATGTAGGAGATAATGCACCAGAGGGTCAACTATCGGGTATGTGTTTAAGCTTGGTTCAGAAATAATTTGTTGATGCAGCAAGAGACATTCAACTATATCCTTTTAAATAACAGAAGTAGAGTACCGAGATGCAGCAATGGCAGCTCAAAAGAGTGCATGGATTATATAGTTGATGAATAATTTACATCAACTAGTATATTATGCAGTTCTCTTATACTATAACCACGAGTCGGTAGTTCATTTAGCAGAGAACCCAATATTTCATGCAAGAACTAAGCATGTCGAGGTGCACTATCATTTTATTCGAGATAAGGTTCTGTAAGAAGACATTGATATGAGACAGATCAACACAGGTGATAAAGGTGAAAATTTGTTCACAAAAGGTTTAAGTACTTGCAAGTTGGAAAAATTTTGTTGTCAACTCAATGTGGTACAAATAATGAGAGTCCATGTTGAAGTGGAGTGTTAAGAATCAACATTAACCAACCTAATGGAGTGTTAAATAATTTCATCCCATTAAAGCATCTTAAAGTAGGTGAAGTAAAATAGAAATTTGTGGAAGTTAGGTTGCATAATGGGCAACTTGGATGGGTGAAATTAATTTGTGTTTTTAATATTTGTTTTTTTTTATTAAAAGTGTGTTTATTTATTTAACCACAATGCGTGATGTTAATTGTATTTCATTTACTCTAAATATCTCCCTTCACCAATGTTTGTAATCATTCAAAAACAATTAAATACTGAACACTCAAGGTTTTAGTTGAGTATTCTTTTGAGTGTTTTTCTTATTGGTGTGTGTTTCTATTTAGAGTAAATTTCTTTTCTTATAAATATTAGAGTTTGTTTACTCTAATATTCAAAGTGATCCTTATTATGTTGGTTATGAAATCTTAACTCAATAATCACAAGAATTACACAGATCTCTGTTTATGGATATTGTGTACACCATGCCATCAATTATAAATATTGTGAATTGTTCATGTGTTGATTTTGAACAGTGCGAACAACACATAGAAATGTTATAAATCCGACTTATCTACAAAAAAAATATATAAGAGAGGTCATATATAACTCATAATGTTTATAACTATTGATATGTTTATAGTTAGGATATATGCCTTAGAGATTTTGAGGATAGTCTCAGGTAGTGTCAAGCGTGGTGATCCTTGATGATAGTGGTATTGAGGTCGATTTCTATGTTGCATGTACTAGACATAATTATGTGCTTTTATGTGTTGTTGTTGAAGCATACTATGTGTGGGTGAGTGGTTCGAGGCCATACTAGAGGGTATGTGAGGGAGTTCATGACGTATTGCATAGTGTGAGATGGTTAGTGAGAAACTTTGCATAAATAATTACTTCCATCCATTTTTCCTTGAGTACACTAGTATGGATATGTTGTAACGTGATTGTTATTGGGTAGACGCATGTATGTGGTTACGCATAGGATTGGTATAAGAGTTGAAACCCTATTTGTGTGATTTAAGATTGTAAGACAAGGGGCACCTTATTTATTTCCAGTAGATATTTAATTTTCCCATAGGTTTCAAACCTTCATTATGATATATGCGTTATTCTGTGAGACATGGGAATAAATAGGTTATGTGATTGTCTAATTTTAGCCTCGTTGTGGTTATAGTGAATTTGGTTATTGAAATTATAATTAATAATAAACTTAATAACTGTTATATTTACTTATGTTGCATCTTTAATTGGGATAAGTATATTTCTTGGAGTGTCTAAACCAATATTTTGTTCAATTTTTAGGTCATAGAGTTCCCTCTCACCTGGACAAAGCCCATTGAGAGGTATAATACCCTCTAGCTTATCAAGGTTGATCCTTCAAGTTTATATCTATATCGAGTATTATTCTAATTTTCATATACAATTAGTTTCTGTATTATAGTGTACATTATATATGTTAATGTTTATTTTGGGTTCCCTATGGTGTTTTTAGAATTATAAAGTCGTAATTATTTAATTAATTTTTCTTAATAAACTCATGGTTGTTTATGGTTTAGTTATGTTATTTTTTGATTATCTCGTATCATTGCCGTATTATGTTTTCTCTTATTTATAATTGTATTTATTGTTTAACGCATGTAATTTTGGCATTTGGGATCATCCACTTTAAATGAAAATACTAAGGGTTGTCACACCCCCTACTTTCATTTTATAGACATCACCCCAACTTATGAAAACGTGTTAAATTATCTAAAAAATTTAACAATGTTACTTTTTTGGATGAACGCATGCTTTCTAGTCATTCTGCATTTTTTTGGAATCCAATCAAGTGAGGGATGGCCCTTTTTATTTACCCCCATAATAATAATAATAATAATAATAATAATAATAATAATAAGAAGAAGAAGAAGAAGAAGAAGAAGAGAAAGAAATAGAAAATATAGTACGTAGTCAAACCTATAGCCATGGGCGGAACTTATTTTTTCTGAAAGTATGGAAACCTACGAAGGAATTTTTTTTCTTACAAGACATGTGACTAATTTCAATGGGTAAATCACCCCATGTGTTTAAGGTGAATAATCATCATACCAGGGATCTTACGAAGGATTAAACCTCTCAAAGATAATATGGGAATAAACATGGACATGGAGAGTGTGTTATGGTGTTTGTTATTGTTGTCCTGAATCATACTTTTAGAGATATTTTGTAAAAAATTTGGTCAATCCAAAGAATGGAAACTGTATTTGGCAATTTATATAATATGTATCAAGAATAAGATTAGTAGAATGATTCAAGTATTAATGAAATTATTTGTCCACATCACATAAACCCTATCTTATTTTCCACCCCGTTATGTTTTTCCCATCTCAAATCTTCTCTAAAATAGACAAGTGAATAACTTTGAACATACATGAATAATGGTTAATCCCTGAATTTTATGATTTAGAATATCTGGAATTTTTCATTAAAAGAAGTATTTCGCATTAGTTTTAGTTAGAACCCTCACCCAAGCCTCACATGGAAAGAACATGGTATTTTTCCTTAAATACTTTAACACTATTTTTTTTATGTAGCTTCTAATGTTTTAATAAGTTCTAGGTGAAGTGTAATTAGGGATAAAGTTGTGAGGGTGAAATGTGATTAAGCCTTACTTGTATTACCGAATTATAAGCTGAGAATGACAAACACACCTTAATACCCAGCGTATTAGTTTACATGTTAGATTATTGAATTAATCATTTATTCTATTGTTACATAACTCACATCCATATTTCACTGACGCGCAGGGTTTAGCTATTAATTTACACATGCTCGCATGATTAACTTTGGTCAAAAACCCCATTTTACCATCTTATTAAGTTAAGTTCCCTTTTTATGTATTCACAACACCTCTTTTGGTTTATATCGAGATAACATAAATATTAGTGGACAAAAGTATAATTCACAAAGATATTAGGGTCCAAAATTAATATTTGAAAGCCAATAAGGTAGTTAAAATGACTTCTTTGTTATTTTAACAAAACCCACCTGAATGACCATCCAACTAGTTACTAAGTAGGGGTGGTAAACGGATGGATATAGAGCGGATACCATGCTATCCATATTCATATCCGCTATCTGGATGCACTATACGTATTCATATCCATATTCGAATCCGTCGGATAGTAAAAATAACTATCTATATCCGTATCCTCTTAGATTTCTCGGATTCGGATAATATCGATATCCATTTACATTGATTATCCACTGCAATTAATTCGCCTCTTTTAATAGGTACTATTGTTGAAAAAATATCAAGTCCTAACAGTTTAGAATCAATAATTTAAAACCAACAAATTGTTCTACCATTTCATAATCAATAACTTAGAAATTAGAATCAACAATTTAGCCGTCTGTATATATCACTATATGCGTCTGTGTGTGTGTTGTGTAGGTCTGTGTGTGTTGTTGTGTGCATGTTTGGTGTGTGTGTCGTGGGGGGGGGGGGGGGAGGGGTGAGAGAGAGTGGGAGGATCTTACCAAGTTTCCAGTAGAGGGAAGGTTTTGGAGAAGAAAGTGTGTGCCGAAAATGAGGGAGAAGGGGAAACATGTAAAATGAAAGAAAAATGTTTTACGTCAAATATTTTGTTCGAGTTTGTTTTGTCTGTTTTTTGATCTTTTGTATTGTTTTCCTTTTTTTTTCTTTATAAGCCATTCATTATCTGTTGATTTTTTAAAAATTAATTATTTCTTTATTTTTTGAAATGAGTGAAAAGTGATGATTAATATTTTTATAATATATATTTATATTTTACATTACATATAATAAATATTATAAATAATACTTATATATAATGTGTTGGGGTAAAAAGGTTAAATAATATAATATTTAGATTCATAATTACAACACTTTTCTTAACGATCTTAAAATGTGTTTAAAGTTGGATTGATTATTTTACGAACTGAGATCGAACGAGATTTTATTCAAACGAACTCGAGTCGAGATCGAGTAGCATGATTTTTTATACTATTTTAGTATGATTGTTGGTAATTTATCAGAATTCGAGACAAGCTAATGAACTTAAATTTTTTTTCAACCTTTTATTTGAACAAACACGAGTCAAGATCGAGTAACTTGGTTTGTTTTACAGTCCTAATGTCGTTTGGTCCCCATTAAAGCGTTAAAATGACTCTAAGAGGGTGGTAACAATATACTGGGGGCCGAGTGCGATTGCGTTAAGCCTAGTGTCCACTCGACATGTCACGGTCTTCTCTAGTGTTAGGGAACCCTATATCTGAATGGAACATTACAAGTGGTTCTATTTTTTGGATTTTCGTACTAAAGAGATATTGTCAATTATTAAAGGTCTTTAAGCTATTATTTTTTTCTCATATACAAATCTAACAAAATGTACAACAAATTCATCTGAATGTAATTTTATTTCAATTCCTCCAATTAATAATGTACAAAAGGTTAATAATTGTTTGATAATTTCTCGAGACATAAAAAAATATGCATTAATTGATAATATTATTTTTCTATTTTTTACCATCGCCATAGCTTGAAATCATAATTTTGACAGTTCCACCAATGTCAATTTCTTATTTCTAATCCCGATTTATTTTTGTTAATTTATAATAATACTTAATAGTCCACGATAATTATATAATCAAAATAATTAACAAATATAATTCATCATGTATAATTGTTCCTATAGCTTTCCTTACCAATCTCTAATAGTTTTAAACTAACCTTACACATATTTAAGATATAATTCCCAATTATAATCTCAAGAACCCTAACAAGTTATTTGATCCCAATTTAACCCAATTACAGATTAATCCACGAAATTTACCAAGGTTTCAAATTCTCTAACATATAACATCATAACCATATCATCAACTTAGCAATTTCTACTCCGAAATATGATGAATTAAATAATTTCATAATATTCTAAGAAAATGGATTATAACCTAATTACCCAATTACATAATTCTAACCATTGATAATTTAATTATCTAATTCAGATAATAATACTATTAAGTAAAGAGTCCAATGTGTTATCTTACTATAACAAAACCTTAGTTATATAATTATACTAAATAAATTTGACTTTATTTCCAGTAGGCTGAATTCCCAAGACAAAAGCCTTAATTCTTCTTATTAGTCTTCCACTAGCCTCTTGTCCTTAGCTCTCAGGTTCTCCTCCAAGTTGTAAAAAGTGATTTAGTTTAACCCTAAACCCTATTTTATAATTCTAATCACGAAATTAGGGTTAGACCCCATATGGACCATGACCCATTAAGCCCAAAATTGATTCCAAATAGACTAAAGTCTAGCTCAAGGTGGACACTAACCTATGGGCCTTAAATCTAATATTTAAAGTATAATCAGACATTCTACACTTCTATAAAGTTACTCAAATTATCCCACCAACATTATTATTTTTATTCATTAAATAATTATTATTTCATTACAGTATTTTAAATTCAGTTTAATTTCAAATAATAATAAATAAAAACATAATTTAAGTGATGTTACCAATCACTGCAGATAAATTCACATATATAGCTTATTTAATTTTCTTTAAATTACAGGGTACAATCTTTGTACCTAAAACAAGGAATTTTTTCCTCGAATATCTGACTAGAATAACTGTGGATATCTCGCCTGCATATCATCATATTTCACCCATGTTGACTCAGTCTTGCTATGGTGTCCCCACTGAGCTCTAAATAATGGTATGACCTTCAATAGTAAAATATTTTCTCTCAGGTAAAGTATGTGTTGTGGTATCTCCTCGTAACTCACATCTGGATGAAGCTTAATCCCGTTAAGGTCATTCTGCTGGTAGGCATCCTCTTCCCTCAAAATCTTCCTCAACATCGATACATGGAAAACATAATGTACCCACTAAAATGGTCAGGTAAAACCAATAGATACACCACTGGGACTACTCTGTCCAAATTCGTGAAGGGATCAACATAGGGGGTGCCAACTTCCCCTTAGACCCAAATTCGAAAACCCCTTTCATCGAGGAGAATTATAGAAGTACCTGATCTCCCACCTAAAACTTAGATTTTATTTTTCTCTTATCGGCATAACCCTTTTTCCTATCCTGTTTCGTCTTCATCTGTGCTTGGATGAGTGCCATCTTATTGGACGTATCTTGAATAATGTTTGGTCCTAACGTCTTGTGTTCCCTCGACTATAACAAATAGCTTGATAAATGATTCAGTCAGCCTATTATTCCTCATAGCATGCCATATAAATATTCTTCTAATGATTATTGTTGTAAGAAAACTCCACAAGAGGTAGGTGATGATCACACCCGCCTTTGAGGTTCAATACACATACCCGAAGCATATCCTCCAAATCTGGTTCACTCGCTCAATTTGACCGTCTAATTAAGGGTAAATATCCATACTAAAATTCAACTGAACTCCTATAGCATCCTAAAAACCCCTCCAAAATAAAGATGTAAAAGTGTTGTCTCGGTCAGACACAATATCACGCGGCATACCATTAAGCCATATAATCTCTACTATAAATAATTTGGCATACTGCTCGGCTATGAAATCTGTTTATACTTGAAGTCAATTAGACTCCTTTTCAATCTATCAATGATGATCCAAATAGAATCATGACCTATCTGGGACCTCGGTGGTCCCACTATTAAATCCATGGAGATACTCTCCCACTTCCACTTGGGAATATCCAAAGATTGGAACTCCCAGGCCAGTTCTTGGTTCTCCACCATTACTAGCTAACAAGTGGTATACTTAGACAAAAATCTACAACATACTTCTTCATCCTAGTCCACCAATACACTCTACGCGTGTCCTGATAAATTTTTCCCCTCCCGAGTGTATCGTTAATTTTAAATCTTATGCTTTGCCTAAAATTACCCTCCTCAACTCGAGATTCTCTAGCACTACCAAGAATCCCTAAAACCTTAGTGTGTCGTCTGAACTAACAGTTAATGAAGGAACTCTATTTAACACTAGCTACTATACATTCCCTCGACAGAAAGAATCTCAAGTCTGTGCATGTATCACCCTAATCACCATAGTTAGCGTAACAATTATTAACCCCAAAAATGCATCAGACGAATCTAAGTCCCGAGTGTCACTCCAATGTGATTCCTAAATGCCATATAAATCATCTTAATATTCGGCCCATAATGTTGGTCTCCGACTCAATATATTATCTACCACATTCACCTTCCCCAAATGGTACTGGAAAAGTTATAGTCCTTCATAAACTTGAGCCATCTCATCTCTCTCACATATAGCTCTATTTAGCTAAACAAATACTGGAGACTCTTGTGATCGAAATATAAAGTTAACATCCCGCCCAGTAGATAATCTCTCCAAATAAGAAGGGAAAAAACCACTGTGGCGAACTCTAAATCATGAGTGGGGAAGTTACCCTCATTAGGGTTAAGCTTCGGGGGCGCATAAGATATATTCCTCTACTCCTGCATCTGTACGCCTCCTAATCCCTTAAGTGATGCATATGTAAATGCCAAATACTCCACGCCAGTCTATTATAACATAAGTACATGCACGGTAGTGATCTTGTGCTTAATCTCCTTAAATTCTCTCTTGCAATTTGCACTCCAAACTAAAGATACCCCGTTACGGGTGAGGTGAGTTAGTGGTCTAGCAATCTTTGAGAACCCCCAAATAAAACTCTTGTAGTATTCAGCTAAACCAATGAAACTCCTAACTTTTGTACGCGTCGTGGGTGGTCCCTAATGTAGAACTGAAGAAATGTTTTTAGGATCCACCGAAATCCCAGTTGCAGATATAACATGTACCAAGAACTGTATCTCTCGCAGCCAAAATCCACACTTGGAGAATTTTGCATACAACCTGTGTTACCTTATTGTTTATAAAACCAATTGTACATGTTCATCATGCTCTTCCTTCGATCATGAGTACATCAAAATTTCGACCATAAACATAATGACGAATTGATTCAGTAAGGGTTAAAATGCCTGATTCATCATATCTATAAACTCTGTTGGAGTATTGGTCATCCCAAATGACATGACCCTAAACTAGTATGGCATATAACGCATAAGAAAATACATCTTCAGAATATCCTCCTCCCGAATATGTAACTGGAGATACCCTGAGCGCAAGTCCATCCTGGAAAATAATGATGCACCCCTCAACTGGTCCAATAAATCGTCAGTGCGTGGCAATAAGTTCTTGTTCCGTATCATGACTTTATTCAACTCTCGATAATCTATAGATAATCAAAATGATCTATCTTTCCTCTTCATAAATAATGTTGGACCTCCAAATGGAGACATACTCCTCCATATAAACCCCTGGCCTAATAACTGCAGATCTTCTCACGCAACTCCTTCGTCTCTAACAGAGCCATCCGGTATGGTGATCTCATGATAGGCATGGTGCCCGACATAAAATTAATGCAAATATCTACCTCTCTAGATAGTGGTAATCCTGACACCTCCTCAAATACATCTGTAAACTCTTGGACAATCGGTATCGGGTGCATCTATAAAATATAAGTGTGTGCTAGACCCTCCTTCAAGCCTAGGCATAACAACCAAGAACACGTCATGTCAGGGAATAACAAATGTAATCATCTTCCCGCTGTAATCTATACACACATGATACTTACTAGACAATCCATGCCCCAAATGATATCATACATCAACATATAAAATAATAATAAGTCAGAAAAAAATGCAACCAACCGATATCTACTTCCACGCCTTTACAAATATGGCACAAGACAATACCCCTACCTACTGAGGTATCCACATTTTAATACACATACTCCATTATATCTACTAAGCCTGATGTAGATGCAAATATATAAATAGAAAATAAGTGTGTTACACATGTGTCAAACATAACCCATGTATAACTACCACAAATGTAAAACATACCCTCAATCGCCTGAGGCTGCACTACCTGACTTGCTTAATGGATGTTGTATACACGTCCATAATGAAGTTATGGGTTAACCTATAATCGAGGAAAATCCAGATGCCCAGGTGGCTAGAACTGGTACTGTGGTGGGGATGGAAGAGCTTGTTGCTGCCCCTGTGGTCCTGCATGGTTTCTTTTAGGTCAAATCCTCACAAGTGTAGAATTTTCCCCTGATGGAATGATCCTGATAATGACCCTACTATCCTACCCATGATACATATATTAACATCTCAGACCTTGTCCATGGCCTCTCTAGCACTATTGGTCATACTATCCTTAGTTTCCTTGACGATGATAATCAACTCCTCCTTTAAATATTTTCTAGGGCTACTCACCCTGAATTTATCCTCGTTGGAACTGTAGGCCTTCATGTCCTCTGAACGAATCACTTGATTCTACTGCCCTTGTTTGTTCTCCACCTTCTCCTTCTTTTCTTCTTTATCACTTAAAAACTCCTTGAAATCTTAACAATGTCGTAATGCATCTCCATTATCTCAGTGTATCTAGTGTATGTGTATTTCCCATCAATACTCTCTTAATCCGTCATGATAGGAATCTGATAAATCGTTCTATCTTCTTCAGCTCTGATCCCCCTATCTTCATAGAAAAGTGTATCAATCGAGTAAATTCTTTCTCATATTCCACAAATGTCTTGTTTTCTTGATTCAGTCGATCAAAATTTCCCCTAAGGCTTCTGATGTGATGGAGGGAAATATTTCCCCTTTAATCCGAGAAATGAAAAATGGTCATCTATGCCCGGTCCTCCACGGTGGTAATAGACTCAGACCACTGTAAGGCATCACCTCTAAGTCTAAAATTGGCTAGCATTTGATGTTGCATATTGGTACACTCTAATAGTCGTAGATGTCGCTCGATATGTAACGCCCGAACCTATAATTATGGGTTACCCGTAGCAAACCTACTCCGACCCGAGCGTTAGGTGCGAAGTTTTATGAAATAACCTATATAGTTTTTCTAGTCCAGTTTTATTTTAATTAACGTTTCACTTGTTTAGCATGCGATTCCAGTTTAAGATTAGTCTACGTGAGGGACCCATGGAGAGCACCCTGGAGTCCAAGCATACAGATATACTAATGTAATATAAAAAAGTACTTACCTATATATTTATCTCGAAATAAGAAACTGCACCCAACCTGTCGTAACAAAGCAAGAGAGTGATCCAAATGCTTAATGTAAAAAAAATGCAGTACATAATAGAATGACAGAAAGAAGTCTCTAACACATTGTGCCTACGCGACCTGCAACTATCTTGTATACATATATAACCATATATATACATATACTTAATGTGTGAAACAGTTTACTTACGAAAGACTTTACTTATCAAGATTAATTAACCTTAATCTTGTAAAAGATTTACTTTTTCCCATTTTGACATTTTTCACTTTATTTAACACACACGGTTAAATACACGAATCGACTAAACTTGGTTTGATTTAAAGCCACTTCTTTACCGAAATTACCCTTTTTTATTTTAACTATTCCACATTAGTATTTTCATTAAAAAACACCCATGTTAGAAAATACCCATTTATCCTTGAAAATCTTTTACAATACATTTTTGTGTTAATTATGGGTTTAACAAGTTAGGTTTCTTAACCAACCATTTACCCACTAACTTTACCTTTCCTTTACCTTTTGGAAATTAATCAATCTACACATTTACTTGTCCATTTCAACTATTAATTCATTCAAGTTAGGTTGTAAAAACACATTTTCACCACGCAACCCATTTCTTAACATGTTTCTTATTCCTCTATCCTTTCTCGGAATCTTCCATTACCCACAAACTTCAATGCGCTCCACACCACCGGCTATGCGCACCATATGCTCTTGCCAGTTGTCTTGGTTCTTTAACCACAGGGCTTCGGACCCTCCTTTATTATCCTAGTGTCATCCGATTTCCTTCAATATTATTTAACATTTTACAAATGTCCACATTATTCCACTTTTCCTTTTACCCGGACAAAGACAAAACCTGGGGTCTCACCCAAACTTGTGTTACACTTTGAAATTATCATTTCGTGTTCTTTACACTTTAAACTTGATTTTATTCCAAAAGTCATATTCATTTAGGACCAATTTATGTACACCTTTTCCAACATAAAAATGTTCCACTTTAAGTAAAATTCCAATTTTACCCATTTGTTTACAAACTCATCTTTTACTTCATTTACACAAGTGTTAATTTTCCCAAAATACTATTACGTTATCCATACTCACTTCTGAAGTGTTTAATTCCTTAACACCCTTTTAACCTTGGAGTAATATTCTTCTTGATTGGAAACACATTTATTTCATTATTTCCTTTCCAAGTTCATATGTGTTAATCTTTTACAACATTACTAAGTTATACACACCAACTTTCCAATATTTAACCATTAACACTTATTCAACACCTTTACTGACCATCTTTCCAAATTAGATATATATTTACTTTCTTTATTTAAGAAACTAATTACACTTAAATACTACTTTTATAAGAAAATACCATTTTCTTTTTATCAATACATATAGTCTTATACTCTTACATTGATCACACATTTAACCCCCCTTTTCACACACTTTAAAGACTAGAATTTCTACTTCTCTTTTTCTTATTTAATCCCATAAAAAACTTCTTTAAACTTATTCACATATTTATTATCAAAATATTGCAAGTTTATATACATGAGAAGATAGATTTTAAAACCTAAAATCATACTAATGAGTTAAACAAATATTTTCTTTTAGAAATTCATCATAGTTATAAAATTATACTTTCAAGGCATAAATGACATTCAATTTCTTCAAACTCAACAAATGTCCATTTTCATAAACTTTGCATTTTTGCAGGAAAATTTGAAACATTATTTCACTAATGCTTAGCAAACTAAATCATTATTCCTCAACATTTTTTTTCATAAAATGTTTAACATCAATCTTTCTAGAAAATACACAATTTTCATAAAATATCAACTTTTAATACTTCAAGACTTTAAAATATTTATTTCATCATTTATTTTCAAGAAAATGACATTCTTGCAACATTTTTATTTAATAAAAATGCTTATTATTTACTACTCATTATTTTCATCATTTAATCAAGTGCACCCTACTCGTGTAATCTTATTACAAGACTACAAATACACAAAAAAATAGTCTTAATACTAAGAGTAAGATTTTCCACCTCTAAAAGCTCCAAATGGTGGTAAGAAGGTTGGTGTAGGAGGAGAAACCCCCACCTCCAAAGGTGGCCTTAAGGGGTTATCAAATTCATCCTTCGAAATTCTCCATTTAAGCTTTCAAGCCAAAATCCCTCCAAACTTCATGAAAGATTCCATCATCTTCTCCAAAAATCCACCAAGACTTCTCTAAACTTTGTAGCTCCACTTTAGCAATGGTGGAAATGGGTGTGTATGGTTCAAATATGGCAGAATATACTAAGAAAATGGTGGTTTATGGTTGAAGTATGGTGTTGAGTGGTGGATTGGGGGTGGAAAGGGGTGTACAACTATGGAGGAAGATCACCCCTCATCTCTCTCTCATATTCCACTTTTAATAACAAAATATTCCCAAACACACCCTTATAAAACCTCCAAAAACCTTAAATTCCCACTTTCTCCAATCTGGGCTCATCTAAGCTCAACAACTCAATGATATGAGACTCGTTCGAACGACATCACCCCCTCGTTCGATTATTGGTTGTGCGTGACCTTCGTGTGACCTGGGACTATAATGCTGTGAAATGTCCTTCGAAACCCTTCTTTGCGCAACCTTCACGCGACACTGGGTTTCCCAAACACACCCTTATGTCCTTAGAACAACCCATTTTTTCTATTATTTTCTTCTCTTCAATTTTGACCCACACTTTATAACAATTCTTATCAAACCTTACTCCATCACATTTAATAAAAACTTTAAACTAATTACTAGGGTAGGGTATTTCAAACTTCCATCCTTGGGGAATTCCGTCCCCCAAATTCTTGATTCGTTAATCCTTTGTCTTATGGGGTTCACCAAATTCTATTTTAAGACGTAAAAATCCTCCAAGACAAAGTCATAATTTTTTTTAATAATAAGGTCACCCTACATGCCTACATACAGGGTTTGTCACCAAATACTGAACGTGAAAAATGCTCTAATTCTCACCATCTCGCTAACCATGATGTCACATAATTGACTCCGAGTCTCCACTCACTTTATGATCATGTCCAAACAAATCCTAGCACCGCCTATGCTAGTACCCTAGGGATACCGATGCCTCAAGGAGCAAATCCTCTCTAGAGATCAACACTCACCCAATTTGAATCGTAACACAACCAATCATCGTATTCATCATCAAAATCAATTCTATTTTAGGATCGTACATTTTGCGTCCCATAAATTTTCAGGCTATCCTGACTATACAACTCAGATGAGCTTGCCAATAACCATCTATGTTATTTCTCAATCCAGGGAGTAATATTCTTACCAAGTCATCACCGTGCGCTTGGCTTGCACCTTTCGCTGCATCACTCTGATGACCCTAGTACCACCCTAGGCATCTCACCTTTGAGCACTCACTAGAGCCTCTCTCTAATCCACTCACCGGGGAAAAGCATCATTGTGCTAAGTCTCCCTTGATTTGTAACACTATACAACATCCTCAAGCCATCATTCCACCCTTAGCAACCATAGTCACTGACTGCCATGTTGACCAATTGAAAAGCTCGCTATACCTAAGAAAGGTCCATACTACGATAAAATCGTGCGGTCGAAAGCGCAGCCACCTGTACATAGAACTTTATACCATAGTAAGAAAACCTTAGATGGGGTGCTTCCAGCTACCAAGCTGCCTTGACCATATTCGATGCACCGCACTCTACAAGGACCAACCACGTTGTACCATGACATGGCACCAATCTAATTCACCACATATGTGAGAATATCGATCCTCGATTATCAAAATCGAAAGGGACACACGAGAGTAAAAAGGAACAAGCAACCATTCTGAGAATTTTTTCCCATAAGCATCCGACTATGATTCACGAAAGCGAACCTACCATATGGTTGAAGTCATGTCACTCATTCCCAAAGTTCTCACCAAGCACTAATCCTAGCCACATACTCGGACTTGGGTCACTAGCCGTGCCGAATGGAATCATAACCATTAATTCTCTTAACATGAAAGAAATATACGAATCGATTATCCACTAGGAAGTCAATGCTCAACTTCCCTACATGGGATCAAGGCCCTACCCTTCACATCCTTGACATACATGAACTCTTTTCGATTGGTGGGCGCCTCACACCCGTGTCTACAGTGACCTTATCCATTTACTGGTGATGATGTCACCAACTTACTACACCTAGGTTGTTGTATTCCTTATCATATCGCGATCAAAATCCAAAACTCGCATATGCATTACTTTGTTCAAGAGAGTCATTCTCCTTACCATGTCCTTTGACCACACGAGATTGCCACCAAATTTACTTTTGGGTTATACCCACATAGAATTTACGTTGCGACCACACCATCAGCCATTGGCATTCTAGTGATAGTAAATATCACATAGGGCTACATATTCTAATCTAAACCATCTTGGATAGGCGTGCTAAGAAATAGTCCTTACATTAGCACCCTAGCATATACCGTCAACACACACCGGCATTATAATTATGTTTTGATGCTACCCCACCTCGGTAACCATTTTCAATTCTCCACATGGCGTCATCACCCTAAGTCTCGATTAAATTTCCTAGTACATCTCGAACTCTAGTATCATAACACCAACACTTGTCATTTCATGACATCTGAGCATCACTCTTATAACAGCACATGATATAATCCTACCTTAGGGATTACACTACATGTGTGCCGATTTGGGAAGCCACACTCGACATGTACACTATACGACAATCAATCTGGGATCATCACCTGACCCTCAATACAATAATTACTAGGATTCTATTTCTCCTTCATATCGAACTTAACTGGTCTCTTAAAGACACTAAACACATTTTATGTAACCGTCCTCAAGACCCGACAAGACTTCATCATCCATACATTTATCATTATAGGTGAGCACCTTAACCTTTCAATACCCACATCGCGAGTACCTGGTGCTCATAAGACACTAGCCCTTCAGCTACCACACATGGCGCACCTTAACCATAGAAAACCTCTGGACATCACAATAAGTCGATCTCTATCCTTAATGATGACACACATAATTTGTCCTATGGGCACCTCAAAATGCCTAAGAACTACTCTCACACTAAGATTAACTTGCACCTAGACATTACCTCAGTAGCTAAAGTGAGTCTTTACACTTAGATCATAATCTTATCTTTGTCCTAAATGTTTGTGACCATAAGCCACGTGCAAACCACAACCAACACCACTAAGGGTTATGGCAGGGTACAAGACGTTGCCTATAACCTATAAACCTTAAGATCTCCCTCATCTAATCTTCAATGAATGTTCAACCATGACAACTAAATTTCCTCACTATGTAGACATCATACCATGTGCTGACCTGTAATCTGACATGACTATATAGATCTTGGTAAGATACAGAACGTTGGGTATTGCCTATAAATACCATGGCCTACACCACAGATGCCACATGGGATCCTATTCCTGAATACCAAATTATAATCAAGATACACAAAACCCACATGGGATCCTATTCCTGAATACCAAATTAACCACAAAAGCAATACATATGAATGCCACTCAGTCATCTAACCTCCATATATGAAATATACAACCTTTACAGCTAGGTCACAAAGAACGCTACTCGATGTTTCCACTACTAAGGCTACTCTCATCATTAAAGTTACCACATAATACATCTCACACAGAGGGTCACGGTGTTTCCATTATTAGCCTACACAACTTCATATGTTTATCGAATTTCTATAAAGTACGATATCACCCAAAGGGCTGAATTTGCCTAATTACATTGCTGGCGTTTACTAGCGCCGCACCGTAAGGACTATATACTTTTTAATCTGCAATCATTAGTTCTTAGTCACGACACCCTAACCCTCAACCTCCATTGTTCACTATACGTAATTTGTGCCACCTTCCCAATGGGCGTCATCTCACTCTATTAACGTCTTAGGATACTCTACGCCATCAAGGATTTGAACATAAGCACCTGGCACTAACAACCATGGTGTCACAACTATTGGTTTAAAATGACACCCATAAATTACTAACAATTCTAATCAAAAGTGCGGAAGCAATTAATAGGTATCAACTTGATCGCATGCCACTTGACACTAACTTACTTGTCATGCTAACCTCTTTGGCTTTACCATAGAGGACACTAACTAAACCGTCATCAAACTAAAATGATCATCCCAAACCAACCCCGACGTTGAAAGATCCAATACCGACCTCACCACGTCACTCCTAAAAGTAACCTTGAACCTAGACCTCTGATACAAGTTGTAATGCCCCCACTGTAGTCAACCTGGTCCGACCCGAGCGTTAGGTATGAAGTGTAATGAAACATCCTATATAATGTTGCTAGTCTAATTTTATTTTATTTAACATATCACTTATTTAGCATGCGATTCCAATTTTAGATCAATCTACGTGAGGGCCTCATGGGGAGGAGCACCCCGGAGTCCACGCATATAGATATACTAACGTAATATAAAAGAAAGTAATTACCTGTATAACACACTTGAAATATAAAACCGCACCCAACCTACCATAACAAATCGAGGGAGTGAGCTAAATGCTCAGTGGGAAATATACAAATGTAGTATAGAATTGAACGACAGAAAGAAGGCACAAACACATTATAACTAAGTGCACATGCAACTACCTTGAATACATATATAACCATACATATACATACACTTAATGCGTGAAAGAGTTTACTTACAAAAATCCTTACTTATCCAGATTAATTAACCTTAATCTTATAAAAGGCTTCCTTTTTCTCATTTTGACATTTCTCACTTTATTTAACACACACGGTTAAATACTTGAAATAATTACACTTGGTTTGATCGAAAGCCACTTCTTTATCGAAATTACACCTTTCCATTTTAATCAATCCATATTAGTATTTTCATTAAAACCACATTTTCAACACACGAGAACACCGTGTTAGAATATACTCATTTAGCCTTAAAAACATTTTACAGCACATTCTTGTGTTAATTATGGATTTAACCACTTAGTTTACTTAACCACCCATTTACCTACTTACTTTACCTTTTCTTTACCTTATGGATATTATTCGATCTACACATTTACAGTCCATTTCAACTTTTACCAGAACATTTATTAATTCATTCAAGTTAGGTTATATTAACACAGTTTCACCACACAATCCATTTCTTCATAGCTTCCTTATTCCTTCATCCTTTCTCAGAATCTTCCATTAACAGCAGACTTTAATGGGGCTCCACACCACCGCTTATGAGCACCATATGCTCTGACCAGTTATTTTAGGTCTTTCACCCCAGAGCTCTAGGCCCTCCTTAATTATTTCGGTGTCATCCAAGTTCATTTAAATGTGTTTTAACATTTTACAAATGTCAACATTATTTCACATTTCCTTTTACCCAGCCGAATCCAAAACTCGGGGTTTTATCCCAACTTGTGTTACACTTTGAAATTATCATTTTTCATCCTTTATATTTTAACCTTGATTTTATTTCAAAAATAATATTCATTTATGACCAATTTGTGTAACACCTTTAACAACTTTTTATTTCATAAAATTGTCCACTTTAAGTGAAATTACCATTTTGCCCATTTGTTTTCAAACTCACATTTTACACTATTTCCATAAGAATTAATTTTCACAAAACACTATTATGTTACCCATACTAACTTCTTAAGTGTTTAACACCTTAACACACTCTTAACCTTTGAGTAATATTCTTCTTAATTTGAAATACCTTTATTTCGCTATTTCCTTTCTAATTTCATAAGTGTTAATCTTTTATAGTATTATTAAGCTACACACATCAACTTTCCAATTTTTAATTATTAACACTTATTCAACACCTTTATTAAACATGTTTCCAAATTAGATATTTCTTTGATTTCTTTATTCAAGAAATCTAATTACACTTAAACACTACTTTGATAAGAAAAAATCATCTCCTTTTTATGAATACATGTAGTCTTATACCCTTACATTCATCACACTTTTAACGCCGTTTTTACACACTTTGAAGAGTAGAATTTCTAATTCTCTTATTTCTTGTTTAAACCCATCAAAAACTTCTTTAAACTTGTTCATATATTTATTATCAAAATACTACAAGTTTATATACATGAGAAAAGGAATTTTAAATCCTAAAATCCTTCTAATGGGTTAGACATATATTTTCTTTTAGAAATTCATTATACTTGCAAATAAATACTTTCAAGACATAAATGACATTCAATTTCTTCAAACTCAACAAATGTCCATTTTCATAAGCTTTACATTTTTGCAAGAAACTTTGAAATATTATTTTACCAATGTTTAACAAAATAAATCATTATTCCCTATCATTTTTTTTAAATGTTTAACACCAATCTTTCTAGAAAATACACCATTTTCCTAAAATATCAACTTTTAATATTTCAAGAATATGAAATATTTATTTCATCATTTATTTTTAACAAAATAACATTCTTGCAACATTTTTATTCCATAAAAATATTTATTATTTACTACTTATGATTTTCATCATTTAATCAAATGCACCCTATGCATGTAATCTTATAAAAATATTACAAATACAAAAAATAGTCTCCCAATAATAAGAGTAAGATTTCCCACCTCTGAAAGCTTTAAATGGTGGTAAGAAGGTTGGTGTAGGAGAAGCAACCGCCACCTCCAAAGGTGGCCTCGAGGGGTTACCAAATGCATCCTCCAAAATGCTTCATTTAAGCTTTCAAGCCAAAATCCCTCCAAATTCCATGAAAGTGTGACTTCCCGACTAATTAAATACCGGGTAGCTACTCCTTTATTCAAATTAATGCAAAATGTCAAGTTGGTTTAGTTCATATCATCACTGTCGAAAATATTATTAAACAATTACTAGCCATCTAATAATTAAAAAGTGAGTTGCCAAATTTTATTAAATTAAATTAACATACAACCAATTAAATTATAAGCTAACTATACCACATCTACATCACAATCACAATGGAATTAAATAATGGAATAATAAATGAGTCTGGAGTAATACTCCCATGAATAAGCCAAAAACTGAATAAAAACCCAATATAAAGTCTGAATAATTAAATAACTCCAAAACTGAAATGAAATAGAAAGTATGAGAAAGTTGTCTCTAAATGGAAATGGGCGAAATGCTCTAGCAGATGAATGACCCAAAAATATAACCAAATGTAAAATGAGGAGGCGTCTACTACCTAGATTCTGTAAATTCTACAGTAGCTACAACAGGTTAATGGAATGGAAATCCTATGCTTGGCGTCCCTGTGGCTGGGAACCTAAAAGGTTTTGAAAGAAAAATTGATTTGAAAGAAAATGGGTTAGAGCCCGAGGTGAACACCATTTAAAAATATAGCAAGTGTTTAATTGCATTAAATAGTGAATATTATATACATGTTAGTTACGTGATCTCACATGAGTTCCTCACCCCTCAACTAATGTTCACGCCTAACATAAATCTTTAGCCCGTCCTAGTTATGCCGTTAACTAATTAGTCTGTACCCCTTCTTATCCTCATATTATAATATGGTGGTTTATTCATAACATTCTAATATATCCCGCGTGTAAACTTTTCATTGATCAGGTTAATGTATAACAGTTACGATAGAAATTTCTCATTTTTAAATCCCATTCAAAATGTCTTAATAATTTATATTCACACTTTAACAAAGAGTCTGTTATAATTACACGTATATTATTCTCAGCGTAAATATACAAATAGGGCACCCCTAGGCTAAGCTGTGATGCACACACATACTCTGGTATTGAATTCCGGTACATCACGTACATAAGGACTACGTGTTACAAATCTCTCAGGAACCGTTTCAATAAGCAAGATCATACATACTGGAGGCAAACATAGTTCACATACACATGGGTCATGCACATACATACGCTCCCATGGTCAGGTGACTTATTAACTCACAAATAAGCAATTCATAGCCTTATGTCCTTAAGGTACCGATCTAAATCCCCCCGTAGGCACACAAAGATTAGATGACCCTGTTTCGAAAGCCGACCTCCCGTGACAGCAAGTATGGCAGGTATGTCATACACACAATAATCCATATAATAAGCACTCACACAACTTAGATAACTTGTTATATTATTATAGGTATGTTCTTATCCCTATACCATTAATCCAATTCATACATTATTATAATTCTGGATGATATATAATATATTTCACCGATACGTCTCACGTCATATAGTTTTAAGTACTTAAACCTAATCAAAGAGGTTACTACGTCTCCTACTTTTACCACATATTAATTCAGTACTCTTAATTCCTTATTTATGTCTCAATCCTTAACGCATCTCTCGTATGAACTTAAATCATGCTCTCGTATTTAATAATGATAAATTTCTCGTCGGACACTCGTAAGTTCAGTCACTACGTTCCAAACAAATTCTAATATGCTTCGGGGTTTAGTTACATCCCTACTGGTCTCCTAAAGTCCTAACGTATTTACATAATTCCAACTTTCAACTTTTCATTGCCAGAATCGGTTAAATCCAAAAAGGGGAAAAAGTACACCAATTCTAGGGAGATCGATCGATCGATCGACCTATGGTCATCGATCGATCGAGAACCATTGATCGATCGACCTATTAATGTCGATCGATCGATCAAGAAGGTGCAAGCTACATGTTTCCTTCATTTTCAATCCCAGATTTGTCCCAAAACTTCATTACATGATGTGAAATCCTAATATAAGTATACGGGGTCATTATAATACCTAATTACATGATTCTTAACATTCCAAAACTTTTAAATCATCAGCAATTACACTTTCTTGGATCAAATCTTCATAATAACATAAAAACCCTATTTTTCTATTTTCTTCAAGAACAATCGTATTTCTCTTCCTAAATCCATTTTTAACTCATATAGGGTTATGATTTGGTTACTGAATTATGTCCAGAACTAATCTACATGCCAATCCTATTCAAGATTTAGGTTTCTTCTCCAAATTTCATGAGTTTTCATCATTATTCTAGGCTATCATCAAATCCTACACTAGCATGGATGAATTATTCTCTGAAACTTAATGAAATCAAGTCACTTGCCTTGGAATTGAGGTTTTGATTCACTGGTGATGTTAAAGGATTGTTCTCTCCCTATATCCGGTCATAAATTCCGGCGAAAAGTGGTGGTGGGTGGTGGTTATGGCTTCGTAACCCTCTTATAACTTCTCCTCTTTCTCACGTTGCCCACTTCTTTCTTTTTAACAGATAATGGCCATAATGTCCCTCATATTGGCTATTAAATTAGGCCTAAAATTCGTGAGCCCAAATCCTTTAAAAATTAAAATGACTAAAATACCTTCCCGAGTTGCCGGTTTGGCCTAAAAATGCCCTGAGACCTAAACTAAACCCCGACTAGTGTTTTCTGACTATTTAGACCCCTCCGAACACGTAGGTGCACTCAAAATGACCATATGTATGATAAAAGTATAATTTTCTTTTAAATTCAATTAAATTGATTCCTGACGCGACTGACACGCGCGTCCCAACTTAATTTTCCGAATTGTCGTATTTATAACTCGCGATAATTTTTAATAAATTCAATACTCATATGTTACCATATTTATCTTGTAATATTCAACATTATCATCATAGTCAGATACCTACTCACATCTCGCTAGTATTTAAGTCCGGATTAATTTTCAATTAATTTCCATTTAATTTAATTAATCCCAGTAAATAAAATAAATAAAATTATGGGGTATTACTAGGGGTGGACAAAAAAAAGACCGACCCGATTAGACGAAACCGAACCGGATCCACATTTATAGACTTTTTTTTTATAAATCGGTCCTAATTCGGTCCTAAATTAAGAGACCCGAACATATTCGATCTGGTCTAAAATAGTCATTTTAAATTCGGTCTTAAGACTAGACCGGACCGTTTATTTTAATACATAATATATATTAATTTTATATAAATATATGATATATGTTTATTAGTAAATCGGTCCTAATTCGATCCGGCACTTAAAAAGGCCAAAAATCGGATCGGACCAAACCGGACCGTGCCCACCCTAGGTATTACAACAGCTTCCATCATCTTCTCCAAAAATCCCCTAAGACTTCTTTAAAATTCATATCTCCACTTCAACAATGCTGAAAATCGGTGTGTATGGTTCAAATATGGTGGAATATATAAGAAAATGGTGGTTTATGATTGAAGTATGGTAGTGGGTGGCGGAATGGGGTGGAGATGGGTGTACAACCATGGAGGAAGATCACCCCTCCTCTCTCTCTCTCTCTCTCTCTCTCTGTCTTCTTCCACTTCTAATAACAAAATAATCCTAAATACACCCTTATAGAACCTCCAAAAACCATAAATTTTAGTTTTGCCCAATCGGGGGTCTTCTAAGCTCGATAACTGACAGATCTAATGGCCAGAAATGTGACAACATACAAGGACAATCAGATTTAAACATTTTCGAGGCCCGTCATTCGAACATCATGAGCCTCATTCGAACAACATCACCACATTGTTCTATAACTGGCTTTTCGCGACCTTTGCGTGACCTAGGACTGTAATTCAGTGAAATATCATCCGAAGACTGCTTTGTACGACCTTTGCATGATAATGGGTCTCGCTTTTAAGGACACCGCTATGTCATTAGAACGAACCCTTATTCTATTAATTTATTCTCTGCAATTTTGAGCCACACATTCAAATGATTCTTATCAACCCTTACTCTATTACATTTTATATAAAATTAAATGAATTACAAGGGCAGGGTATTACACGATATCACCCTCTACTGCAGCGCATCAATAGGGTTTGAAGATCTCAATAACTCTATTGGGCGCCTTTTCTCAAAGGTGATATTAGATCTCTCCCAACTGGATACATAAGGCAAAGCAGGCCCCGATGCGACTACTAGTGGTGGAGGTAGTGGTAGATACTGTTGCTATAATATATTACATGGCTTCCATAGTCATCGCTTTTGTTTATGCGATAATAGCAGCCAAGTCGGTCTTAGCTCTAGTAGGTGCATGTCCCTGATGCGATGATGGAGCTAGATGCGACTGCTATTATGGTGCCAATGCTTATGAATCAGTGCTAGCACTTGGTCGTGGTCGGACAACAAATTTACTCCATGTGTTTACCATCTGAAAGATAGTAAACAAAAGCGTATAAGTATACGTTCAAAGATAGAGTAAAAATCTAAATGATAAGATTTAAAGTATCAAAAAATGTTATGCAGAAAGCGATAGATGCTTTCAAGATCCATAGGACAATAGATACTAAAATACTATGATACCAACTATGAAAGCCCATAAAATTTAAGTAAGATTGACCAGGTCTATAATAAATAAAATATGAGTCCAAACATTTGGGTACCATTCTAAGCATGTCTGGAAGTAAATCTGGATGTATAATGTAAATAACTAAACATAAATGAGTGAAACACAATAACCATAATACTTTAATACCAAATCCATCATAAAATAATAAAGGTCGCATAGTGTCACTGTCATATTACCTGCCAATCCTTAATAAAGAATAATTGACTCAAATACAAAATTCTAAATAACTACTTAAAGGAATATATATATATGAGTGTGAAGGTTGACACCTATATCCTATAAGATCAACAACGTAGAGGATATCAAGATTGGATAGAGGTGATGCTGCACTTGTGGCCCAAGTCCTGAAAAATGTTAATAGGAGACGTTAACAACAAGTCTAAGTAGATAAAAATATAATTGATTTTGTGGTACATTATAACTACACAGGTTCTTACAGTGTTTTAGTTTTTTTAAAGTTAAACCAAACCAAAACAACCCTAAATATCACACGCGTCAACTCCCAAGACCATATGTTCCCCGTGATTAATTCTTAATCCACTATCCAAAAAATGCCAATTTGGCACACTTGAAACATGAGAATTTGGCAAGGTTCTAAATTGTGCCAGATTATGGCATGGTTTACTCCCCATTTGGCATGGTTTAAAGCCATGAAAAATGTGGGCATGTTTCGTTAAAATACCTAAAACTCTAAAGTTCCAAAATATCAAAACAAACCAAAACTCTAAACCTCAACCTTTCTCCCTCTCTTACTCTATAAGTCGAAACTAAACACTGCCCAATGCCCCCGATCAATTTCATCCACTAAGAGGCACCTCGATTGTCTTTCTTCACTTGCTCCGATCTTTTTCCTTAAATTCTTTGCTTCTCTCTCCGCTGATTTGGAGCACTCTACCATCTTTAACCTCCACCTCCATTACCTCCTTCTTAAACCCAGGAAGATCTACCAAGCCCCACACTCAACTATCTTTCCAATTAATACCAGTGTTGGCAAATGAGTTAATTTTGCGGGATATATCAAATGTCGTGGAAAAACATGTATGAACTTTCCAATTCAACCAAATGTTGACTTATAAAAGTTATAAAATCAATTATAAATCAAGTAAGAAACATCTCTGAATCTTTGAATCTCTAAAATATGTTATTTAATTTTTGTTCAATTTTGAGTTCAATTTTGAGTTCAATTTGACATTATATAAACCTGTAAACAATTATAAGTTTATGTTGATATGTTTTATTCAATTTTTTTTATTTACGTCTACGTTGATATGTTTTTTTTTTCAATTTTTAGAAAGATTTATGTTACTCAACATATTATAATTCTGAATTCATGTGTATTGTAGTGTTATGCGAATTGCGTGTGTGGATTGAGTGAAGTGTGTGTGTTTCATCACGATTCAATTTATGTGTGTGTGAAAGTGTGTACAATGTGTGTATGTGAAGCACATAACGTGAAGGATTATGCAATGTGTGTGTGTGTGTGTATGTGTATAAAACTATATGTGTGCACGTGTGAAAGTGTGTGTATCATGTGTGAAACTGTGTGTGTAGTTTATGGGTATTTGGTTAAGTTCCGTTCTAATTAATTATATTCCTTCTCGATTGTGAATAGTTTTTTAAAGTATGAGCCATCAAAAAAATTAGAGCCACTCTCGTACGATATCCTTTGTTGGTTATAGAGGTAAAATAATGACTCTTTTTTTATAGATCAGATTTCTAACATACATAGTCCAATAAGATTCTCTCAATCAAAATGTATGTATGGGGTGAGTAGCAATTGTTTTTCTAATGTATAATTTTTTAAAAAATTGAAACTTTATCAAGATGTCATATTGTATATAAAAAATGTCAAATCATTTTGTTAATAATAAGATAAAGAGTAACTTAAGCCTTTCCATGTTAAAGTATGTTCTTAAAACTTTATCAGGATGTCGTCAATGATCAATAAAGAGTGGATAATGGAGAAAAAAATTGAATCTGATGCGTATAGATACGAAGTGTTAGAGTTTCTATAGTATGTGCGTAAAACTATTACCGATGATACACATTCATGTTCATGTAAGTATTTTCGCAATGGGAAAGGACATGATACTTTAGATGTAATCTTTATTCATTTGATGGACTATTGTATGGACATAAATTTCACCTTATGGCATTTTCATGTGGAGACACCAATTCATAATCCAGTCCAGCGACCACCACAATGAGTAACTCTGACTAATATTAGAGAACACGTTGATGTGTCTAATGTTCTGAAGTTTGATGACCTTGTGAACGATTCTTGTGAGATGTTCTTAGTGAAGAAGGTCCTAATGTGCCTAATTGTGTAGGTGGTGATGAAGGGCCCCAAACTTTTGACGTTCCAAATGACTCACACATGTATACAGGCAAAGGAAAGAAGTTTGGTGATGTAATATGGCATTATAGTTTATGTTTATTGTTGTTTTGGAGATGTATTATTGTTTTGGTGATATAATATTTTGTTTATTCTGATTATTTTGGTTCCAAACAGTCTTATTTGTCACATAAATGTCTCACGTGGGTGATACTTTAAATCCTTCACCAAGTGGTGCAACACCAGTATCAAACTCTTGTTAGAAGGTTGCTTTGGGTTCTTCGGTACTGGGTGATGCATCTTTTATGAAGAAATAAAAATTCAACACGCATGGCCTTTCGGTTGCACACAATTCACTACACACTCGAGTAGATTGGGAGACCTCACAAGGAAACATGTACCGGTTTCTTAAACGATATGGAGACACGTAGATGCGCGATATAAGAATCAAATTTCATAAGTGTTAAAGGTATACTACTTTTTCTCTTTAGCTATGATTTTAATAGTTACTAAACTCAATTACGTAATGATAAATTATGTTTCTTTCATATATTGTTGGAAGACTTTGCCGATGTGAATGAAGATAAAAAATTATGTTTATAAAAAAAGCTAACGAGGTCAAGATAGGGGAAAATTTTAAGGGTGACGATGTTCAAACTGGATGGATAAAGTTCATGAAAATGTTAAATATGAGGTCTGGGAGCTATTTTGTGACAATGAATTTGTACAGGCCCAAAAGGATTTGCAAAAAAAGAATAAAGAGACGAAATTTAATTGAGTGAAAGCGATCACTTATAACATGGGTCGTTATGGTTATGCTCGAGCTGTAGAGACTTAGAAAAAGGAGCATGAGCATGAACCAACCCATGCTGAATTGTGGTTGTCAATTAACAAAGTAAAAAGGGTAGATTATACACCTCATGATAAAGCATTTGTGGAAATTTAATTTTAATGTTTTCCTCTTTGTTTATTTTACCCAATATGTAATACAAATGACAACTTTAACGTGTTTATGTACATTATAAGGTCAAATTTCTTCTAGATGTATAACAAAAGAGTGGTCAAGAGGAGGCATTGGATGTTAGGCCTATTTTTTATGACAACTTTAACTGTATTGGCATTGAGGTAGGTCTATAATTTTTAGAACAACTGTATTGGCATTTGCTCGAGAAATTATTTAGAGGTAAATGTGGACAACGAAAATTGGAAGGATTATATAGATAACCTAAAAGAAGAAATGGAGGGAGTGAAGGATACACTCTCAAATTAATCACGAATTTTGAGAGTGGAAAGTTTTTATTTTTGGAACACAATTTTCATACATTACCATCTGCAGGAACTACAACTCCTTCCAGTCCTCTTACCCCCCTTGCATCCTAGGTTCCAAGTTTTAGCTTGATGCTCGAATGAAAAATAATATCTCACATTGGTGAACTTATCGGTTATTATAGGAAAACACCGATAGGATTTGTATATGCAGTTCACCTCCATCGGTTAGTAAATAGAGAAGTGCAGGTTGTACTCGATGTCATAAAAGTTCCTGAAAATCTAGTTTGGGGTTAAAACATCCATTTTTTACAACATTGGGTGATGTGGGTAAAAATGGATTTTTTATTGTCATGATGACCTTCTTCCTCCCATTGATGACAAAAATTAATGATCAGGACAAACAAAATTATTGATCTTATATCTAAAGTAATATCTATTTTAGTTCCCTCTTTATATGATGCTTAATTTATATTTTAGTTTCCCCTTTATCTGATGCTTAATATAAATTTTAGTTCGCTCTTAATATTATTCTTATTGTCATTGAAAATGACAACTATATGTAAGTTTTAGGTTAAAATGTAAAAATATGTCGTTAAAGGGAGAAAACGCAAAACAACCCCAAAACTGCCCTGTAAGAGACACAAAACCTCGTATAGGGCCAATGTAACTCGTAGAAACTGATTCTCTCCACACGAGACTCCTAATTTGACAATATGATGATAATTTTTAAATATCTAGACTTTGGCTTCAAAACATGCCGTTAGAGGGAAAACCAAAAACAATCCTGAACGGCCCTGTAAGAGGCATGAACACCTCCCACGAGACCGATGTAACTCATATGAACTGACAACGTAGTGACATGACTTCCGATTTGAGAATATGAATATCATTTTAAAATATCTTGACTTAGGCATAAAAATATGATATTATAGAGTGAAAAAACAAAACAACCATGGAGGAGGGACGAACACCTCGCACGGGAACAACATAACTCGTAGGAATTTACTACGTAGTCCTGGGACTACCGATTTTAGAATATGAAAATAATTTTCAAATATCAAGACTTAAGCTTAAAAGTATGATGTTAAAGGGAGAAAACCTAAAACAACCCCCAAACAACCCCGTAAGAGGCATAATCACCTCTCAAGGGACCATTGCAAATCGTAGGCTCTCGATTCGATAATATGATAATAAATTAGAACACTTTGAAATGAAAACATGTCGTTTAAGTGCAAAAATAAAAAAAATAATAAAAATGGCCCCTTAAGAGGCATGAACACCTCGTACGTGACCAATATAACTCATACGAACTGATCGCATAATCACAGGACTCTTGGTTTGAGAATATGACAATAATTTACAAATATCAAGACTTAGGAACTAAACATCGGAGGATTAAAATGCAAAATAACCCCCAAACAATCCTGGAAGAGGTACAAACACCTCGCACAGGACCAATGTAACTCATATGAACTGATCGCATAGTCACGGGACACCCGATTTGAGAATATGATTATAATTTGCAAATATCTATACTTAGGGTTAAAAATAGTACGTTCGAGAGGGAAAACCCAAAACAACCCCCAAACAGCCCCTTAAGAGGCACACATAACTCGCATGGGACCAATGTAACTAATAGGAATGGACCGCATAGTCATGAGACTCCTTATTTGAGAATATAATGATAATTTGCAAATATTTTGACTCAGGCTTAAAAACATGTTATTAAGGGGCAAAATGTAAAAAAATCCCCAAACGGTCATGTTATAGGCACAAACATCTCATACATGACCAATGTAACTCGTAGTTACTGACCATATAATCACGGGCCTCTCAGTTGGAGAATATTACGATAATTCAAAAATATCTAGACTTAGACTTAAAAACGTGTCGTTAAAGGGAAAAAACCAAAAATATCCCCAAAACGGTCCCGTAAGAGGCACTAACACCTCACATGGGATCAATGTAACTCATAGGAACTGCCCACTTAGTTACGGGACTCCCGATTTGAGAATATAATGATAATTTGGAAATAAATAGACTTAGCCTTAAAAACATGTCATTAGAGGGTAAAATACCAAAAGAACCCCCAAATTGCCCCCAAGTGAGGCACAAAAACCTCGCAAGGGATCAATGTAACTTGTAAGAACAAGCCATATAGTCACGGGACTCCCGATTTGTGAATGTGACGATAATTTTCAAATCTTAATTATTAAGACTAAATATGCCGTTAAAGGGCGAGAACCCAAAACAATCTCCAAACGACCCCACAAGAAGCACATACACCTCGCACGGGACCAATATAACTCGTAGGAACTATTAGTGTAGTCACAAGCCTCTTAGTTAGTGAATATGATGATAATTTGTAAATATTTAAACTTCGGCTTAAAAATATGTCGCTAAAGGGTGAAATTAAAAACAACCCCCAAACGGTACTATAAGTAGTACGGACACCTCACACGGGACCAATGTGACTCGTGAAAACTGATCACGTATTCACGGGATTCCCGATTTTAGAATATGATGGAAATTTGCAAATATCTAGATTTAAGCATAAAAAACATGACGTTAAAGGGAGAAAAACCAAAAATAACCCTAAACGGTCCCGTAAGAGGCACGAACACTTCATATGGGACAAATGTAACTCCTAGCAACTGACTGCATAGTCACAGGTCTCTCAGTTTAAGAGTTTGGCAATAATTTGGAAATCCCTAGACTTAGGCTTAAAACTATGATGTTAGAGGACGAAAACCTAAGACAACCACCAAAAGGCCCTGTGAGAGACACAAATACCTTGTAGGGGACAATGTAACTTATAGGAAATGATCACGTAGTCACGAAACTCTGATTTCAGAATATTATGATAATCTCTAGACTTAGGATTAAAAGCATGCTGTTAAAGGGAGAAAACCTAAAATAACCCCAAAACGTCCCCATAAGGGACACAAACACCTCGCACGAGACCAATATAACTCGTAGGAACTAATCGCGTAGTCACGGGACTCTCGGGTTGAGAATATGATGACAATTTGTAAATATAATGGGTTAGGCTTAAAAATATTGTGTTAGAGGGAAAAACATCCAAAATAACACCAAAATGGCCCTGCAAGAGGCACCAACACCTCTCATAGGGTTAATATAACACATAAGAACTGAGCGCGTAGTCACGGGACTCTCATTTTGAGAATATGATGATAATTTTAATCTCAAGACATAGTCTTAAAAACATGCCATTAAAGGGAAAAAAAAATAAGACATCCCCCAAACGTTCCCATAAAGGCACGAACACCTCGCACCAGATCAATGTAACTCGAATGAACTGACCGTGAAGTACCATGACTCTTAGTTTAAGAATATGACATTAATTTTCAAATATTTAGACTTACGTTTAAAAACATGCCGTTCAAGGGTAAAGAAGCAAAATATCCCAAAAATGGTATCGTATGAGGCACGAACAACTCATACGAGACCAATCTAACTTGTAGGAACTGATCACGTAGTCACAAGACTCTCGATTTGAGAATACGACGATAGTTCACAAATACCTAGAATTAGGCTTAAAAACATGTCTTTAAATGGTGAAATTAAAAATAATCCATAAACAGTCTCATAAGAGGCACGAACACCTTACACGGGACCAAAGTAACAAGTAGGAATTGACCGCGTAGTCACGGGACTCCCAATTACAGAATATGATGACAATTTGGAAATTTTTATAGTTAGGCTTAGAAACATGTCATCAGAGGGCATAAACCCAAAACAACCCCCACATAGCCCATAAGAGACAAGAACACCTCGCACGCGAGTAATGTAACTCATAGGAACTGATCGGGAAGTCACGAGACTATCAGTATGAGAATATGATGATAATTCATAAATATTTAAACTTAACCTTAAAAACATTTCGTTGAAGGGTAAAAATTCAAAACAGCCCACAAACAGTACTATAAGAGGCATGAACACGTCGCACAGGACCCACGTAACTGACCATGTATTCACAGAACTCTCAGTTTGAGAATATGATGAAAATTTGCAAATTTATAGACTTAGGCTTAGAACATGTCGTTAAATGCCAAAAACACAAAACAACCCCCAAATGGTACTATAAGAGGCACGAACACCTCATACAGAACCAATATAACTCGTACGAACTAACCGCTTAGTCATGGGACTCCCAGTTTTAGAATATGATGAAAGTTTGTAAATATCTAAACTTAGGCTTAAAACATGACGTTAAAGGGTGAAAACCATAAACTACCCCCAAATGCTCCATTAAGAGGCATGGCCACCTCGCGCGGGACCAATGCAACTAGTAGGAACTGATCACATAGTCACGGGACTTCTAGTTTGAGAATATTATAGTAATTTATTAATATCTAGACTTAGGTTTGAAAAACATCCCGTTCAAGGGAAAAAAACAAAAAACATCCCATATATAGTCCCGGAAGAGGCATGAACACCTCACACGGGACAATGTAAGTAATAGGAACTGATCGCGTTGTGAGAGGTCTCCTGATTTGAGAATATGATGATAATTTGGAAATATCTAGACTTATTCTTAAAAATATGTCATTAGGGGGCAGAAAATTAAAATAGCTCCCAAACGACCAACAAACACCTCTCTCGGGACCAATGTAACTCATAGGAACTGACCGCATAGTCACAATACTCCCGATTTGAGAATATAATGATAATTTCCAAATCCCAAGACTTAAACATGCCATTAAAGGGAGAAAACTCAAACAACCCCCAAACGGCCTCATAAGAGGCACGAACACCTCGCACGGGGCCAACGTAACTTGTAGAAACTCACCGCATATTCATGTGAATCTTACTTTGATAATTTACAAATGTTTATACTTAGGATTAAAAACATTTCATTTAAGGGAGAAAATGCAAAATCGCTCCCAAACGGTATTGTAAGGGGCACGAACACCTCACATGAGACCAACGTAACTTGTAGGAACTGATCGGTTTGACAATATGATGAAAATTTACAAAAATCCGGACTTAATCTTAAAAACTTGCGGTTAAAGGGTGAAAAAAAATGGCCTATAAACAAGATACATGAACACCTTATATGGGACCAATGTAACTCATGAGAACGAACCGCCTATTTACGGGACTCCCAATTTAATAATATAACAATAATTTTAAAATATCTATACTTAGCCTTTAAATCATGCCATTAGAGGGAGAAAACAAAGAATAACCTCTAAATAGACCCGCAAGAGGCATGAAAACCTCGCACGGAATCAATGTAACTCGCACGAACTAATAGCATGTCATGGGACCCTCGGTTTGAGAATATTATGATAATTTTAAAATCTGAAGACTTTGGATTAAAAACATGTCGATAAAGGGGAAAAACCCAAGATAGTCCCTAAACAACTCCATAAAAGGTACGATTCCATGGGACCAATATAACTCAAATAAACTGACTGCATAGTCACGTAACTCCTAGTTTAAGAATATAACGTTAATTTGCAAATATTTAGACGTAAGTTTAAAAATATTTCGTTAAGGGTAAAGACACAAAATAACTCCCAAATAGTAGCGTATGAGACACGAACAACTCACACGAGACCAATGTTACACGTAGGAACTGATCGCGTAGTCATGAGACTCTCGATTTGAGAATATGGTGATAGTTTGAAAATACCTATACTTAGGTTGAAAACATGTCGTTAAAGGGTAAAACCCAAAAATAATCCCTAAACGGTCTCGTAAGATGCACGAAAACCTCGCACGGGATCAAAGTAACTCGTAGAAATTGACCACGTAGTCACGGGTCTCTTGATTTGAAAATATGATGATAATTTGGAAATCTCTAGACTTAGGCTTAAAAACGTGTTGTTAGAGGGCAAAAACCCCCAAATAACCCCCAAAAGACTCCGTAAGAGACAAGAACACCTCGCACGCGACTAATGTAACTCGTAGGAGTTGATCGCATAGTCACGGAACTCCCGAGTTTGGAATATGATGACAATTGGCAACTATATGGCTTTAAGCTTAAAAATACGCCCTTAAAGGGAGAAAAAAACCAAGAAACCTTGCGAGCAAGACACATAAACACCTCACATAAGACTAATATAAAATATAGGAACTAATCGCATAGTTATAGGACACCCGATCTAAAAATATAACAATAATTTTCAAATATCTATACTTAGGATTTAAAACATGGCGTTAGAGGATGAAAACCCAAGACAACCCCAAGATAGCCACGCAAGAGGCACGAACATGTCGTATGAAACAAATGTAACTCGTAAGAACTAATCACGTGGTCATGGAACTCTCGGTTTGAGAATGTTACAATAATTTGAAAATCTCAAGACTTAGGCTTAAAAACATGCCATTAAAGGGCGAAAACCCAAAACAACTTCCAAACGGCCCGGTAAGAGGCACGAACCCCTCGCACGGGACCAATGTAACTCGAATAGACTGACCCCATAGTCACGCGACTCTTAGTTTAAGAATATGACGTTAATTTGAAAATATTTAGACTTAGCTTTAAAAACATTTCGTTAAAGGGTCAAAATGAAAAATATCTCCCAAACAGTACCGTATGAGGCACGAACAATTAGCACTGGACCAATGTAACTCATAGGAACTGATCTCGTAGTCACGGGGCTCAAGATTTAAGAATAAGATGACAGTTTTTAAATACCTAGACTTATGCATACAAACATGTCATTAAAGCACGAAAAGTAAAAACAGTACCTAAAAGGTCTCGTAAGAGGCACGAACACCTCGCACGGGACCAAAGTAACTCGTAGGAACTGATGTCACACCTCGCCTAATTCTGATGTCGACCTCCACCAAACCTAAGTCGGGTGTGAGTAAATAAAATACCATTCTTAGCATGACACAGATATGAGACATGAATAAATCAATCTACAAGACAAGTAACCGAATCAATCCCCAATGATAATAACAACTGAACGATAAAAGATCCATCACATGCTAAAACTCCGAATAAATCAAATCTCCAAAATCTGAAATAATTTAAAATCTGAATAAACTCCAACTTAATCCATAATGAAATATCTGAATAAAACCCATATAACTTTAGAACCAAATGGCCCAACAAAACCTTAAACTGAGTCTAAATATAAATACGAAGGAAAGGAAACTAAACTAAACTAATATGCATAAGTAAATAACTCCAGCTGCACCTCCAAGAACGTCTCCAAATAAACCTATGCAGCTTCTCCAAACTTATCCCTGAAAAGGTTAGTCATTGCACGAGGTCAGAGACCCGAGCATGAATACACACTTCTCCCCTCAAATAGGATCTGTGAATCCAGACAATAGCATTATACGCAATAAATATCATGATAGAGTATTTTAAATTACGAATATAATTAAACGCGAAAATGATAACTTACTAACCACCCCCAAAGATTTTGATAAAAAAAACAAACACCAATATCATTTTAATTATCCCACAACCCCAAAGTGTTAAGTTAATTAAATTAACCCAAATTTATTATTATTCTCACTTTTTATTATGGTGGTCCTCCCGTCGAGGGTGGTAATCCACCAAAGCGTCACACTTCCCCTTGTCAATAGCCAGCCGAATTCATTTAAACTGTCGATCCCCCGCAATATGACAAGGTTCCACACGCGACACAACATAAATTTCCCAAGCTAACCCGTTTAAATTGTTGGTCCCTGACACATTACGTCGCCACCAATTTTAATACCAGTTTTTATCTTAGGCATTAATTCTCGTTTTCTCAATTTCACAATTAACAAATTTTCCCTCCCTTTTAATCGACGTGGATCCTCAAAATACCCCTTAGTCCCAAACCTAAGGGTCCATACGTACACATACGTCCTATACTACATATATGATGAATCAGTAAAGTAAAACACATCCTGGTTTCATGCTTAGGCTAACGCAATGTTAAAAAATAAAAAAATTAGCCCACCCCCGGAATATAAAATCTCCACGAATTTACACTAATTCGTTCCATACCTAGCAAGCATAAATTATAACAAAGGCCTACCCACTAGTCCCATACCTAGTAAGCATCCTATAATAGAGGTGAGCAAAAATACTACCCAAAAGCCCCTTGTCCCCGCGATGGCAAAAGTTAATAATAAATACATACAAAATATCATAAATCATAAACACAACATGACAATATAATCACAAAAGTCCCAACTTAATTTAAATCAATGAATAGCACCGTCGACATTTTCAACATAATTATTTACATTCAATACTGCTAATTTATTTAACATGCTATATTATTCAATATGACATAAACGTCCTCTTTTATAAAACTTCTAATTTTTATAAGAGTGAGCGCGTACCAATAACCACATAAATAATTCCTAAAAGTCTACATGAGAACTTACACCCAAAACCATAAAAACCCAAAAATCTAATCAATGCACCCAAGTGTTTCAAAGATTAAATCATATTTAAAAGTTTCATAAAAACAATCCCAAATTTAAGTGTTCACTTTCTCTAATTATGATAAGAATTTATTTTAATTAAAATACGTTATTAAGGGTTTAGGCGACACTTAAAATGCATAATACTCAAGGAAATGAATAGAGTATTCATGCCTGATATTAGTTGGACAAAAATTTGAGTAGACGGTTGAACTCCTCTTGAGAAAACACCAATTGAATCTTGAATTCTAGAGTTACAACTTGTTAGGCGAGGGGTTGAATATGAGAGGAAATATGTTTTGAGAACCTTACTGGAGAAAAGTTTGAGAGAAAAGTGTTTTAAAAGTCCCAGCCCGAAATCAGTTTTTGTATTTAAAGGGTTTAAGACTAAGACTCTAATTAACCCACCACCTCGGATGTCGCTCGAATGACTCCACCTGTCCTTCAAACGAGATGCTATGGCGTTCGAATGGCATGCGTTGTCTTTTGAATGGCCGAAACCTTAATTAAAACTTTAAAAATCCCTCTATACACTTAGAAAAAATATTCTTTAACTCGACAAAACATACTTGCTTGATAAAACATAATAAAAATCATTATAACATTTTATTATAAATCTGATTTAATTCCGTTTGAAAATTTACTACTCAAATATAAAAATCAACATGTTCAATTATTAAACACCATTAAATCCAAAATTTTACTTCTCTCGAATATTCCAAATAATTAATTAAAGTAATTAATAAAAACATGGGGTATTACATACTTTCCCACCAACTAAGAATTTTGACCACGAAATTAGACAAAGCATACACATCATATGTAAATCAAACAAAATTAAAATAAGGATTACATATGCCTACCCATAAAATGTCACGATCGGGCGCCTACACACCCAATCCAACACGCATGTTCCCCACGATAAAAATACAATATATATACCCTACTATATATACGCATAACTATAAAAATAACGGTGTACCACATTTTCTCACAAATCACTACTCGATTCTCTCCTCCAAAATTCATCGTAATACTTAAGTCTTCCAATCGAATCATATCACCAAAATGATACTTACAATACTTAACAGCGGTACTAACAATTTCCAAAGAAAATCTCATTTTCAAAATCAATTCTAAGGGTCCTCACACCAAGATTACTATTTTTAACATCAATGCCTACAATTTTCTATTACCAACTCCCTATCTCCAAGGGACGTCGCTAACACGTATGCTAGACTCACTACCTTAAGGATTATGAATCAACAAAGGGGATTAAAGATCGATAACGCAAAAGCTAAACAGACTCACAAGCTACAAGACCTAAGACCATGCTCCGATACCATCTGTCACGCCCCATCTAATTTTGGCGTTGACTGCCACCAAAACTTAGTCGGGCGTGAGTAAATAAAATACCATTCTTAGCATGAGACAGATATGAGACATGAATAAATCAATCCACAAGATAAGTAACTGAATCAATCCTAAATGATAATATCAACTGAACGATAAAAGATCCATCACATGCTAAAACTCTGATTAAATCCAATCTTCAAAATCTGAATTAATTTAAAATCTGATAAACTCCAACTGAATCCATAACAAAATATCTGAATAACACTCATACAACTTTGGAACTGAATGGCCCACCAAAACCTTAAACTGAGTCTCAATATAAATATGAAAGAAAGGAAATTAAACTAAACTAATACGGAATAAGTAAATAACTCTAGCTGGACCTCCAAGAAAGTCTCCAAATAAACCTATGCAGCTTCTCCAAACTTATTCCTAAAACGATTAGTCAACGCACGAGGTCAGAACCCCGAGCATGAATACACACTACTCCCCTCAAATAGGATCCGTGAATCCAGACAATAACAATATACGCAATAAATATTATAATAGAGTATTTTAAATTACGAATATAATTAAACGTGGAAAAGATAACTTACTAACCACCCCCAAAGATTTTGATAAAAAAACACACCAATATCATTTTAATTATCCCACAGCCCCAAAGCATTAATTTAATTAAGTTAACCCAAATTTATTATTGTTCTCACTTTTTATTATGGCGGTCCTCCCGCCCCAGGTGGTAATCCACCAAAGTTCCATACTTCCCCTTGTCAATAACTAACCGAATCTGTTAAAAACTGTCGATCCCCCACAATATGACAAGGTTCCACACACGACACGACATAAATCATCCATGATGACCCTTTTAAACTTTCGGTCCCTAACACATTATGTTGCCACCAATTTTAATACCCGTTTTTATCTTAGGCATTAATTCTGATTTTCTTAATTTCACAATTAATAAATTACCCCACCTTTTTAATCGATGTGAGATCCTCAAAATACCCCTTAGTCCTAAAACTAAGGTTCCCCAAGTACACATATGTCCTATCCTACATATAGGATGAATCACCAAAGTAAAATACGTCCTAGTCTCATGCCTAGGCTAACGTAACGTTAAAAAATATAAAAATTAGCACACCCCCGGAATATAAAATCCCCACGAATTTACACTAATTTGTCCCATACCTAGCAAGCATAAATTATAACCAAGGCCTACCCACTAGTCCCATACCTAGTAAGCATCCTAGAATAGGGGTGAGCAAAAATACTACCAAAAAGCCTCTCGTCCCTGCGATGACAAAAGTTAATAATAAATATCCACACAATATCATAAATCATAAACACAACATGACAATATAATCACAAAGGTCCCCATTTAATTTAAATGAGTGAATAGCACCGTCAACGTTTTCAACATAATTATTTAAGTTCAATACTATTAATTTATTTAGCATGCAATATTATTCAATATGACATAAACGTTCTCTTTTATAAACATTCTAATTCTTATAAGAGTGAGCGTGTCCCAATAACCACATAAATAATCCATAAACCCAAAACCATAAAAACCCAAAAATCTAACCAATGCACCTAAGAGTTTCAAATATTAAAACATATTTAAAGTTTCATAAAAGCAGTCCGAAATTTAAGTGTCCACTTTCTCTTATTAAGTTACAAATTGATTTTAATCAAAAACACATTATTAAGGGTTTAGGCAACACTTAAAACGCATAATATGAAAGGAAAGGAATAGAGTATTCACTCTTGATATTAGTTGGATAAAAATCTGAGTAGACGGTTGAACTCCTCTTGAGAAAACATCAATTGAATATTCAATTCTTTAGTTAAAACTTGTTAAAAGTTGGGGCTAGGGGTTGAAGACGAGAGGAAATATGTTTTGAGAACCTCACTAGGGAAACATTTGAGAGAAAAGTGTTTTAAAAATCCCAGCCCTGAATCAGTTTTGGTATTTAAAGGGTTTGAGAGTTAGAAAGAAACTAGGACTCTAATTAACCCACTGCCTCAATTGTCTCTCAAATGACTACCATCTGTCGTTCAAACGAGATGCTATGGCGTTCGAACGACATGCGATGTCATTTGAACGACCAGAAACTTAATGAAAACTTTAAAAATCAACATATACACTTAGAAAAAATATTCTTTAACTCGACAAAACATACCTGCTTGATAAAATATAATAAAAATCATTCCAACATTTTATTATAACTCCGACTTAATTCCGGTTGAAAATTTACTACTCAAATATAAAAATCAACATAACCAATTATTAAAGACCATTAAATCCAAAATTTTACTTCTCTCGAATATTCCAAATAATTAATTAAATTAATTAATAAAAACACGTGGTGTTATAACTGATTGCTTAGTCACAAGTCTCCCGGTTTGAGAATATGATGATAATTTTGAAATCTCTCGACTTAGCCTTAAAAACGTGTTGTTGGAGCTAAAAAAAACCCAAAGCAACTCCTAAACGGCTTCGTAAGAGGCAAGAATACCTCACACGTGACCAATGTAACTTGTAAGAACTAACTATAAAGTCACGGGACTCTTCGTTTGAGAATGTCAAGACAATTTATAAATATATAGACTTAGGCTTGCAAAAACGTCGTTAAAGAGTAAAAATGAAAAATAGCCCCCAAATGGCACTGTAAGAGTCACGAAGACGTCGTAAGGGACTAATGTAACTCGTATGAACTGACCATTTATTCATGGGACTCTAGATTTGAGAATACGACAACAATTTGCAAATACCTGGACTTAGGCTTAAAAATATGTCGTTAAAGGGAGAAAATGCAAAATAACCCCTAAACGGTACTATAGGAGTCACCAACACGTCTCACGGGACCAATGTAACTTATAGGAACTGATCGTGTATTCACAAGACTCTCGGTATGATAATAAGATGATGATTTGCAAATACTTGGACTTGGGCTTAAAAATATGTTGTTAAAGGGCAAAAACGCAAAACAGCCCCCAAACGGTACTCTAAGAGGTATGAACACCTCACACAAGATCAATATAACTCGTAGAAATTGATCACTTGGTCAAAGGACTCCCTATTTTAGAATATGATGACAAGTTGCAAATATATAGAATTAGTGTTAAAATATGACGTTAGAGGGTGAAAACAAAGAACTACCCTTAAACGGTCCTATAAGAGGCACGAGCACCTCGAACGGGACAAATGAAACTCGTATGAACAGACCACATAGTCATGGGACTCCCAATTTAAGAATATTACGACAATTTATTATCATCTATACTTGGGCTTAAAAATAATACGTTAAAGGTTAAAAACCTAAAAATCCCCCCAAGCGGTCCCACAAGAGGCACAGACACCTTACACGGGACAATGTAACTAATTGGAACTGATCACGTTGTGATGGTCTCCCGATTTGAGAATATGATGATAATTTGGAAAACTCTTGAATTATTCTTAAAAACATGTCGTTAGAGGGAAAAACCCAAAATAGTCCCCAAACAGCCCCGTGAGAGACACGAAAACCTCTCATAGGACCAATGTAACTCGTAGGAACTTACTGCGTAGGCACGCGGCTCCCGATTTAGGAATATAACGATAATTTGAAAATCTCAAGACATAGGCTTAAAAACATTCCGTTGAAGGGAGAATATCCAAAACATCCCCTAAATGGCCCTGTAAGATGCACTAACACCTCGCATGAGACGAATTTACGCGTAGAAACTAACTACATAGTCACATGAATCGTAGTTTAATAATTTGATGTTAATTTACAAAGATTTAGACTTAGGTTTAAGAAATGTCGTTAAGGGATAAAAATGAAAAGTAGCTCTCAAATGGCATCGAATAAGGAACAAACAACTCGCACGGAACCAATATAAGTCGTAGGAACTGATCGCATAGTCACGAGACTCTCGATTTGAGAATATGATGATAGGTTGCAAATAACTAGACTTAGTTTAAAAACATGTCCTTAAATGGAAAAAATAAAAAACAATCAATAAAAAGTCTCGTAAGAGGCATGAACACCTCGCATGAGACCAAAGTAACTTGTAGGGTCTGATCGCATAGTCACGGATCTCCCGATTAGAGAATATGATGATAATTTGTAAATATCTAGACTTATGCTTAAAAACACGATATTAGAGGGTGAAAGCCCAAAACTACCTCCAAACGGCCCCATAAGAGACAAAAACACCTCGCACGCGATGAATGTAACTCGTAGAAACTGATCGTATAGTCACGGGACTCCCGATTTGAGAATCTGACGATGATTTGCAAATATCTGGACTTAAGCTTAAAAATATGTCGTTAAAGGTGAAAAAAAAAAAAATAATCACCCTCACATCAAGAGACACAAACACCTCACATGGGACCAATTCAACTCGTAGGAACTCACCGTGTAGTCGCGAAACTCTCGATTTAAATATATATTAATAATTTTCAAATATCAATATTTAGGCTTTAAAACATGCTATTAGAGGGAGAAAATCTAAAATAACCCCCAAATAGCCCTGCAAGAGGCATAAATACGTCGCACGGAACAATGTAACCCATAGGAACTAACCACGTGGTCATGGGACTCTCGGTTTGAGAAAATTACAATAATTAGAAATTCTCAATACTTAGGCTTAAAAACATGTTATTAAAGGGTGAAAATCCAAGACAGACCCCAAACGACCCTGTAAGAGGCACGGACACCTCGTACGGGACCAATGTAACTCGAATAAACTGACCGAGTAGTCACGGGACTCTTAGTTTAAGAGTATGATGTTAATTTAAAAATATTTAGATTTAGGCCTGTAAACATGTTGTTAAATGGTGAAAATGCAAAAAAGCTCCTAAACAGTACCGTATGAGGCACGAACAATTTGCACTGGACCAATGCAATGCGTAGGAACTGATCGCATAGTCATGGTTCTCTCGATTTGAGAATATGATAACAGTTTGCTAAAACCTAGACTTAGTCTTAAAAACATCTCATTAAAGGGTGAAAACTAAAAAAAATCCCTAAACAGTTTCGTTAGAGGCATGAACACCTCACGCAGGACCAAAGTAACTCGTAGGAACTAACCACGTTGTCATGGGTGTCCCGATTTGAGAATACGATGATAATTTGGAAATATCTAGAATTAGGCTTAAAAACATGTCGTGGAAGGGAGAAAATCCGAAATAACTCCCAAACAGCCTCATAAGAGATAAGAACACCTCGTACACGACCAATGTAACTCGTAGGAACTGACCACCAAGTCACGGGACTCTTATTTTGATAATACGAAGATAATTTCTAAATATTTAGAATTAACCTTAAAAACATGTCGTTAAAGGGTATAAATGCAAAAAAAATCCCAAAAGTTACTGTAAGAGGCACGGGCACATCGCATGGGACCAATGTAACTCGTAGTATATGATCCTGTATTCACAGGACTCTCGATTTGAGAATAGGATGACATTTTGAAAATATCTGGACTTAGGCTTAAAAACATGCCGTTAAAGGCCAAAAACACAAAACAACCCCCAAAAGGAACTGTAAAAGGCATGAACACCTGACACGGGACCAATATAACTCAGAGGAACTGACCTCTTAGTACCATAACTCTTTATTTCAGAATATGATGACAATTTGCAAATATCAAGACTTGGGCTTAAAACATAACGTTAGAGGGTAAAAGCCAAAGACTATCCCAAATAGTCCCATAAGAGACACGAATACCTCGCACGAGACCAATATAACTCATATGAACTGACCACGTAATCACGGGACTCCCAGTTTAAGAATATTATGACAATTAATAATATCTTAAATTGGTCTTAAAAACCTACCATTAAAGGGAGAAAACCAAAAAATCACCCCAAACGATCCCATAAGAGGCATGAACACCTTGGAAGAGACAATGTGACTTATACGTACTGACCGCATGGTCATAGGACTCCAGATTTTAGAATTTGATGATAATTTAAAAATCTCAAAACTTAGGCTTACAAACATTTTGATAAAGGTCATGAACCCAAAACAGTCCCTAAATGGCCCCGTAAGATAAATGGACACCTCGCACAGGACCATTACAACTTGTAAGAACTGAATGTGTAGTCACGAGACTCCTAGTTTTAGGAATATGATGATAATTCACAAATATAAAGAGTTAGGCTTAAAAACGTGTCGTTAAAGGGCAAAAATAAAAAACAACCCCTAAATTGTACCATTAGAGGCACGAACACCTCGCACAGGACCAATGAAACTGGTGGGAACTGATCGTCTATTTACGGGACTCCCGATTTGAGAATATGATGTTAATTTGTAAATATCTAAACTTAGGCTTAAAAACATGCATTAAAGGGCGAAAACAAAAAATAGACCCCCGAGCGGTCTCGAAAAAGGCACAAACACCTCACACGGGACCAATGTAACTTGTAGGAACTAACTGCATAGTCACGAGTCTATCAATTTGAGTGTTTGATGATAATTTGTAAATCTTTAGACATAGGCCTAATAATACACCATTAGAGGGTGAAAACCCAAAACAACCACTAAACATCTCGTGAGAGACTAGAATACCTAGTAGGGGCCAATGTCCGTCTTAGGAATTGATTGCCTAGTCACGGGACTCCTGATTAAAAAATAAAATTATAATTTTACAACCTGTAGACTTAGGATTAAAATCATCCCATTAAAGGGAAAAACCCAAAACATCCCCCAAATGGCCCAACAAGAGCACCTCGCATGGGACCTATGTAACTAGTAGGAACTGATCGTTTAGTTACATGACTCTCGGTTTGAGATTATGACGAAAATTTGTAAATCTCAAGACTTAGGCTTAAAAGCATGTCATTAGAGGGAGAACCCCCAAGACTTAGTCTTAAAATCATGTCGAAAATGCAAAACAGCTCCCGAACGGTATCAAAAGAGGCGCAAACAGCTCACACGGGACCAATGTATCTGATAGGAATTGATCGCATAATCACGAGACTCCCAATTTGTAAATATGATGACAATTTTCAAATATCTAGACTTATGCTTAAAAATATGCCATTAAAGGGAGAACACCAAAAACAACCCCCAAATAGTCTCATAAGAGGCAAAAACACCTCGTACATAACCAATGTAACTCGTAGGAACTGATCACGTTATCACGGGTCTCCTAAATTTAGAAGATATTGATAATTTAAAAATATCTAGACTTAGGCTTAAAACATGTTGTTACACGATGAAAACAAAAAATAAAATGGTCCCATAAGAGACACGAATACCTTGCACGGGATCAATGTAACTTGTAGTAACTGATCGCGTAGCCAAGGGACTCTTAGTTTAAGAATATTATGATAAATTATAAATATTTAGCCTTAGGCTTAAAAACATGTTGTTAAAGGGAGAAAATGCAAAACAGCCCCCAAACAGTACTATAAGAGGCACGAACACCTCATAGGGGACCAATGCAACTCATAGGAAATGATCGCATATTCGCAGGACTATTGGTTTGAGAATACGATGACAATGTGAAAATATCTTGATTGTCTTAAAAACACATCGTTAATGGGTGAATAAACAAAACGACCTCCAAATAATACCATAGGAGTTAAGAACACCTTGTATAGAACCAATATAACTTGTAGGAACTGATCACTTAATCACGAGACTCCAGGTTTCAGAGTAAGATGATAATTTTCAAATATCTAGACTTAGGCTAAAAATATGTCATTAAAGGGTGAAGACTAAAAGTAACCCCCAAACGGTCCCATAAGAGTCACGAACATCTCCCACGGGACTAATGTAAGTCATAGGAATCGATCGCATAGTCACGAATTTCCCAACTTGAGAATATGATGAAAATTTATAATTCTCTAGACTTAGGCTTAAAAACGTGTTGTTAGAGTGAGAAACCCCAAAAGAGTCCCCAAACATCCCCGTAAAAGACACAAATACCTCACATAGGACCAACGAGACACCCGATTTGGGAATATGATGAAAGTTCTAAAATATTTACACTTAGGCTTAAAAACATAATGTTAAAGGGTGAAAATAAAAAAATCCCCTAAATGGACCCAAAAGAGGCACAAACACCTCACACGAGACCAATGTAACTTGTAAGAAGTGGTCGCATAGTCATGAATCTCTCGAGCTAAGAGTTTGATGATAATTTGGAAATCTCTAGACTTAGGCTCAAGAACATGCCGTTAGAGGGGAAATCCTAAAATAACCACTAAAAAGACCCGTAAGAGATACGAATAACTTGCACAGGACTAATGTAAGTGGTAGGAACTGACCGCATAGTCATGGGACTCCCAGTTTGAGAATATGATGATAATTTAGAAATCTCAAGACTTAGGCTCAAAGACATGTCGTTAAAGGGAGAAAACCCAAAACATCCCTATAAGAGACACGAACACCTCACATGGGATCAATCTAACTCTTAGGAACTGAACGTGCAGTCAAAGGACACTAGATTTGAGAATATTATGATAATTTGCAAATATCGAGACTTAGGCTTAAACAAATGCTATTAGAGGGAAAGAACCCAAAATAACTTCCAAACAGCCCCACAATAGGCACGAACACCTCGCACGGGAACAATCTTACTCTTAGGAACTAAACATATTATAACGGGACTCTTAGTTTTACAACATGATGGCAAATAATTGGACTTAGGCTTAAAACATGTCCTTAAAGGTCAAAGACCCAAAACAATCCCCTAACGGCCCCGTAAGAGGTACGAACTCCTCAAACACAACTAATGTAACTCGTAGTAAATGACCTCATAGTCACGGGAATACCAATTTGACAATATGATGACAATTCTAAAATATCTAGACTTAGGTTTAAAAATAAGACGTTAAAGGGAAAAACCAAAAATAGCCCCAAACGATCCCGAAAGAGGCACGAACACCGCATACGGGACCAATGTAACTCATAGGAACTAACCACGTAGTCATGATTCCCTCCATTTCAGAGTTTGATAATAATTTGGAAATCTCTAGACTTAAGCTTCAAAACATATTGCACAAGGAAAAAACTCAAAGCAGCCACAAAAAATCCCCATAAGAGATACGAAGACCTTGTATGGGACCAATGTAACTCGTAGTAAGTAATCGCATAATCATAGGACTCCCAATGTGAGAATATGATGATAATTTGGAAATATCTAGACTTAGTCTTAAAGACATGTCATTAGAGGGAGAACCCCCAAAACATCATCATAAGATACATTAACACCTCACACTAGACTAATGTAGCTCGCAGGAACTGAACGCGTAGCCACGGGACTCCTAATTTGAGAATATGATGATAATTTCCAAATATCGAGACTTAGGCTTAGAAACATGTCATAAGAGAGAGAAAACCCTAAACAGCCCCAAACGACCCCGCAAGAGGCACAAACACCTCGTTTGGGACCAATGTAACTCGTAGGAACTAACAGCATTGTCACATGACTCTTAGTTTGAGAATATGATGTTAATTTACAAATAATTAGACTTAGTCTTAAAAAGACATATCGTTAAAGGACTAAAACCAAAAAACAAACCCCAAACCGCCCCAAGAGAGGGATAAATACCTTCCATGGGACCAATGTAACTCGTTGGAACTAACCGCTTTCTCACGAGACACTTGGTTTGAGAATATGATGATAATTTATAAATATCTAGAATTATGCTTAAAAACATGTCCTTAGAAGGTGAAAACTCGAAATAACCCCTAAACAACCCTACAAGAGGCACGAACACATCGCACGAGACCAATGTAACTTATAGGAACTAATCTTGTAGTCACGAGACACTCGATTTGAAAATATGATGATAATTTGCAAATACCAAGATTTAAGCTTAAAAAATGTGGTTAGAGGGAAAACCCCCAAAACAATCTCCAAACGACCCCAAAGATACACTAGCACCTCGCACGAGACCAATGTAAGTCGTAGCAACTATCTTCCTAGTCACGAGACTCCTAGTTTGAGAATATGATGATAATTTGCAAAATATCTAGACTTTAGCTAAAAAACATACAGTTAGAGGGCAAAAATCCAGAATAACCTATAAACGACCCCGCAAGATGCACGAACACCTCTCTCGGGACCAATGTAACTTACAGGAACTGATCAGTAGGCACGGGACTCCCAGTTTTGGATTATGGCGATAATTTGCAAATCTTAATACTTAGGCAAAAAATGTGCCGTTAAAGGGCGAAAGCCCAAAACAGCCCCACATGTTCCTGTAAGAGGCACAAACACCTTGCCCGGGACCAATGTAACTCGTAAGAACTAACTGGATAATCACGAAATTCCCAGTTTGAGAATATGATTATAATTTGAAAATATCTAGCCTCAAGCTTAAGAACATGTTGTTATAGAGAAAAAATACAAAACAGCACCCTAATGGGCCCATAGGTGACACGAACACCTCGTACGGGACCGATCTAACTCGTAGGAACTCACTACATAGTCATGTGATTCCCGATTTGAGAATATGATGATAATTTGGAAATCCCTAGATTTAGCATTAAAAACATACCGTTAGATGGAGAAAATATAAAATAACCCTCAAACAGCCTCGTAAGAGCAATGGACACCTCGTACAGGACCACAGTAACTCGTAGTAACTAATTTGCGTAGTCATACGACTCCTGATTTGAGAATATGATGCTAATTTAAAAATATGTAGACTTGAGCTTAAAAATAGCTTGTCAAGGGGGAAAATGAAAAATAACCACGAAACGGTCACGTAATAGGCTCGAACACCTCACACGAGACCTATGTAACACATAAGAACTGATCACTTAGTCACAGGACTCTTGGTTTGAGAATATGATGATAATTTAGAAATCACTAGACTTAATCTTTAAAACATGTCGTGAGAGGGTGAAACCCAAAACGGCCTCGTAAGAGGCACGAACACCTCGTACGGGGCCTAGTGTAACTCGTATGCACTTACCACATAGTCACGGGACTCCCAGCTTGAGAATCGGATGATCTAATGAAAATATCTAGAGTTAGGCTTAAAAACATGCCGTTATAGAGCAAAACCTCAAAATAACCCATATGTGGCACGGACAGCTCACACGGGACAAATATAACTCGTAGGAACTCACCGCATAGTCACATGACTCCCGATTTGAAAATAAGATGATAATTTGGAAATCTCTAGGGTTAGGCTTAAAAACATATCGTTAGAGGGAGAAAATGCAAAATAACACCAAAACGACCCCGTAAGAGGAACGAATACCTTGTACAGAAAAATGTAACTCGTAATAACTGACCGCATAGTCATAGGACTCTCAATTTCAGAATATGATTATAATTTCTAAATATCTAGACTTGGGCTTAAAAACAAGTAATTGAAGGGCAAAAATGCAAAACAACCATCAAACGATCACGTAATAGGCTCGATTTTGAGAATATGATAAAAAAATTCAAATCTTAAGATTTAAGCTTAAAAATATGTCGTTAAAGTCAGAAACCCCCCCAAAAAACCGAACGGTCCGTAAGAGACGTGATCACCCCCCGTTCGGGACCAATGTAACTCGTTAGAACTGATCACATTGTTACAGGACTCCCAATTTGAGAATATTATGATAATTTGGAAATATCTAGACTTAGGCTAAAAAACAAGTCGTCAGATGGCAAAAATGCAAATTAGCCCTTAAGTGGCCCCATAAAAGGCATGGACACCTCGCACGGGACCAATGTCACTCGTAAGAACTGATTGGGTAGTCATGGGACTCCTGGTTTGAGAACAGGACGATAATTTTCAAATATTTAGACTTAGACTTAAAAACATGCCATTAGGGGGTGAAAATGAAAAATTGCCCCTAGACGATTTTGTAAGAGGTACGAACACCCCGCACGGGACCAATGTAACTCCTATTAACTAATCTTATAGTCATAGGACTCCCGATTTGAGAATAAGATAATAATTTGTAAATATTAAGACTTAGGCTAAAAAAATGCCATTAAAGAACGAAAACCCAAAATAGCCCCAAAATGGACTCATAAGTGGTACGGACACCTCGCACGGGACCAATGTTAGCCATGGGAATTGATCGCGTAGTCATGGAGCTCCTTGTTTGAGAATATGATAATTTGAAAAGATTTAGACTCAGGCTTAAAAATATGTTGTTAAAGAGTGAAAATGTAAAACGACCCCCAACCGGTCCAGTAAAAGGAATGAACACCTTGCATGAGACTATTATAACTCATAGGAAATGGCTGCATAGTCATGGGGCTCCTGGTTTAAGTATATGATGAAAATTTGATAATATCTACGCTTAGGCTTAAAAGCATGTCGTAAAAGGCAAAAACCAAACCCGAATGGCTCCGTAAAAGGAACGAACACCTCGCACGGGATCAGTGTAACTCGTCAAAAGTGACTGCGTAGTCACGGGTCTCTCGGTTTGAGAATATGATGATAATTTAGAAATCTCTAAAATTAGTCTTAAAACCATTCCATTGGAGGGAAAGACCCCAAAATAGCCTGTTAGGGATATGCATACCTAGAAAAGGACCAATTTAACTCATAATAACTAACTGCGTAGTCATGAGACTCCTGGTTTGAGAATATGATGATCATTTTGAAATGTTTAGACTTAGTCTTAAAGACATGCTATTAAAGGGAGAAAAACTAAAACAACTCAAAAAGGCCTCATAAGAGACACGAACACCTCGCACGGGGCTAATGTAACTTGTAGGAACTGAATGCATAGTCAAAGGACTCCCAATTTCAAAATTTGACGATAATTTGCATATAGCTCGACCTAGGCTTAAAAATGCCATTAAAGGGCAAAAACCCAAAACTACTACCAAACGACACCGCAAGAGGCACGAACACCTCCCACGGGACCAATGTAACTCATGAAAACTAACTGCAGTGTCTGGGGACTCTGAGTTTGAGAATATAATAATAATTTGTAAATAATAAAACATAGGCTTAAAAACATGTCGTTAAAGGGTGAAACCCCAAAAATCTCCCCCCAAAAGCCGCATAAGAGGCATAAACAGCTCGCACGGGATGACATGTCATGAGATACCTAATTTGAGAATATGATGATAATTTGAAAATAACTAGACTTAGTCTTAAATACATGCCTTTAGAGTGTGAAACCCCAAAATAACCCCCAAACGGGCACAAAAACCTCGGACATGACGATATAACTCGTAAGAACGGATCGCACAGTCACGTGACTCCCGATTTTAGAATATGAGGATAATTTGGAAATATTTAGAATTAGACTTAAAAACTTGTTGTTCGAGGGAAAAACAAAAATATCCCCCAAACGGAAACACAAGAGGCAACAAAACTCGCATGGGATCAATATAACTGGTAAGAACTGACTGTGTAGTCATGAAACTCTCGATTTAAGAATATGATGATATTTTGTAAATATCCAGAGTTAAGCTTAAAACATGTCATTAAAGGACAAAAATCCAAAAGACTGCTGAAACAACCTTGTAAGATGCACAAATATATCGTACGAGACCAATGTAACTCATAGGAACTAATCGCGTAGTCACAAGACACTCGATTTGAGAATATGATGATAATTTTTAAATATCTAGACAGGATTAAAAACATGCCGTTATAATGCAAAACCCAAAACAACTCACAAACAACCTCCAAGAGTCATGAACACCTCGCACATATAGGAACTAACTGCTTAGGCGTGGGACTCCTGATTTAGGAATATGCTGATAGCTGGAAAGTATCAAGACATAGGTTTAAAAACATGTCGTTAAAGGGAAAAAAAATCGAAACATCCCCCAAACGACCCCGTAAGAGGCACTAACACCTTGCACAGACCAATATAACTCGTAGGAACTAATAGTATAGTCACATGACTCCTGATTTGAGAGTATGATGATAATTTGAAAATATCCAGACTTAGGCTTAAAAACATGTTTTTATAGAGCGAAAACCCAAAACAACCCCCAAACAAGGATGAATGCCTCGCACGGGACCAATGTAATGTGTAGAAACTGATCGCATAGTCACGAGAGTCCCGATTTAATAGTATTACAAAAATTTGCACATTTGTACAGGTCGTTGAAAGGCAAAAACCCAAAACAGTCTGTGTAAGAGGCATGAACACATCACATGGAACCAATGTAACGCGTACCAACTAATCACATAGTCATGGGACACCCGATTTGAGAATATGACGATAATTTGCAATTATATAGACTTAGGCTTAAAAATATGAACAACTCCCAAGGGACTAATGTAACTCATACAAATTAACAACGTAGTCATGGGACTCTAAATTTGAAAATATAAAAATAATTTACATATCTCAAGACTTAGGCTTAAAAACATGCCACTAAAGTGATAAAAGCCAAAACAGTCCCCAAACGGCCTGTAAGAGACACGATAATCCCACACAGGACCAATGTAACTCGTGGAAACTGACTGTGTAGTCATGGGACACCCGATTTAAGAATATGATGATAATTTTCAAATATCTTGACTTATGATTTAAAAGATAAAAAACTCACACGGGAGTATTGTAACTCATACGAATTGACCACATATTCACGAGACTCCCAATTTGAGAATATGATAATAATTTGCACATGTAAAAACTTAAGCTAATAAATATGTTGTTAAAATGAGAAAACCCAAAATAGCCACCAAAACGACCTATAAAAGACACAATAGCCCTGCATAGGAGCAATTTAACTCGTAGGAACTAACCGTGTAGTCCCAGAACTTCCAATTTGAGAATATGATGATAATTTTGAAATATATAGACTCAGAATTAAAAACATGCCATTAGTGGATGAAAATGCAAAACAGCCCCATAAAATTCATGGACACCTCTCACAGGAGAAGTGTCAATCGTAGGGACTTCTTGTGTAGTCACGAGATTCCTAGTTTGAGAATATGATGAGAATTTACAAATATCTAGACTCGGGCTTAAAAACATGCTTTTGGAGTGTAAAAATGCAAAACAACCCCCAAACGGTCGCATAAGAGGCACGAACACCTCGCACGGGACCACTATAACTCATAGGAACTGATTGTCTCGTCACGGGAATCCTGGTTTGAAAATGTGATAATAATTTTTAAAAATATAGACTTAGTCATAAAAACATGTCGTTCGATGGTGAAATCCTAAAACATCCCCTAAACGATCTCGTAAGATGCACATACACCTCGCACGGGACCAATGTAACTTTTGAAACTAACCACATTGTCATGGGACTCCCGATTTAAGAATATAATGCTAATTTACAAATATTGGGACTTAAGCTTAAAAACATGTCGTTAAAGGGAGAATACATATAACAACCCCCAAATGGCTTTGTAAGAGGTACAAAGACCTCGAACGGAACCAATGTTAATCATAGGAACTTACCATGTAGTCATGGAACTCCTAGTTTGAAAATAGGATGGTAATTTGTAAATATTTGAACCTGGACTTAAAAACATGTCGTTAAAGTATGAAAATGCAAAACGACCTCCAAATAGTTCCGTAAGAGGAATGAACACCTCGCACAAGCCTAATATAACTCATAAGAATTGATTGCATAGTCACGGGACTCCTAGTTTGAGAATATGATGACAATTCTAGAATATCTGCACTTAGTCTTAAAAATATGTCGTTAAATGGAGAAAATAAACAAAATTCCCCAAATGATCGAGCAAGAGGCACAAACACCTCACATGGGACCAATGTAACTCGTCGGAAGTGACCGTGTTGTCATGGGTCTCTCAGTTTGAGAATATGATGAAAATTTGGAAATCTATAGACTCGGGCTAAAACATTGTCGTTAGAGAACGAAAAATGAAAACAACCCCTAAACGGCCCCGTAAGAGGAACTAATACCTCGCACCGGACCAATGTAACTCGTAGGAACTTGCCGCATAGGGAAAAGACTCCCAATTTGTTAATATGCTGATAATTTGGAAATATCAAGACTTAGGCTTAAAAACATGGCGTTAAAGGGCGAAAACCCAAAATAGACCCCAAGCGACCCTGTGAGCGGCACTAACATCTTGCAAGGGACTAATATAATTTGAAGGAACTAATAGCATAGTCATGAGACTCTCGGTCTGAGAATATGATGATAATTTAAAAAAATCTAGACTTTGGTTTTAAAAACATGTCGTTATAGAAAGAAAACCCAAAAAAGCCCCCAAACAAACCCGTAGGAGGCACAAACACCTCACACGAGACCATTATAACTCATAAGAACTTAATACATAGTCATTTGACTCCTAGTTTGAGAATAATACAGTAATTTGGAAATTTCTAGACTTAGCTAAAAAATATGTCGTTAGGGGTGAAAACTCAAAATAACCCCCAAACGGCCCCATAAGAGTCACGAACACTCGTATAGGACCAATATAACTCGTAGAAACTAACCCCATAGTCACAGGACTCTCGATTTATGAATATGATGATAATTTGCAAATATCTAGACTTGAGGTTAAAAACATGCCATTAAAGGGCAAAAATGCAAAACAACATCCAAACGATCACGTAAGAGGTGCGAACACCTCACAAGGGACTAATGCAACTTATAATAACTGACCACGTAGTCACAGGACTCGTGGTTTGAGAATATGATGATAATTTGTAAATATCCAAACTTCGGATTAAAAACAAGTCATTAAAGGGAAAAAACAAATGACTCCGTAAGAGACATGAACACATCGTACATGACCAATGTAACTCGTAATAACTAACCGCCTAGTTATGAGATAGCCAGTTTGAGAAAATGATGATCATTTTCAAAAATCTAGACATAGGTTTAAAAACATGTCGTTAGAGGGTAAAACTCCAAAACGACCCATAAATAGCCTCGTAAGAGGCACGAACACCTCGCACGGGGCCAATGTAATTCGTAGGAACTGATCTCATAGTCACGGGACTCCCAGTTTGAGAATAGGATAATAATTTAAAAATATTTAGACTTATTCTAAAAAAACATGTTGTTAGATAGTGAAAATGCAAAATATCCCCCAAACGGACCTGTAAAAGTTACAAACACCTCGCACGGGACCAATGTCACTTGTAAGAACTGACCACATAGTCACGCGAATCCTAATTTGAATATATGATGATAATTTTTAAATATCTAGACTTATGCTTAAAAACATGTTGTTGGAGGGCGGAAATGCAAAATATCCCCCAAATGATCCCGCAATAGGCACGACCACCTCGCATGGGAACAATGTAACTCGTAGGAACTGACCGCATAGCCATGCGACTATCAATTTGAGACTATGATGATATTTTTCAAATATCTATACTTATCCATAAAAAAATTCGTTCGAGGTTAAAAATAAAAAATAGCCCCCAAAGGGTCTCATAAGATGCACGAGCATCTCCCACGGAACCAATGTAACTCGTGGGAACTGATCGCATAGTCACGGGACTCTCAATTTGAAAATATGATAATAATTTGTAAATATCAAGACTTAATCTTAAAATCATGTTGTTTTACGGAGAAAGATCAAAACATCCCCAAAACGGTAATAAGAGGTACAAATACCTCGCTCGGGACCCATGTCACTCATCGAAATTGGTCGTGTAGTCACGAAACTCCTAGTTTGAGAATATGTTAGTAACTTGAACATGTCGAGACTTAGGCTTAAAAACATATCGTTAAATGGAACAAATGCAAAACAGACCCCAAACAGTCCCGTAATAAGCATGAACACCTCGCCCGAGACCAATATAACACAGAGAAACTGAGTGCATAGTTAGCGGACTATCGACTAGAGAATATGACGATAATTCAAAAACATCAACATTTAGGCAAAAAGGCATGCCGTTAAAGGGTAAAAACCTAATAACATCCCCCAAATGGTCCAATAAAAGGCATAGACACCTCACACGGGAACAATATAACTCATAAGCAATGACCGTGAAGTCATAGATCTCTGAGTTCGAGAATATGATGACAATTTGTAAATCTCTACACTTGGGCTTAAAACCATGCTCTTAGAGGGCAAAAAACCAAAACAACCCCGTAAGAAATACGAACACCTCGCACGGGAGCAATATTACTCGTAGGAACTAACTGGGTAGTCACGAGACTCTCGATTTAAGAATATGATGAGAATCTGGAAATCGCCAGACTTAGGCTTAAAGACATGTCGTTAAAGGGCGTAAAATAAAAATAACCCCTAAACATATATGTAAGAGACACAAACATATCACACGAGACCAATGTACGTTGTAGGAACTGAACGCATAATCATCGGAATCTAGGTTTGAAAATATGACGATAATTTGCAATTGCATAAACTTAGGGATAAAAACATGTTGTTAGAGGGAAGTACGAAAAAATAACCCCAAACTACCCTATAAAAGGCACGAACACCTCGCATAGGACAAACCAAAAACAACCCCCAAATGACCCCACAAGAGGAATAAACAATTTGCACGAGACCAATGTAACTTGTAGTAGCTAACCGCGTTGTCACGAGACACCTGGTTTGTGAATATGATGATAATATACAAATAGCTAGAGTTAGGCTTAAAAACATGTCCTTAGAGGCTAAATACACAAAACAACCCCAAATGGGCATAAACACTTCACATGGGACCAATGTAACTTGTAGGAACTGACCATGTAGTCACGATACTCCCGATTTGAGAATATTTCGATAATTTGAAAATTTTCGGACTTAGGCTTAAAAAGATGCCATTAAGATGACCCCGTAAGAGGCACGAACACATCACACATTACAAATATAATGCATAAGAACTAACCTCATAATCACGAGACCCCTAATTTGAGAATATGATGATAATTTGTAAATATCTAAATTTAGGATTAAAACATGCCATTAGAGGGCCAAAATCCAAAACAAGCCACTAATATCCCTGCAAGAGGCACTAACACCTCGCATGGGACGAATGTAACTCATAGGAACTGACTGCGTAGGCACGGGACTCTAGATTTGGGAATATGATGATAATTTTAAAATCCCAAGACTTAGACTTAAAACATGTCATCAAAGGGTGAAACCCCAAAATAACCCCCAAATGTCCCCGTAAAAGTCACTTACACCTAGCATGAGACCAATGTAACTCGAAGGAACTAACCACATAGTCAGGGGACTCCTGGTTTGATAATATGATGATAATTTGAAAATATCTAGACATAGGCTTATAAAAAAAGAAATGGAGCAAAAACCAAAAATATCCCCCAAACGGGCCTATAAGAGGCACGAACACCTATCACGGAGATTATGCCACTCACGAGAACTCACCTCATAGTCATGTGACTCTCGATTTTAGAATATGATTATAATTTATAAATATCTAGACTTAGGCTTAAAAGCATACTATTAAAGGCTGAAAATTAAAAATAACACTCAAACAGCCCCTTAAGAAGCATGAACACCTCGTACTGGACCAATATAAGTATTAGTAACTAACGGCATAGTGACGGGACTCCCAGTTTGAGAATGTGATGATAATTTTCTAATATCTAGAATTTGACTTAAAAGTACATCGTTAAAGGGAGAAAAGGCAAAACAACCACCAAACAGTCATTCAAGAGGCATGAACACCTTACCCGAGACCAATGTAACTCATAGGAACTAACCACGTAATCATGGGACTCCCACTTTAAGAATATGATGATAATATGCAAATTTCTAAACTTAGGATTAATAATACGTAGTTAGGGGGAGAAAGCTCAAAGCAACCCCCAAACCGCCCCGTAAGAGGTCCGAACACCTCGTACGGGGCCAATGTAACTCGTTGGAAGTGATCGCTTAGTCACGGGACTTTTGATTTTAGAATATGATGATAATTTGATAAAATCTATACTTAGGCTTACAAACATGCCATTTAGAATGAAAACTCGCAAAAACCTCCAAACGACCCCATAGGAGGCACAAAATCCTTGTATGGGACAAATATAACTCGAAGGAACTGATCACGTAGTTACGAGACTTTGGGTTTGATAATATCATAATAATTTTCAAATATCAAGACTTATGCTAAAAAAATATATGGTTTGATGATGAGAGAAATCATACCGAAGTCATTCTCAACCATCATATCTAGTATAAAAAGCATAAATAAGTGAATAAAGGGAAATAACACAAGACATAGAGTGGTTCGGCTATAAAATGAGCCTACGTCCACTTTGGTGCCTTACTATCATTATATGTAATCATTAATACAAGATTGGTATCACATTAGAGGCGTACATGAGAGAGGAAAGCTTAATACATGAGAAATTTAGCCCTGTGTAGTACGAGAAGCAGCATATAGATCAAGTTTGTAGATGGTTGTTGACTATAGTGGCCCAAGTGATCTGAGTAGGCTCTCTAATGAATAGAGAGTTTGAGTGAAGATTTTGCAGGTTTTCGCTGCTAAAACATGTCCTCCTAAATGAGGAGTGAGAACTTATATTTATAGAAGTCAAAAGGAGGTGTCATGTGCATGGAGTACGTTATATGTGAATAAATTGTGTAAAGAAGGAATACTTCTAGAAGTAGGACAATTGGCAAGTACATGCTGACGTAGTTAAGTCTGCGGTAAGGTATGCACTACTAAAGGGGTAGGTGGCCATGGCCTGCTAAAGACAAGTCCATGGCCTTATGTGTATTTGTATGGGTGACTGTCATGGCCTGTCTATATTCCAGGCAGTGTTTAGATGTTACTCAAGAGAGACTATCACAACATGTCTGAGCCTCATGCAGCGGTAATGTGCTAGGTTTAATAAGAGAGGTCGTAACATGTCTATTTCCAGGAAGAGGCAATACACTTAGGCATCCGTGGCCTAGGTACCAGTATTGGGCATATCAATAAGCCCCCAAGCCTCAGTGCTAAGAGGTGTTGAGGTTATGTTTTATGCCCCTTATCGCAATGTCATTTCTTGCGATCTTAGTTCATTTCCCTTGGATGTGAAGGGATATCGCATCCTATTGATTTGTGAGGTTTCACCTTAGATTGCCCTCTTATATAAATGAGGGCCTACCATGGCCTCATTACTTTACAAACACAATTGAGAGCATGTCGAATAGGTGATTTCCAGCGAGTTCATTATTAGCATCCTATGGCGATTTAAGGTTATCCGTGGTGACGATTCAGCTTTTTCGATCGACTTCATTCATTTTTAGTTTAGTTCTCTTTTTTTTCAACCCTAATTTATGCTTTTTATACACAATCAATATCTATCTTGCTAAATTTCTTCGATTTTGATTTTCTAACTTATTTTCTTCAAATTACATCGACTTAAAACCCTCAATTTTTGCAAACTCATGCCCTTAATGTCATGCCTCTTCAAATACGATTTTATAAGTGAAAAATATATCACAAATTCATGCCTTTTATGATAGGACTTAATTATGCTGAGGCTTGAACTGGATAATGATACGATTTGGGTGTTTCTGGGTTTTACAATTTTGGGGGTTTTTGTGAAATTGGATTCTTAGTTATGCTTGGCACTCAATTCGAGTGTTGGTGATTAACATTGGGTAGATTTTAGTGTGTACAAAACATTCGGAGTTTAATGTTCTTGGCCTAGCCCCATTTTGGTTTAAATTTTTGTCCAAGAACACCAATATGTTATTTTTGGTGTTCTTGGCCAAAACCCTAGGGTTTTGGCTTTTGATCTTAGAAATTACTAAACCCAATTGTTTACCTGTTGTAAGAGCATAATTTCAGTCATTTTCTAATAGCTTAGGCCTACATAGATTTTGGCGTATCCCCTTACCATTTGACTCGAGCCATCATAAAGAACCGAATCTCCAACGTCTCCAAGTTCAATGGTTCTCCACTTTATGCAGGTATAAAGCTTTTTAGGAAATTAAACTTATTCATTGAATTTATTTTAGGATGTTCTATTTTTTATTAAATCTGAAGGGGATTTTTTGTTTTAAAAATCGAGGCATTTTATTTTAAAATAAATTTTCAAAGTTCACTGACCTTGTTCAAAAGAGAATTCATTCTCGTTTGAATGAGATGCCCAACTCGTTCGAAGCTCATTTGATCTTTACATCTAACGAGCATCTAACGAGGGAGTATAGGTATATTGTTTGTGATGATGCTGGGTTTCAGCACCACCAAGTAAGGTGTTTCCAAGCTCTATATGTATATGACAATGGCAGCACAGCTATAAAAATAGGTAAGAGAAGGAGGTGAGGATAGGAGGAGATCAACACCGGAATATAGGTGGTTCAGCCGGTTTGGCCTACGTCCACAGTGAGTGTGTGAGTAATATCACTGAAAGATGGTACTAATGACCATGGATACAATTCCCTCAAGCTCTCTCTCTCTCTACAGTATATTTTGACAGAGTTTTAGCTAGGGTTTTAATATCTGGATCCTTTTGCAAGGTAGGGGATGATCCCTTTATATAGTGCCTAGGGGGTGTAATGTACCCCCTATGCATGTAATGTGCATGTGTGTGGTATCCTCACCAATGGGGGTGTGCCACCTGTCATGGTCACATGTAGGTAATGATGATGAAATATTCTCCCCCATGTGGAGAATAATCTTGTTACAACTGATTTGTGCCCAGGTGTCCTTATCCAAATGCCAACAGAAACTCGGCAGTCATGTTGGTGAATGACCTCGGCCCAAGAGAGGCCGAGCTGTAAAGGTTGGATGTCCGCTCAATCTGCGAAGTGTCACGAGGAGTGTCAGCCTGATGTCAGCCGAGACATATGCTTGGGTCGGCCAGAGCCGAGGTTGGGCTTGCAGCATGCTGATGATTATTAATACCTCTGGTAGCCTCGGCCCAAGCCGAGGTAGGAGCCGTGTAGAAAGGGGCTTCTTGTCCTCTCGGCCTACTGATGGCCGAGGTTTCTATTCCCGGGTTCTTTAGGATGCTGTTAATGTCTGCGACGTGCGTAGTGTCCTTGGGGAGGTCAATGTAGTAGTGTCGGCCGGGGCCGAGGTAGTCCTGGCCGAGGGATGATATCGTGGGCCCTTACCCCTCATTGGGCCGATCAAGGTCTCGGCCATTATCTCGGCCGAGGTAGGTATCCCTGGGCCGAGGTTATACTTGGGCATATCAATCACCCCCCAGCCCTTAGTTATTTGCGAGAGCAGGTGGCTAGGGGATTCTTAACTCCGAGGCCTGTTCACCCCAAGGCCAACACCTACGTGACATCTGTCCTGAGCTAAGGCGTGCCCACTTGGTTTGCGTGCGCTGCCAGTTGTCCCTTGGGCTTCCCAAGGCAATGATGAGCCTTGGGAATCGTGCTTAAGTATTTAAGGGTTGAAACCTTTCTTCTTCCTCATTTCTCTCTTTCGCGCGCTGCTTTCTGTAATTTCTCTCTCCGAAGTTCCTTCGTCCCAACGCTCTTTCTGCAAGGGGATTGCCTAGTTTCTTGCACGATTTCCTCTTTTTCATCCATCAACTCATATCCAGGTACCTCTCCCTCTCCATCTCCTTCATTTTGGCATTTTCATTTGAATTTTCCGGTGAGGTTTTGAGTTTTTCGGTGGTTATATGAATTTTCCAGCGAGGACTTGAGTTTTCCGGTGAGCTAGGTTTTCTGCAAAAATTCCTTGGTTTGATCTTTGGGCTCCTTAATTTTTCAAGCCAAACTTGTTTGTAGTTTTTAGGAGTTTTCCTTAAGTTTAGGGTCTATCAAAGTTTTGGGTCGTCCCTTGATGCTCAGACCCCTGTACCAACTTCTCGAAACATTCCCATCTCTTAGGGAAAAGACCTTAGAGAAAATTAGGCAAATAGAGAGAGCTCAGGAAGAAGCTCGTAGGTCACAAGAGTTCCCTGTCAGACCCCTCTTTCCTCCACCTCTCAAGGTGGTATACCCTCGTCCACCTGAGAATTTCTATCAGACAGACGTCTCTGCCAACAACTTGTCGATGTCTGAGTCTTCCACCTCCGACCCAATGTCTGTGGACTCTTTCCAAGAGGCCATGGATTTTACTCCTCAGACTGGTCAGAACCCTGACCAGGCCGTGGTCTCTAGCCGCGCCTCATCTCAAAATGGCACAGGTACCTCAGGCTCTTCTTCCTAGGTTGAACTTGTTGGGCCAAGTGTGGTTGTGCCACCCATTCTAGATGATATCCCTCTAACGGCCGTTACCGGGGCCGAGTTTGCTCATAGGTTCCCTGGTAACCCGTCTACGTCTGCTCCGGCCGACGTTGATCCTGACGATGATGAGGATGCCGAAAGTGAAGTTGATACCTCTGAGGCGGACGAGTACGAGAGCACGGTCACTGAGGTGGATCTATTGCACTTCAGATACCTATACTCCATCAGTCCCTCAATCCAATTAAGGAGACCTCTGAGGGAAGAGAGGGCCTACCATGGTCAAGATGGAGAAGTCTGCTTGTACGAGCAGATGTTCAAACTAGGTTTTCGTCTTCCCTTTCACCCTGTCATTAGGTCCATTCTTTCCTTCATCAATTTGGCCCCCTCGCAGCTCTCTCCCAATGCTTGGAGAGTTATTATAGGGGCCATCATCTTGTGGAGGGCAGTCCACCACTCTGACCTCCCAGTTTAGGTCTTTGTTGGGTGTTACGTTCCCACCTCGGCCAAGAATCATCCGAGCTACTATCACTTCGTGTCTCGGAGGCCTGAGAAAAAGATGCTCTTGGTCACTCAGACCTCCAACCACAATTGGAAACCTCGGTATTTTTTCGCCTCAGGGCCATGGGAATTCGGCTCATCTATTCCCTCTTCCATTTTTGAGCCGAGAATACCCCTCAGATGGGGTAAAGTCACCATGTCTGCAAGGGCCGATCCTGGACTAAGTGTTTAAAACAGCAAAAAGGTGAAGGCCCTGCAAGACCAAGGGGCTCATGGACTGTTTATCAAGTTCGAGCATCTGCTGACCCCCCAGTATCTCTCGGGGACGAGCTTAGGTGGAAGTCCCCTAGTTGACTTTGGTAAGGATTTTTCTTTTTAGTTCACAAGTCTAACCTGTGATCATTCATATTTGATTCTTAACTCTTATCTTTTCACTTTTGCAGAGAGACCACCAGGCATTTCAGACGAGTTGTGGGAGATGGCAGCTCCAAGTTTGGCTAGGCTCGTCAAGAAGACTGGTTTGAGTGCTCCTCCACCTGCTCCCTCAACATCCAAATCCAGGAAGAGGGACCCTGAGGTCCATGCCTAAGAGGATCAGAGGCCGACCTCTAGGCAAAGGAAGACTTCAGACGCTGCGATCCCCATCACAGCCGACACATTATCAGCTCGTCTGGATCAGCTAAAGCTTACCGAAAGCGTGGTCGGCAACATCAGGCAGGCCATGGATGCCCTTGCCAATGTGATGTCTGATGCCGACAAGCGTTTTTACAGGGCTATGGACACTCATATGATGGTTGAGTTCGGCCTCCACAGAGCCATCCAGGTATGACTTGTTCTTTTTGCCAATAATTTTGCAAGTGCAACGTCTGAATTTATTTCCCTCTAACCTCTTTATTGTCTGTGCAGGGGGTGACCGCCATGTACCAGCTCTCTAACTGGGCTCTGAGGAAATTGCCTCTGATTCAGAAGGAGCAAGAGGCTGAGAAGGTTGAGAGCACCTTGAAGGCCGAGGTTGACCGTCTGAGGTCAGAGTTACAGAATGCTGAGACCAAGGCCCAGAATTCTGAAAATAAGGCCCAGGGTCTAAAAAAAGATATCTCTGTACTTGTCCAAAGCCACGCCCAAGCCCTGAAGGACAAGGACGATGCCCTGCAGAGGAAGGTCAATGCTGCTGCGAAGGCCTCTCTTGCCGATGCCTCAGAGAAAATAATTGCTGATTACAAGGTCTCTGGGGAGTTCGTAGGTTTTGGTCTTGAATACCTTGAAAGAGGTATCAAAGCCACCACCAAATGGGCCGAGGTTAGGGAAGCCGAGGTTGGCAATATAAAGGCCTCCACCTTTTTGGGCCTCGGCCTCGTCGACCCTCAGTTTTCCCAGGCCTTGCAAGAGATAGAGGACGAGGCTGCTGCCCCTGGTCAGACTGTAACTCTGGAAGGGACTGATCTAGGAGGGACTGACCCTGCAGATGAAGTGGCTGAGGTGTCCAATGCCAACCCGGACGAGACATTGAATGCTCCTCCCTCATATGCTTAACTTGGCCTTGTATTTTGTATTTTTTGATTTGTAAATCTTTGGTTGTAATTTCTCAGACACTTAAATGTTGTAGTTTATTCCTTTTATTGAATGCTAGTGTCTTCCTTCATCTTTGATCTCTGAATGTATTTGAATGCTATGCAATCTCTGAAGTCATTACTTAATATGATGTTGTCACCCATTACTTAAGGGTCTGAGGTCCTCTAACCAAGGTGTCTGAGCTCAGACCTCGTCGCCACCAAGTGATGTTATGAGGGTCTGAGGTCATCACCAAAGAGGTTATCCTCATAATAAATATCACCAACTTAATGATGTTAGGGGTCTGAGGTAATCTAACCCAGGTGTCTGAGCTCAGACCTTGTCACCACCGAGTGATGTTATGAGGGTCTGAGGTCATCACCTAAGAGGTTAGCCTTATAATAAATATCACCAAATCATTGATGTTAAGAGTCTGAGGTCCTTTAACCAAGGTGTCTGAGCTCAGACCTCGTCACCACCGAGTGATGTTATGAGGGTCTGGGGTCATCACCTAAGAGGTTAACCTCATAGTAAATATCACCAACTTAATGATGTTAGGGGTCTGAGGTACTCTAACCCAGGTGTCTGAGCTCAGACCTCGTCACCACAGAGTGATGTTATGAGGGTCTGAGGTCATCAAATAAGAGGTTAGCCTCATAATAAATATCACCAAGTTAATGATGTTAAGGGTCTGAGGTAATCTAACCCAGGTGTGTGAGCTCAGACCTCGTCACCACCGAGTGATGTTATGAGGGTCTGAGGTCATCACCTAAGAGGTTAGCCTCATAATAAATATCACCAACTTAATGATGTTAAGGGTCTGAGGTAATCTGACCCAGGTGTCTGAGCTGAGGCCTCGTCACCACCGAGTGATGTTATGAGGGTCTGAGGTCATTACCTAAGAGGTTAGCCTCATAATAAGTGTCACCAACTAAATGATGTTAAAGGTCTGAGGTCATCTAACCAAGGTGTCTGAGCTCAGACCCCGTCACCACAGAGTGATGTTATGAGGGTCTGAGGTCATCACCTAAGAGGTTAGCCTCATAATAAGTATCACCAACTAAATGATGTTAAGGGTTTGAGGTCATCTAACCAAGGTGTCTGAACTCAGACCCCGTCACCACAGAGTGATGTTATGAGGGTCTGAGGCCATCACCTAAGAGGTTAGACTCATAATAAGTATCACCAACTTAATGATGTTAAGGGTCTGAGGTAATCTGACCCAGGTGTCTGAGCTCAGGCCTCGTCACCACCGAGTGATGTTATGAGGGTCTGAGGTCATTACCTAAGAGGTTAGCCTCATAATAAGTGTCACCAACTAAATGATGTTAAAGGTCTGAGGTCATCTAACCAAGGTGTCTGAGCTAAGACCCCGTCACCACAGAGTGATGTTATGAGGGTCTGAGGTCATCACCTAAGAGGTTAGCCTCATAATAAGTGTCACCAACTAAATGATGTTAAGGGTCTGAGGTCATCTAACCAAGGTGTCTGAGCTCAGACCCCGTCACCACAGAGTGATGTTATGAGGGTCTGAGGTCATCACCTAAGAGGTTAGCCTCATAATAAGTGTCACCAACTAAATGATGTTAAAGGTCTGAGGTCATCTAACCAAGGTGTCTGAGCTCAGACCCCGTCACCACAGAGTGATGTTATGAGGGTCTGAGGTCATCACGTAAGAGGTTAGCCTCATAATAAGTGTCACCAACTTAATGATGTTATTTCCCTATAATATCTTTGCTCTAAGAATGGAATAAGAATTTGCCATGGAAACTGATCTTTATTAACAACCTCTTCTCGTTAAGACGATACATTTACAAATTACAAATCCTATGCAACATCATATAAAATATCTCTTCAGATGGTCAGCATTCCACGGGTTGGTGAAAGGTTCTCCCTCTAAGTTCTCAAGTCTATATGTGCCAGGCACAACCTCTTCCGTTACTTTGTAGGGGCCATGCCAGTTCGGGTGTAGCTTGTTTGTCTTCTGTAGGGTCTTCTTAAGCACTAGGTCTCCCACCGCAATGGGTCTTGACTTCACCCTTTGATTGTAGAATTTTGCTGCCCTCTGCTGATAGGATGCTTTCCTGACCTCTGCATCTTCTCTTCTCTCTTCAATGAGATCCAGGTCTAGCCTTCTCTTCTCCCCATTGCTGTCAGGGTCGTAAGTCTGAATCCGATGAGTCGGGAGTCCTACCTCCGTTGGTATGACTGCCTCAAAGCCATGTGCCAGCATGAATGGGGTTTCTCCTGTGGGTGTCCTTGTCGTAGTTCTGTAAGCCCATAGCACAGCGTAGACTTCTTCTATCCATCCCCCCTTCGCGTCTTCTAACCTCTTCTTGATTCCATCCAAGATAGTCCTATTTGTGACCTCGGTCTGGCCATTTGCCTGAGGTCGACCAGGAGATGAGAAGAACTGCTTAATCCCCACACTTTGGCAATACTTCTCCAAGGAGGAGTTCTTAAACTAGGTCCCATTATCCGAGATGAGCGTGTTTGGGAGGCCATACCTACATATGATGTTCTTACAGATGAACTGAAAGGTCTCCTGCTCCGTAATTGTTATCATTGGTTCGGCCTCTACCCATTTTGAAAAGTAGTCAATGGAAACTATCAAGAATCTATAGTTGTTGACAGCTCTTGGCAAAGGTCCTACTAAGTCAATCCCCCATACCGCAAATGGCCATGGAGAAGAAATCGACGTCATAGGCTGATGGGGTTGGTGAGGGATAGTGGCGAACCTCTGACATTTGTCACACCTCTTCACATAGTCGGCAGCGTCCCTAGACAAGGTGGGCCACCAGTATCCCTGAGTGATGATTCTCTTGGCTAAGGGTCTTCCTCCTATGTGGCTGGAGCAGGAACCTTCATGAACCTCCTGTAAGATCCGAGGTACCTCCTCAGGATGGACACATCTGAGGAGGGGCAAGAGAAACCCCTTTTTATACAAGACGTCTCCTACCAATGAGAACTTTGCAGCTCTGTATCTCAACTTTTTCCTTTCCATCTTGGACTCAGGTAGCTCCCCCCTCTTAGGTATCTGACAATCGGGTCAATCCACGAGTCTCCCAGGTTTACATTGTGACAAGGGTTACATACCTCGTCCTCCTCGATACTTGCCTTTCTTAAGACTTCGATTGGGATGGTTCTTCCCAAGTCTGTCTTCATTGCTGAGGCCAGTCTTGCCAATGCATCAGCGTGATTATTGCCCAGTCTAGGCACTCTCTTCAATTTGGCCTCTTCAAAGTACTCTAGCAACCCTCTTACTTTCTTTAGGTACTTGGCCATCCTTTCATCCTTGGCCTCGTATGCCCCCAGCACTTGATTGATAACCAACCTCGAGTCGTTATGGAGTAGGAGCCGCTTTACTCGAAGAGCTGTTGCCAACAAGACCTGCTATCATGGCCTCATACTCAGACTCGTTGTTGGAGGCCTTAAAGTTGAATCTCAAGGCGTACTCAATGTTAGCACCATCTGGAGCCGAGAGTACTAGCCTCGCGCTGCTTCCATGGTCACAAGAAGAGCCATCAACGAAGAGGCTCCACACGTCCGCATCGGATGAGAAGACCCCTTTACTCATAGCCCCCTTCTTGAAGAGGTACCGATCTTCTTCGTTCTATTCTACTCTGCTCCGGGTTTTTCCTGGTACTACCTCTTCTCGATCTTGGAAGACGTTTGGTGCCGCCTCTTCCGAATTTCGGAAGACACCACGGTTTGTCTCTTCGCCATCATCCAAGCCTTTCTCTACCTCGGCCTCTTCCGAACCTCTATCTGCCTCTTCCCAGGTGAACTCTGCGACAAAGTCTGCGAGGGCCTGCCCCTTGATGGCTGTCCTGGGCTGGTAGGTAAGATCATACTCTCCTAGCTCGATGGCCCATGTCATCAATCTTCCGGACTTTTCAGGCTTGTGCAGAACCTGCCGTAGTGGTGAGTCGGTGAGGACTATCATAGAGTGATCTTGAAAGTAAGGCTTCATCTTCCTTGAGGCATGTATCAGTGCATAAGACAACTTCTCCATCCGGGGATAGTTTTGCTCAGACCCTTGAAGGGCCTTACTATTGAAGTACACGGGTCTCTGAACCCCATCCTCTTCTCGTATGATGGCCGCGCTAATGGCTGACTCAGAAACTGCCAGGTACACAAACAACCTCTCTCCCACGATGGGCCGGGACAACAGCAAGGGAGACCCCAAGTAGGACTTAAGTTGATCAAAGGCCTTTTCACACTCTTCGTCCCACTGGAAGGCCTTTCTCAGAACTTTAAAGAACGACAGACACTTGTCTGTGGCTCTGGAAACAAACCTGTTAAGGGCCGCCACCCTTCCAGTGAGTCTTTGAACATCCTTGATACTACTAGGAGTCTTCATGTCGAGTAACGCCTTGATTTTCTCTGGGTTTGCTTCAATCCCCCTCTGATTAACGATGAACCTCAGGAACTTCCCGGCTCCTACCCCGAAGATACATTTCACCGGGTTGAGCTTCATTCTGTAGGAGTCCATGACATCAAAGGTCTTCTCAAGGTCCGCTACGTGAGTACATGCTTTCAGGCTCTTCGTTAGCATATCATCCACATACACCTCCATGGTCTTACCTATCTGCTCCTCGAACATCTTATTGACAAGACGTTGATACGTTGCCCCAGCATTTTTCAGACCAAAGGGAATCACCTTGTAACAGTACGTCCCCTTGTCGGTAATGAAGGCTGTCTTCTCAGAGTCCTCAGCATCCATGAAGATTTGGTTATAACCTGAATAAGCATCCATGAAACTCATAAGCTCGTGCCCTGCTGTTGCATCCACCATCTGGTCTATCCTAGGCAAGGGATAGCTGTCTTTCGGGCAAGACCTATTCAGGTCTGTGAAATCTACACACATCCGCCACTTTCCATTGGCTTTAGGCACGATAACTGCATTTGAGAGCCACTATGGATAAGTAACCTCTCTTATGAACTCGGCCTCTTCCAACTTCTTCACCTCCTCCCGGATGACCTCATACTTCTCTCTGGAGTAGATCCTTCGCCTCTGTTTAATAGGCCTAGCATCTCTATCCACGTTGAGCTTGTGGGTCATGATCCCAGGGTCGATGCCAGGCATGTCTGCATGACTCCACGCGAAGTTTATCAGCTCTTCCTTGATCCGTTGTTCCATGGCTTTGCCGACCTGGACGGTTTTTTCCGGCTCGTCCTCATTGAGGACGATGGATTCTACCTCTTCCGCGACCTCGCCCTTCTTTAATTTTGTTTCATCTCTGGGATCAAGTGTGCCAATGCTGTAAGTGGCGGTTTCTCTCTTATGGGCCTCTCGCTCTTCGGCCGAGTTGAAATAACACTCTTGCGCCGTGGTCTGGTCCCCTTGCACTTCCCCTACCCCATAAGGAGTCGAGAATTTTAGCATCTAGTGGACCGTTGATGGCACGGCTTCAAACTCTTTGAGGGCCACTCTTCCGATGATGAGGTTGTAGGCCGAGAAGACATTTTCGTCCATCACAAAAAAGTTTATCTTCTTAGTCAGCCTCTTAGGCCACTCATCACCCATCCGTATATCCATTTCATACATGCCCAATGGGTGCACCTTCTCACCACTGAAGCCTATCAATGGGTGATGGTAGGGCACCAGCCTTGCCCTGCTGAGACCCAAGCTCTTGAAACAAGGCCAGAACATCACATCTGCTGAGCTTCCCCCATCTATGAGGATTCTCCCTACATCGCACCCATGCACCCTTGTTGTTATGACTAGAGGGTCATCATGGGGGGCTAAGATGCCCTTGAAGTCAAGTCTGGAGAATCCCACCACTAGGGTGTCCATGTCTACCTTCTTTCTCTTCTGTACTGCATCAGAAGAGGTCAGATTCATAACCTCAGTCTTGACCACTGACTTGGCCTCCGCTACATGAGCCTTCCTATAGGCTACCTTAGAGCCACCTCCCGCGAATCCCCCACATATGGTGCTAACACCAAAGGAGATCATTCCTACCCTCTTCACGGGGGTGTTGTCATCCTTAGGTGGGAGATCCGGGTCATCACCATCATCAACCTCTGAATCATCATGCCTTCTAGTCGGGACATCGTCGCGGCACCTGTCATCTCTTCTCTTCCTAGGGTCTTCTCTTCCACCCTTCGGGGCCTTGACATCCACGTACTTTCTTAGCTTCCCGGATTTCTGCATCTTCTCAATCTCATCCTTCAGAGCAAAGCATCTATCTGTGACATGGCCGTGATCCTGATGGAACCCAAACCAGAGGTTCTTATTCCTCTTATGTGGTGGGGCCTTCAATTTCTCTGGCCACCTCAGAGCCCGGTCAGTCTTGATCTCATTAAGGATGTGCTCACAGCTCACAGTCAGAGGAGTGTAATGAGCGAACTTGTCATTTGCTGACCTCTTCTTCCCCTCTTTCTTACTTTGGAGCCTCCTAGTGCTACCACGGTTCTCCTCCTCATATTTGGCAGCCATTGCCTCTTCCGCATTCATCACTTTCCCTGCGGTGGACAACAGTTCGGCCATAGACTTGGGGGGGTCTTCCGCCAGCTTCCACAATAACTTTCCCTTCTGGAGGCCTCCTATCAGGGCAGTCATGGCTATGCTCTCCTCGTAATCCTCTACCTCCAGTTTTTCCTTGTTAAATCTTGCTATATAGTCTCTTAGGCTTTCTCCCTTAGCCTGTTTGACATACAGGAGGTGGGTAGTCTTCTTTTGAGGTCTTACCCCAAAGCAGAAATTATGGATGAACTGCTCTGCCAGGCCCTTAAAGTTTTCAATCGAGTTCTTTGGAAGAGAGGTGAACCAACTATGAGCTGCCCCTGTCAAGGTTCCTGAGAAGGCCCTACACTTCATCTCATCAGGGATCGAGTAAATATCTGCCGCCGACTGATACATCTCAATATGGTGCACTGGGTTAGTGCAGACATCATACTTAGACGTCACTGTAGGAGGCTTGAACTTAGCTGGGGTTGGGAATCCCACTATCTTAGCTACAAACGGGGAGCCCTCCGAGTAGCCCCTTTGCAACGGGTCCCTGCTTTTGATGAGGTCCCCTATCTTCTCTTCAAGACGTTGGATTGAGTCATTCCAGGGTCTTCTCTCTTCAGCTAGGCCGAGGTTATCCCCTGCCACCTCCCTACGATGGACAGAGGGTTCCCCAGCCACAATACGCTGACTATTGACCTCTTCCTGCTCCCTGGCTCTCCTCTCCAAGGGTCGGCCTTGATCTGGTCGAGCCGGCCTATTACCTCTTTGAGAGCCTACCGCACTCCTTGACCTCGATAGCCTTTGCCTCAGGTCATTGACTGGGCCTAGCCTCTCGAAGGCCGACCCTCTGCTCAACCTGTTAAAGGCCGATCCTCTCTGCTGGGCCTCATCTCTTCCTCGGCCGACACATCCTTGACTCTGCCTATCAAAGGCCGACCCTCTTTGTTGGGCCTCATCTTTTCTTCGGCCGACACATCCTTGGCTCTGCCTAAGGGGTCGTACGGTGTTATCTGACACCTCATACGGCTCCCAGCAGTCTTCCGGGGCCTCTTCAGCCTCTAGGTCATTATACCTGTCCTCCGAGCAAGGGTTTCCTTGCCTCCCCAGGCGCAAGCGCCTAGGGTCAACAATGTCCCTCCTCCGCTGGGGTGCAGGTTGGTCCTTCATGGGTGCCTGGGGTGGTCCCCTGGCATCAGGATGGGGTTGAACTGCCGCCGGAGTTATCATGTTCGGGGAGACTCCAGGTGGCCTCGTCATCATGGTTTGGCTGAGCTGGGCAAATTGCTCCTTCATGGCTTATTGTGTTGCAGCCAAAGATTTCAAAGCTGTCGCCACCTCTGCCATTTCGGACTGGGGAGGAACCTGACTGGAGCTAGCCCCTCCGCCTCCGGGCGGCGGAAGAGGCGGTGGTAATTCTGGTGCCATGTGTTATTAATAAAGATCTTGAACAGCAAGTGAGCTTAATACCTTAAAGGACTTCTTTCAATGGTGAAACAGCTCCACTCAAGGGGTGGCTCCTGGTTCACCACCAGAGTCTCCTGTGAGGAAAAGCTGAAAAAGAGGAAGAGATAGCCTCTCGATTCCCACATACGGTGCCAAAATGATGATGCTGGGTTTCAGCACCACCAGGTAAGGTGTTTCCAAGCTCTATATGTATATGACAATAGCAGCACAACTATAAAAATAGGTAAGAGAAGGAGGTGAGGATAGGAGGAGATCAACACCGGAATATAGGTGGTTCAGCCGGTTTGGCCTACGTCCACAGTGAGTGTGTGAGTAATATCACTGAAAGATGGTACTAATGACCATGGATACAATTCCCTCAAGCTCTCTCTCTCTCTACAGTATATTTTGACAGAGTTTTAGCTAGGGTTTTAATATCTGGATCCTTTTGCAAGGTAGGGGATGATCCCTTTATATAGTGCCTAGGGGGTGTAATGTACCCCCTATTCATGTAATGTGCATGTGTGTGGTATCCTCACCAATGGGGGTGTGCCACCTGTCATGGTCACATGTAGGTAATGATGATGAAATATTTTCCCCCATGTGGAGAATAATCTTGTTACAACTGATTTGTGCCCAAGTGTCCTTATCCAAATGCCAACAGAAACTCGGCAGTCATGTTGGTGAATGACCTTGGCCCAAGAGAGGCCGAGCTGTAAAGGTTGGATGTCCGCTCAATCCGCGAAGTGTCACGAGGAGTCTCGGCCTGATGTCAGTCGAGACATATGCTTGGGTCGGCCAGAGCCGAGGTTGGGCTTGCAGCATGCTGATGATTATTAATACCTCTGGTAGCCTCGGCCCAAGCCGAGGTAGGAGCCGTGTTGAAAGGGGCTTCTTATCCTCTCGGCCTACTGATGGCAGAGGTTTCTATTCCCGGGTGCTTTAGGATGCTGTTGATGTCTATGACGTGCGTAGTGTCCTTGGGGAGGTCAATGTAGTAGTGTCGGCCGGGGCCGAGGTAGTCCTGGCCGAGGGATGATATCGTGGGCCCTTACCCCTCATTGGGTCGATCAAGGTCTCGGCCATTATCTCGGCTGAGGTAGGTATCCCTGGGCCGAGGTTATACTTGGGCATATCAGTTTGGTATCATTTGAAGGTAGTTTGAAGCTGGTTCAAACGAGATAGTTTTGTCATTCAAACGAGATTCTATCTCATTCTAAAGAGATGATATTGTCGTTCTGATGAGCGTCATTTTTGTTTGAAGGCCTAGCCATCTTGAAATTTGTGTCCATATAATAAACACCGATTTTGTGTTTATTTTCATTAAGATTTTTGCCACAATGATTTTTGCATACACCTTGCAAAAGTTTTCAACCTTTTAAGTTTAGAAAATCTTTTTGATTCACAAATCATATTACCAAAATATATTTGTGTGAATCAGTTTAAACCCTATAGTTTTGTATCCTTTCATACACTACTTTTGTCGAGAGTGTTTCTTCACGGATGGCCATTGTGATTCTCGAGGGGATCATTTCTGAAGATAAAATTTGATCGGTGGATACTGAGGGTGGAAGGTCGCTTGTGGACTGCTTAGAGACAAGTGGCATTGCTTAGAGAATTGCAAAGACTGGTGCATTATACTTGTGGATGGTATTAAGTAGTCTATAAGTCTATCGTCTCATAATATTTCTAACGTTCTGAATAAAGGTTTTGCCTGCAAAGAGTTTTTCCCCAAATTTGGCTTTATTAAATGCATGTTTTACTTTATCTGTTTTAACACTTAGATGCATGTTTAGGATAAAAAGATAAAATTTGGATTTGTGTGTGGTGTACATTTAATTATATAAATATTCCATTAAGATCGCAGCACACTCTCAAATTGGTATCTGAGCCTGTTGCACAAAATTACTCTGTGATTTTTTTCGCAAAATTATTTTTTCCTTGATATCAACTTTTGTTTGAAAAAAAATTTATCTTGGAAAAGTCATATTTTAGTGGAGAATTTTTATAATCGATTTCCCAACTTTGATGATACCAATTATGCTTACTGGTAGGCTAAAATGAGGTCCGTCTTAAAAGGCATAGATGAGAGAGTCTAATTAGTTTGTGAAAGAGGGAGGAATCCTCCTACTATCACCGTTGATAATGTTGTTAGCCCTAAAACTATTTCTTCTTGGACTGATGAGGAATTTAAATGGAATAATTTTAACTCTCGTGGAGTTTTTATTTCTGGAGTCCTCACCCTTGACAAGTTCCGTCGCATCAGGACGTGTACTAAGTCTAAGGAAGCATGTGATACCCTTCAATTCACTCATAAGGGCATCAACGCCGTAAAAGCATCAAAGCTTCAAAATTTGACCACGCAATTTGACACCATTACTATGTTAGAGTGTGAGTCATTTGATGAGTTTTATAGGCGTTTATCAAATATTATTGAATTTGGGTGAGAAAATTTCAAAGATGAGAGTGGTGAAAAATATATTGAGGTCACTTCCTACTCTATTTATTACTAAAGTTAGCATGCTTAATTCGTTAGGGATTCTAGACACTCTTAGGTTAGAAGAACTCGTAGGAGACCTTTAGACGTATGAGATAGATATGTTCCCTAAAACCATTAAACCTAAGGATAAAGGGGTAGCTTTAAAGACTCAAGCTAAGAAAAAGAAGAAAGAAAAAGTTTGTGAGTCTGAATCCGATGGTGATATTAATATTGATGACTTGGACTTATTTGCTAAAATTTTTTAAAACTTTCTCAAATTTTCAAAAGAAAATTCTTCCAATAAATTATAGGAATTGACCATATAATCACGGGACTCTCGGTTTGAGAATATTACAATATTTTTAAAATATTTAGACTTAAGATTAAAAACGTACCATTAGAGGGTGAAAATAAAAAATTAGCCCCCAAATGGTCCCTTAAGAGGCATGAACACCTCGCACCAGACCAACGTAACTAGTAGGAATAAACCGCGTATTCACGAGTCTCTCGGTTTGAGCATATGTCGATAATTTTGAAATCTCTCAACTTAGGCTTAAAAACATGCCGTTAATGGGTGAAAACACAAAACAACCCCCAAACGGCCCTATAAGAGACACGAACAACTCGCACAAGACAAATGTAACTTGTAGAAACTGATCGTGTAGTCATGAGACTCCCGATTTGAGAATATGATGATAATTTAAAAATCTCTAGACTTAGGGTTAAAGACATTCTATTAAAGGGTAAAGACCCAAAACATCCCCTAACTGTCTGAAAAGAGACACGAACACCTCCCGATTTGGGAATATGATGATAACTGGGAAATATCTAGACTTAGTCTCAAAAACATTCCGTTAGAGGGTGAAAACCCAAAATAACTGTCAAATGGCCCTAAGATGCACGAATACCTTGCGCGGGACCAACGTAACTCATAGCATCTAATAACGTTATCACGAGACTCTTAGTTTGAGAATATGATGATAATTTGCAAATAATTAGACATGAGCTTAAAAACATGCCATTAAAGGGGAAAAACAAAATAGGCCCAAAATGGCCCTAGAAGAGGCAGAAACACCTCGCACGAGACCAATGTAACTCATAGGAACTAATCACATTGACACAAGACACGTCATTTCAGAATACGATGATAATTTATAAATATCTAGACTTATTCTTAAAAGCATGTCTTTAGAGGGAGAAAACCCAAAATAGCCCTCAAACGACCCTGTAAGAGGCACAAATACATCGCACGAGACCAATGTAATTCATAGGAACTAACTGCGTAGTCACGGGACACCTGGTTTAAGAATATGATGATAATTTGCAAATATATAGACTTAGGCTTAAAGCATGTCGTTAGACCAATGTAACTTGTAGGAAATGACAGCTTAGTCACGAGACTTTCGACTTGAGAATATAATGATAATTGTAAATATATGGACTTCAGCTTGAAAACAATCCCTTAGAAGGTGAAACCCCAAAACAACCCCTAAACGATCATGTAAGAGGGACAAACACGTCACACGGGGAGAATGTAACTCGTAGGAACTAATACGTAGTCATGGGAAACCTAGTTTGATAATATGATAATAATTTAAAAATATCTGCCGGTATAGGGTAAAAACCTAAAATAACCCACAAACAACCCCGCAAGACGCACAAACACCTCATACCGGACCAGTGTAGCAAGTAGGTATTGATCGCATAGGTACAGGACTCTCGATTTCAAAATATGAAGATAATTTTTAAATCTTAACACTTGTGCTTAAAAATATGTCGTTAAAGGGAGAAAACCCAAAAAAAATCTAAATGATCCTCTAAGAGGCTCTCACACCTTACACGAGACCAATGTTACTCAGAGGAACTGCCCTCATAGTCACGGAACTCCTAAATTGAGAATATGATGATAATTTATAAAAATATAAACTTAGGCTTAAAAACATGTTGTTAAAGCATTAAAATGAAAAATAGGACCGAAACGGTCCCGTAAGAGGCATTGAAACCTCGCACAAGACCAATATAACTCATAGGAAGATGACTGCATAGTCACGGGACTTCGAGTCTAAGAATATGATGACAATTTGGAACTATTTAGACTTAGGTTTTGAAACATGTCGTTAAATGGAAAAAAACTCAAAAGAACGCTTAAGCGGTCCCACAACAGGTACAAATACTTAGCATGGGACTAGTGTAACTAGTAAGAACTAATCACATTGTCACGGGACACATGGTTTGAGAATGTGATGATGATTTTCAAATATCTAGACTAAGGCTTAAAAACATGTTGTTAGAGGACTAAACACCAAAACAACCACCCCGTAAAAGGCTTGAACATATCGCACGGGAATAATATATCTCGTAAGAACTAATCACGTAGTCACGAGACACTCGATTTGACAATATGAAGATGATTTGAAAATATCTGGACTTGGGCTTAAAAATATGCTGGTAGAGGGAAATAACCAAAAACAACCATGAATGGCCCTATAAGAGGCACGAACATCTCGCACGGGACCAATGTAACTCGTAGGAACTCACCATGTAGTCATATGACTCCTGATTTGAGAATATGATAATAATTTACGAATATCCAGACTTAGCCATAAAAATATGAAGTCGGAGGGGAAAATCCCATAAAATCTCGTAAATGGTCTCGTAAGATGCACGAACACCTCTCATGGGAACATTGTAACCTATAGGAACTGACCACATAGTCATGAGACTCCTGATTTAAAAATATGTTGATAATTTGAAAATATCAAGACTTAGGCTTAAAAACATGACGTTCAAGGGAGAAACCCCAAAATAGCCCACAAATGGCCCTGTAAGAGGCACAAACACCTCGCACGCTACAAATGTTACTCGTAGGAATTGATCACGTTGTCACAGAACTCCTAGCTTGAGAATATGATGATAATTTGTAAATATTTAGAATTATGCTTAAAAACATGTCATTAAAGTGTGAAAATGCAAAAAAACATTCAAATGGTCCTGTAAGACACACGAGCACCTCCCACAAGACCAATGTAACTCATACGAAACTAATCTCAAAGTCACGAGACTCCCGATCTCATAATATGATGACAATTTGAAAACCTCTAGAATCAAGCTTAAAAATATGCCATTAAAAGGAAAAAAAAACAAAAAAAATCACTCAAACGATCTTGTAAGAGGTACGAACACCTCGCATGGGACCAATATAAATCGTAAGAAGTGATTGCATTGTCACAGGACTCCCAATTTTAGAATATGATGATAATTTGAAAATATCTAGACATAGGCTTAAAAACATATCATTAAATGGTGAAAATATAAAATAACCCCTAAACATCCCCGTACGAGGCACGAACACCTTGCACGGGATCAATGTAACTTGCAAAAAAAATGCACAGTTATGGGACTCCCTGTTTGAGACTATAATTTTAAAATATCTAGACTTGGGCTTGAAAACAGGCCATTAAATGGCAAAAATACAAAACATCCTCCAAACGGTGCCGTAAGAGTCACAAACATCTCACATGGGACCAATGTAACTCGTAGGAATTGATCGCGTAGTCACAGGACTACTGGTTTGAGAATTTGATTATAATTTGCAAATCTTTAGATTTGAGAATATGAGGATAATTTGTAAAACTCAAGACTTCGACTTAAATATGATGATAAGTGTGTGCAATGTTTTTTTCTTGAATATAACTTTTTAAACAATATTTTTTTACTTATTTCTTCTCTATTTTGTATCTTATCTTTTTTTTTCAGGATAACATTTCAGCGGTAGCCTTTATTCACTTGGAACACATGAACAAGCCAATGGTTTATAACAAGGAGATATATTTTTATTTTTGTTTACATTAGGGATTGTTGTTTTTGATGTGTTATTGCCAAGTGGGCTTTTGTGATATTATTGTTTAATTTTATGGCCGTGCAGGCTTTCATGATATTATTATTAAATTTTATGGTCATGCGGGCTTAATCTTAAAGCAAGTTTTATAATAACGGGGTTCAGAATATCAAGGAAACAGAGGAAACTCTGCCCATTTTTTGTTCTAGGAACTATTAAGTCTTGCAATATTCTAAAGTTTAATATGTACATTAGGTTATCAACAACAACATGCCAGATTCGCAATTTTTTATTCTCTTGATTTTTCTTGCATTTAATAAATATTTTTTCTTCGAGATTTGGAATTTTCAGATTCTCCTAATATGTTTGCAAATAATAAATATATATTTTTACTTATTGAAAAATCTGGAACGATTTTAAACCGTGCCAACAATGTCTCAAATAATTTTATTTTAATTATAATATAATTTGGCACGATTTTTCACCAGGACAGAAGGGTGCTAGAAATCATGTCAGAAATGTGTCAATGTCTAGAACTCTTTAAAATCGTGCCAAAACCATGTTATATTGTCAAATAATGCCGCAATCTAGCTCGCTTTATAATCATGCCAAAAGCATGCCAGGAAATAAAAATCTGGTACGGTTTTAATCTGTGGCAAAAGCGTGCTAGATTCAATATATGGCATGGTTTAAAATCGTTACAAATTAAAATATGGCACGATTTTATTGTTTAAAACCATGCAAGATTGTTGTTTTTAATGTAGTGATCATCGCTATAAACTTTTATGTACTAATTCCATTTTTATTCATTTATGCATCAGAATTATGTAATATCACATGGAAAAGTAGTCTATACAGTTACATCCACATGATACAAGCACAGCCCCATACACGTACCTCATAAAAGGGCCTCATTACAAGCCTGCACATAGTGAAGGCTTACCCAACATCCTTTGGGGATCGCTCGTGTGTACTATCATAGTCATAGGTTATCCCATACATATAACTACTCAAGCATTTACTGGTGATAATCACTACGCCTTCACACTACTCGTATAGCCCTATACCTAAATCTATATGAAAGGATCACCCCATGAACCTTACACAGATACAATAGGAATTTCAACACATAGTGTATGGGGTAATTATAACCAAGTCAAACACATCATCATCGAATCAGGGTACAGAACTCTATCGTTCGCTCCCCATAAGGATATTCCCTCTAGTACATATCTCTTGAGTACACACGCTCGATATGTTGCACATAATACATAAAACAAGTAATCCTACACAGTAAAGGGTCACAAGTGTTAATTCCATCATTAACACCTTAATTAACCTCTTTTAATTCGAATTACTATATCAGATTAAATGTCATTCGATCTCCTCATTCGAACGATAATACACAGGTCATTCAAACAAGTTCCCAATATCGTTTGATCCAGAACGTAACTGTCATCCAAACGAACTCCCCTTTTGTTCGAACGAGATTAGCCCAGAATCATCATCTTTCCAGCGAAAATCCACCATTATTGACCTGAAACTCCATTCAAAGATTATAAACATCCCCAAACTTCAATTTTTAGATTTATAATCGTTCCAACTTCATTCCTAACCAATCTATAATGGTTTTAAACTAATCTTACACATATTTAATATATAATTCACAATTCTCATTACAAGAACCCTAACAAGTGATTTGATCCCAATTTAACCCAATTATAGATTAATCTACGAAATTTAATAGGGTTTCTAATTCTCTAACACATAACATCATAACTATATCATCAATTTAGCAATTTTTACTCTGAAATATAATGAATTAAACAATTTCATGCTATTCTAGGAACATGGGTTATAACGTAATTATCCAATTATATAATTCTAACCATTATTAATTTAATTATCTGATTCAGATTATACTACTATTAGGTTGAGTCCAATGCGTAATCATACTTTAACACAACCTCAATTATATAATTATACTAAATAAACTTGCCTCTAATTCTAGTAGGTTGAATTCCCAAGCAAAAAGTCCTAATCCCTATTCTTTTTTCCTTAACCTCTTATCCTTAGTTCTAGGTTTCTCATCCAAGATGTAAATTGTGATTTAGTTCAACCCTAAACCCTATTTTATAATGATAATCACGACATTAGGGTTAGACCTCATATGGGCCATAAGCCATTAAGCCCAAAACTGATTTTAAATAGACTAAAGTATAGTCTAATCCATATACTAACCTATAGGACTTAAAATCCAACCTTTTAAAGTATAATCACACATTTTACACTTCATCAAAGTCACTCGAATTATACCACCAACATTATTATTTATATTTGTTAAATAATTATTATTTCATTACCATATTTAAATTCAGTTTAATTTGACGTCGCAAGTCATTGCAGATAAATACACACAAATATTCAAAAATATAACTAAATTAATTTACTTAAAATTACGGGGTATTACATTTTCAGTGATGGAATAAAAGTACCTTGAATTATTATTTTTTCATTTTGATAATTATTTCAATACATTACCTTATTTTCTTCAATATATATTATTTTCAATGTCAAAACAAGTTATACTCTAAAGTTTATCAGGACTTACTTTTAGACCTAGGGTTCTAATTATCTAGTTACATATATAAAATTTGTTATACTCGGAACTGCATATTAAAACCAAAATATAATAAAACCTTTTTTTAAATTTTGGAGAACCTTGTAGGCTAAGGGACTATAGTTTATTGGTGTTCTTGGTGAGATATATGTATGTCCAGTAAAATAACACCAATTGTTCTGTTGTATGATGTATTCATAGAGTTTAGGATAAAACAACAAATGTGATTCGAAAAGTGTAATAACTCATAAATTATATTATTAGAGTTGATAACTTCCTAATATTAAAATATACAACATGTAAAAATAATTTAAATATCATTCTCAGCCTGTATGAAAAATAAAAGAAACAAGTGACAATATATTATTCGGATATGATAAACCTCAAATACACAATTGAACAAATGCATCATCAACTAGGACATAACACGCGGTATCTTAATAACTACAACACGAGTCTCAAAGTGTGTCAATGCAAAGCCTACTACCAAAGTGATCTCAACTGAAATGTAAAATATACATACCAACTAACTAGCATGGATATACATGCCAACTAATATCCCATAATACATGGATCTTCGATTAATCAAATAATAGAAATAGGTAAAACCAAAATGTAGGTTTGAAGAACAAACCTAGTGTTTATAACACAATACCTTTGCACATTCAGCTACAATCAGATGGGAAGAAAAGTATTTGTTGATTATTTAGGGTTGTTTTATTTTAAATCTCCAAAATCATGATTCAAACCTTCTGAAATCTCGTATCTTCTAGTCTATGATCCTGTTAGGTAGGCAGGTGGAAACTTTTTAAGATGAAAACCCTTGCTTATGATTGTGATATAATGGCCTCTCTCAATCCCTCTTGACACAAATATGAATAGTGTTTTCTCTCACCCCTCTCAAACCCTAATGGTGAATAATAATGATTAAAATCCCTTTCGATACCATTATACACAAGTACAAAAGGTGAACTTATGCCAAACTAGATTTCTTGAGAGTACGTGCATGACTTCTTGGGTATATGGACTACACGAGGGACCCTAGACAAATAATTACATTAACTCCAAATAAATACTCAAATTTAATATTCCATTTGTTGTAATTTATTTCACTTTTTTATTTAATCATAATCAATTTCACTAAATAATTATGATTGCACTCCAATTTAATTCTCATAAAAATTATAGTGAGGTTCTATTTGCAAAGTCGATAATGGTACATAATATAATTTCCTGTGTTAAGCTTCCAATACCCGCTTGCGTAAATCAATTTGTCGCTAATTGACTTTAAACAACATCTAATCAATGGATTATAAGTTATCCACTCATTAGGTTTACTAGTAAAAATAAATATTTAAGTCTATTAAGGGAGTATCACAATCTAAGGTATCCCAGGATGTAGATTCCTCTGAATTAAGATCTCATACCAAGTTACATAACTGTCACCCAATATGAAGGGATGATTTGATTCAATCTGAGATTGAATAACAACCATAAAAATCAAAGAAACAATCACATAATCATTTCAATCCTCATAATTCTTGGGATTAAGAATCCATGAAACCTTTGCAAATGGTGTCAGATTGCCTGAGTATAATCAAGACAACCCTTAAACTCAAATCTCATGCGCGGTCCTGTTTAATACATTCCTGGAATGTACCGATCACAATATTGTGTTGAACTATCGCAAAAGTTCTCGAACCATCATATAGGTTCTCATAGTTTAAGATAAATAACTATGATTTCTTAATAACTGTTATGATGTGATGCCAATTACTTATCTAGGTTGTGAACTTTTCAATAGTGCTAGAACCCAAATTCCAATATCCTTGTGATCAAATCGAAGTCAACCCACGAAAATTCCTACTAAGCTCTATTAACTAACACACACACACACACACATATATATATATATATATATATATATGAAAAAATATATTTAAATAAAAATAAATCAATCTAACAAACTTGATTCTCATTTCAAAATGAATTAAATAATCCATTATTGATCAATGATAAAATATTTTACACAGTTTTAAGAATGAACCCCATTAATTTCCCACTTGGTCTTAAAGCCATGTGACCATGCACTTAACTCCCATTCCTAGTACATGACTGTTAAAACGCATAATTGGTAATCTCTTTATTAAAGGATTAGTCAGGCTATCCTTAGTCGTAATGTTGGTCGAGATGATGTTACCCCTCACTATGATCTCCCAAATCATGTGATACTTGCGTTTAATGTGCTTCGCCCTCTGATGAGTACTTACACTACACCAAAAATGCTAATCTGGCACGCTGTGGCAAGGAGATTCTGGCTCGGTTTAAAACCGTGCCAGAAATTAGCACGGTTTTAGCATAAATTGGCACGGTTTAAATGAGTGCCAGATTCTGGCACGGTGTAAAACCGTGCCAAATATGGGTACACCTCATTAAAAAACTAACACCCCAAAATTTCAAACGGGACTAAAATTTCAGCCCAAATAATTCTAACCTAACTCTTCCTCTCTCTCTCTCTCTCTCTCTCGCTCTCGCTCATGCTCTCCCCTTCCCTCTACTCTACCGGCGGGCAAAGGCGATTCCACGCTGCCTTCGATCTCCCCCTCCCTCTACTCTACCGGCGAGCCCAAAGGTGATTCCAATCTGCCTTCGCTCTCCCCCTCCCTCTACTCTACCGGCGGGTCCAAAGGAGATTCCACGCTGCCACTATCATCAGTTGTCATCGCCGCTGCCATCATCCCCAGCAATCATCGTCGCTGCTCTCATCTCCTCTTCCATCATTGTTTCCTCCAATAAATCGAACAACACAGGTATTTCAATATCTCACTTGCCTTCTTTTTTTTTTACCAAAAATGACGATGAATGGCCTTGGTAGTGTATGATATCTTGCATTGTAGTGTATTATATATTTCCCTTATATGATTTTAGATAGTATGGAGGTAACATGATGTGAATGTTGTTCTTCTCTGTTATTGTGTTATTGATATATCTGTGCTTGTAAGAAGAAATTATATGTAGGAAATTTGGGCAATATGTTTGGGTTTGGGTTTTTGTACAATATCAGGCAGATGATGCTCTTGTTAGTAATATAAGTTACAACTAGATAGGATGCTTGTCAGATATCTCAAGATTAAATCTTATTATAACTGTTTTTGTTATTATGAATGTATGAAATTGTTATTGTCCCAGATAAAAATGGTGCTATTAAATTGGAATTCTGAATGATCATGCGTGGCTGAAAAATAACGGTAGGTAGACCTACCTCACAATGGGATGTGTCTGTTTGTTTTCTATCAGTGTCAAGATGGGTTCTAAATTTGTTGTCACTTTATGTTTCCAGGACAGCCTTGGCATTTATTTTCCTAATTAAACTTAAATACCTGAGTAATAATTGACATCAAAGTATATTTCATTTAAAGGTTGTTTATATATATATATATATAAAAGACATGTATGACCTAATAATAATATTGGGGGTACATTTTTATTCTGGGGACCACATATACCTAAGTGTTTTCATGAGCATTAAAAGTGAGAAATTTGTTATGGTCGAGGAGTTTGGTTTGTCCCTTGTCCTGGGTTGGTTAGCGTGTAGAGGTTAGGACCCTCTATTTTTTATGTATGATGTTATTCTTCTCAACATTGTTCAGAAATTCTTATTTAGGGCACTAGGTTCTTCTGCTAGTTTACATTCATACATGCATAGGGTTGAGGTCATTGTCACCCTAGACACTATTGCCCATATTTTGCACATTCCCCATGAGCCTGAGGCCACTTTCCCTGGTCATGTTGTCAGTCGTCCTGAGACCTGATGATATTTTGGAAGGAGGTTTTTCGAGAGCTACCCACAGGAAAATCATACCCATATCTCTTTTGACATCGTCCACTTAATGTAAACAAATAGTCATGGTTGTCATATAGATCTCTTTGCACTCATATTTCATGTTATGGCCTCTTCCACATATCACGAATTTACTTGAAGCTTTCATTGGTTATTATGTGGAAGATATGCAACTAATAAGGTTATATCACGATTGTTGCTTCTGCTGGCATTTTTAACCAACTGGACAGTAGCAGGTCTGCTTCCTGCTCTTTTACATTTTTTTTGCAACTCTTTTCCAAGGTTAGTTATTGTATCATCTGCTTTTTTAACTTGTTTCATTCTAATTTTTGTTTCATAAATATATCATTTTATATACAAATCTTCAACCTTGTATAGTTACATAAGATTAATTTAGTAGACACTATTTCCCATAATTTAGTAGATTAATCTTATCATGTTGAATTTTTTAATTATTTTGCAGAGGGTGAACTTCAACTAGTTGGAAATCCAGTGCCAGATTTTGAGGCAGGGGTTATACTTGATAACGAATTCATCAAGGTAACATATGAAAGAACATAATTATGAAATATTAATTTCCATATCCTATGCATATAATGAGTACTTTTTATTTAGTTAAATAATGATTTTGCACTTGGGGCTTGAACATGTTTCTAAATATGTTTAGAAGATTTAACAGAAGCGTACCTCTTATTGACAATTTGAAAATATCTAGATTAGGCTTAAAAACAAGCCGTTAAAGGGTATGATGATAATTTGAAAATATCAAGATTAAGCAAAAATAACACTTAGACTTAAAAAGAAGCCGGTAAAGGGTGAAAACCCAAACCAGCTCCCAAACGACCCCGTAAGAGGCACGAATACCTCGCATGAGACTAATGTAGCTTGTACGAACTGAAAGCATAGTCGCGGGTCTCTCGGTTTGAGAATACAACGATAATTTGCAAAAATAACACTTAGACTTAAAAACAAGCAGTTAAAGGGTGAAAACAAAAACCAGCCCCTAAACGGACCCGTAAGAGGCACGAACACCTCGCACGGGACCAATGTAACTTGTAGGAACTGACCGCGTAGTCCCGAGACTCCCGGTTTAAGAGTATGACGATAATTTGCAAAAATCACAATTAGACTTGAAAACAGGCCGTTAAGGGGTGAAAACTCGAACCACCCCCAAAATGACCCTGTAGGAGGCACGAGCGCCTCGCACGAGACCAATGTAACTTGTAGGAACTGAGACCATAGTCAGAGGACCCCCGGTTTAAGAGTATGACGATAATTGGCAAAAATCACACTTAGACTTCAAAATAGGCCGTTAAGGGGTGAAAACCCGAACCAGTCCCCAAACGACCCCGTAGGAGGCACGGACACCTCGCACGGGACCAATGTAACTTGTAGGAACTGACCGCGTAGTCTTGGGTCTCCCGGTTTGAGAGTATGACGATAATTTGCAAAAATCACACTTAGACTTAAAAACAGGCCGTTAAGGGGTGAAAACCCGAACCAGCCCCCAAACGATCCCGTAGGATGCATGAACACCTCGCACGGGACCAATGTAACTTGTAGGAACTGACCGCGTAGTCCCGGGTCTCCCGGTTTGAGAGTATGACGATAATTTACAAAAATCACATTTAGACTTGAAAACAGGTCGTTAAAGGGTGAAAACCCAAACCAGCTCCCAAACGATCTCGTAGGAGGCACGAACACCTGGCACGGGACCAATTTAACTTGTAGGTACTGACCGCGTGGTCTCGGGTCTCCCGATTTGAGAGTATGACAATAATTTGCAAAAATCACACTTAGACTTGAAAACACGCCCTTAAAGGGTGAAAACCCAAACCAGCCCCCAAACGATCCCGTAGGAGGCACGAACACCTCGCACGGGACAAATGTAACTTGTAGGCTCTGACCGCATAGTCCTGGGTCTACCGGTTTGAGAGTATGACGATAATTTGCAAAAATCACACTTAGACTTGAAAACAGGCCCTGAAAGGGTGAAACTCAAACCAGCCCCCAAACGACCCCGTAGGAGGCCCGAACACCTCGCACGGGACCAATGTAACTTGTACGAACTGATCGCGTAGTTCCGGGTCTCCTGGTTTGAGAGTATGACAATAATTTGCAAAAATCACACTTAGAACAGGTCGTTAAAGGGTGAAAACCCGAACCAACCCCCAAACGATCTCGTAGGATGCACAAACACCTCGCACGGGACCAATGTAACTTGTAGGAACTGACCGCATATTCCCGGGACTCCTGGTTTGAGAGTATGATGATAATTTGCAAAAATCACACTTAGACTTGAAACCAGGCCGTTAAGGGGTGAAAATGCGAACCATCCCCCAAACGACCCTGTAGGAGGCACAAACACCTCGAACGGGACCAATGTAACTTGTAGGAATTGACCGTGTAGTCCCGGGTCTCCTGGTTTAAGAGTATGACAATAATTTGTAAAAATCACACTTATACTTGAAAACAGGCCGTTAAAGGGTGAAAACCCAAACCAACCCCAAACGATCCCGTAGGAGGCACGAACACCTCGCACGGGCCAATGTAACTTGTAGGTACTGATCGCATGGTCTCAGGTCTCCCGATTTGAGAGTATGACGATAATTTGCCAAAATCACACTTAAACTTGAAAACAGGCCCTTAAAGGGTGAAAACCAGAACCAGCCCCCAAACGACCCCGTAGGAGGCACGCACACCTCGCACGGGAACAATGTAACTTGTAGGAACTGACCGCGTAGTCCCGAGGCTCCCGGTTTGAGAGTATGACGATAATTTACAAAAATCACACTTAGACTTGAAAACAGGCAGTTAAGGGGTAAAAACCTGAACCAGCCTCGAAACGATCCCGTAGGATGCACGAACACCTCACACGGGACCAATCTAACTTATACGAACTAACCGCGTAGTCCCGAGACTCTCAGTTTGAGAGTATGACGAAAATTTGCAAAAATTATAATTAGACTTGAAACCAGGCCGTTAAGGGGTGAAAACTCGAACCAGCCCCCAAACGACCCAGTAGGTTGCACGAACACCTTGCACGGGACGAATGTAACTTGTACGAACTGACCGCGTAGTCCCAGGACATCCGGTTTGAGAATATGACGATGATTTGCAAAATTCACACTTAGACTTAAAAACAGGCCGTTAAGGGGTGAAAACCCGAACCAGCCCCCAAACGATCCCATAGGGGGCACAAACACCTCGTAGGGGACCAAAGTAACTTGTAGGAACTGACCGCGTAGTCCCGGGACTCTCAGTATGAGAGTATGACGATAATTTGCAAAAATCACACTTAAACTTGAAAATAGACCGTTAAGGATTGAAAATTCGAACCAGCCCCCAAACGACCCCGTAGGAGGCACGGACACCTCGCACGGGACCAATGTAACTTGGAGGAACTGACCGCGTAGTCTCGGGTCTCCCGGTTTGAGAGTATGATGATAATTTGTAAAAATCACAATTAGACTTGAAAACTGGACGTTAAGGGGTGAAAACCCGAACCAGCCCCCAAACGACCACGTAGGAGGCACGAACACCTCGCACGGGACCAATGCAACTTGTAGGAACTGACCGCGTAGTCCCGGGACTCCCGGTTTGAGAGTATGACGATAATTTGTAAAAATCACACTTAGACTAGAAAATAGGCCGTTAAGGGGTGAAAACCCAAACCAGCCACCAAACGACCCCGTAGGAAACATGAACACCTCGCAACGGACCAATGTAACTTGTAGGAACTGACCGCGTAGTCCCGGGACTCCCGATTTGAGAATATGATGACAATTTGCAAAAATCACACTTAGACTTGAAAACAGGCCGTTAAGGGGTGAAAACCCGAACCAGCCCCCAAACGACCACGTAGGAGGCACGAACACGTCGTACGGGACCAATGTAACTTGTAAGAACTGACCGCGTAGTCCCGGGACTCCCGGTTTAAGAGTATGACGATAATTTCCAAAAATCACACTTAGACTTGAAAACAGGTCGTGAAGGGGTGAAAACCCGAACCAGCCCCCAAACGACCCAGTAGGAGGCACGATCACCTCTCACGGGGCCAATATAACATGTTGGAATTGACCGCGTAGTCCCAGGACTCCCGGTTTAAGAGTATGACGATAATTGGCAAAAATCACAATAAGACTTGAAAACAGGCCGTTAAAGGGTGAAAACTCAAACCAGCCCCCAAACGACCCCGTAGGAGGTACGAACACCTCGCACGGGATCAATGTAACTTTTAGGAACTGACCGCGTGGTCCCGGGTCTCCCGGTTTGAGAGTACGATGATAATTTGCAAAAAATCACACTTAGACTTGAAAACAGGTCGTTAAAGAGTGAAAACTCAAACCAGCCACCAAACGAACCCGTAGGAGGCACGAACACCTCGCACGGGACCAATGTAACTTGTACGAACTGACCGCATAGTTTCGGGTTTCCCGATTTGAGAGAATGACGATAATTTGCAAAAATCACACTTAGACTTGAAAACAGGCCGTTAAGGGGTGGAAACTCGAACCAACCCCCAAACGATCCGGTAGGATGCATGAACACCTCGCACGGGACCATTGTAACTTGTAGGAACTGACCGCATAGTCCCGGGACTCTCGGTTTAAGAGTATGACGATAATTTGTAAAAATCACACTTAGACTTGAAAACTGACCGTTAAGGGGTGAAAATCGAAACCAACCACCAAACGACCCCGTAGGAGGAACGAACACCTCGCAAGGGACCAATGAAACTTGTAGGAACTGACCACGTAGTCCCGAGACTCTCGGTTTAAGAGTATGACGAAAAATGGCAAAAATCACACTTAGACTTGAAAACAGGCCGTTAAGGGGTGAAAACCCGAACCAGCTCCCAAACGATCCCGTAGGAGGCACGAACACCTCGTAGGGGACCAATGTAACTTGTCGGAACTGACCGCATAGTCCCGGGACTCCGGGTTTTAGAGTATGATGATAATTCGCAAAAATCACACTTAGACTTGAAAACAGGCCGTTAAGGGGTGAAAACCCGAACCATCCCCCAAACGACCCCGGTGGAGGCACGAACACCTCGCACGGAACCAATGTAACTAGCAGGAACTGACCGCGTAGTCCCGGGTCTCCCGGTTTGAGAGTATGACGATAATTTGCAAAAATCACACTTAGACTTGAAAACAGGCCGTTAAGGGGTGAAAACCCGAACCAGCCCCCAAACGACCCCGTTGGAGGCACGAACACCTCGCACGGGACCAATGTAACTTATAGGAACTGACCGCATAGTCCCGGGTCTCCCGATTTGAGAGTATGACGATAATTTGCAAAAATCACACTTAGACTTGAAAACAGGTCGTTAAGGGGTGAAAACCCCAACCAGCCCCCAAACGACCTCGTAGGAGGCACGAACACCTCGCACGGTATCAATGTAACTTGTAGTGTTTGACAACGTATTCCCGGGACTCCCGGTTTGAGAATATGACGATAATTTGCAAAAATCACACTTAGACATGAAAACAGGACGTTAAGGGGTGAAAACCCAAACCAACCCCCAAACGAGCCCGTTGGAGGCACGAACACCTCGCACGGGACCAATGTAACTTGTAGGAACTGACCGCGTAGTCGTATATGCAATTTTTCTTCTTATATATGCAATTTTTTTGCTTGAATATGATTTTTTTAAAAATGACTTGGTTACTAATATTGTATCTTTTTTGTGTGTTATTTTTTTTTTGTAGGATGACATTCAATCGTTAGCTTTTATCCACTTGGAACGCACGAAGAAGTCAATGCTTTACAACTGGGGGATTGTGTATTTAGTGTCGTTAATATTCAAGATTCTATTTTTTGTGTTTTGGCCGAGCAGGCTTCCGTAGTTTTATGGTTTATTTTTATGGTCGTGCTAGCTATAGTAGTTTTATTGTTGACTTTTATGGCCGTGCGGGCTTTATATGGGCAAATTTTATGTTAGTAGGTTTTGGAATGCTCAAAAAATAGAGGAAACTCTGCCCAATTTTTTTTTTATATGAGAACTATTAACTCTTGTAATTTTTTAAAGGTATTGTCGACTTTTATGGCCATGTGTTGCTTTATATTGGTATTATCTCTTGTAATTTTTTAAAGTTTGTATGCACATTAGTTTATCAACAACCTGCGATATTCATAATTTGTGAATTTTCTTGATTTTGTTTTTGCAAATAATAAATATTTTTCCTACCGAATTTGGAATTTGTAGATTTTCCAGATTTGGTTCCTATTATTATTTTTTTAATCAACTGAAAAATCTGGCACGGTTTTAAACCGTGCCAAAACCGTGACAATGCATAAAAAATGAGAACGCTTATAAAACAATCTGGCACGCTTTATAACCGTGCCAAAAGCGTGCCAGAAAATAGATAATTTGGCACGGTTTTGGCGTGTGCCAAAAGCATGCCAGATTTAACATCTGGCACGGTTTAAAAGCGTGCCAAAAGCGTGCCTGATTAAAAAACTGGCACAGTTTAAAAGCGTGCCAAAAGCGTGCCAGTTTGGAAAATCTGGCACGGTTTTAAACCGCGCCAGAAAATCTGGCACGCCTGATTCTGGCACGATTTTTAACCGTGCAAGATTGCGTCTCGCACGGTTTTAAACTGTGCCAGTTTCCTGTTTTTGGTGTAGTGTTAGTTAGTTTGAATTTACAATTCCAGCGCTATTGTCATAATAAAGTGTAATAGTCGATTGTACTAAAGGAACCACACCCAAGTAACTTAGGATGTTTCGGAGCCAAACAATCTCATTTGCTACCACCGAAGTGACAACATACTCTACTTCTATGATTAAATCAACAATACATGATTACTTGATACTCCTCTAACTTATGGATACACCTCCTAGGTTAAACAAATATCCCGAGGTCGATTTCCTTGAATGCCTATCCAACTAAAAATCCCAGTCTGTATACCCAATGGGTATTAGACTCTCTGTTGAGTAAACCAACACATAATCCCTAGTCATATTCTAGTACTTGAGAATGTTGTTTATAATTGTCCAGTGCTCCTCTCCTGGATTATACTGGAATATGCTGACCATTCCAATGACATAACAAATATACGGTCTAGAACAGACCATAACATACACTAGGCTTCCCACCACCGAAGAATAAGGTGTATTCCTCATCCTCTCTATTTGATCAGGTGTTTGAGGACACTGATCATTATATAAAGGATTTTCATGCCTAAAAGGGAGAAAATCTTTTTTGGAATCATGCATGTTAAACCTTATGAGAACTATATCAATGTAATTATCTTAGGATAATCCCGACATACTATTTTTTCGATCATGTATTACCTCGATCCATAGGATGTGAATGGCTTATCCGAAGTCCTTTATATTGAACCGACTAGACAACCACACTCTTGCATTATATAATACATCCACATCGTTAACAATTAGAAGAATATCATCTACGTATAGTACTAGAAATATGACAACATTTCTAGCAGTGTTTTTAAACACACAAGTTTCATCCATACATTTATCAAAACTAAAAGATTTAACTGTCTAATCAAATCATATGTTACAATACCTTAATGCTTCCTTAAGTCCAAAAATAAATCTCATAATCTTAAAAACCTTTATCTGTTATCCCTTTATTATGAACCTTGTGGTTTGCACCATATAGATGGACCATACAGATTATTGTTCAAGAACGCAATCTTGACATCCATTCGCCAAATCTTATAATCGAGATGTGAAGCAATGGATAAGATAATTCGGATATACTTGATTATGGCTACCGATAAAAAGGTCAACTCATAGTCGATACCCTTTTTTGAGTGAACCCTTTCGCAACAAGTTGTGCCTTAAAGGTTTCCACCATCCCATCGACCTCTCTCTTCCTCTTCTAGATCAACTTGTCTTGTGGGGTTTATCCCATCTGACAAGTCTAGAAGCTCACACACTTGATACTAATACATCTAATTTATCGCCTTTAACCAAAGCTCGACATCCTTAATTTTAAGTGCCTCATCGTAGTTAACGGGATGCAGTTTGTGTTCACTTAGAACTTCATTGAAGTTTTCTCCAGAATACACTAACGTTTTAATATGACACCGGATGCTCCCACTATGATGTGGCTCAACTTGTATTTAAGTAAAAGTGACACGTAAATCTTGATAAACCATAATCCTCCCACCACAGTTAGGCAACATACTATAAGATCAGGTTGTATTTCATTATGTACGGGTGGTCCTTAAGCATTTTTCTCTTTCTTCTTAGCTTAAGCACGATAATATTGCTCTTGGGCTTGTGTTCAATCATATAATCTTCCTCCAAGAACATAGTATTTGTGTTAAGAAATAATTTTTGGTCCTTAGGATCATAGAATTTTCCACCCTTTGTATCTTTTGCGGTATCCCAAAAAGAATCATACATCCGTCCTTGATTCCAACTTCCCTGGATCCTTCTGCAGCATGTGTATTGGCTGACCCCGTATCCTAACATTATCTGGACTTAGCTTTCCCTCTTTACAGAGTTCTATGGGAGTTATAGAAATAGATTTAGATGAAACTAAGTTCAATAAATATGTCTCTAGTGCATAAACCCAAAAGGAATCTTGTAGATCCGAATAGCTCATCATGGATCTAACGATATCCAAAAAACAATTGTTCCTTTATTCTACTACAACATTTTGTTAGGGAGTGTATGGTGCAAATATGTAGATTATAATGACCAAATTTGATAAGTTTTTCTTAAACTATCCCAAGAGGTATTCCCCTTCATGATTAGATCATAAAGTATGGATTAGTTTACCATGGAAACTCTCCTCCTCAGCCTTATAGTCTTTTAACTAATCAAAGTCTTTAAACTTATGGTGTATTAGGTAAACATATCAAAAAAAATTGCAATCATCAATGAAAGTGATGAAGTACTCATAACAACTCTTGCTTGGACAGTCATAGGACGAAACAAATCAGTATGAACCAGTTCTAACACATCACTGGCTCTATATCCTTTAGCCGTAAACATCAGTTTGGTCATCTTTCCCTCTAAGAAGGAGTCATACAATTGAATTGCCTCCACTTCTAATAAACACAATTTCCCATTTGAAACAAGTCTTTATATCATTTTTAGATTAATATTACTTAACCATAAGTGCCGAAGATATGTTTGGTTCAACTTAGAAGGTTCATTTCTCTTTAGGCTATTTCCATTTGTGTTATTCAATTCAGTATTAAGTAGTAACGGTGGGACATGTCTTACGATATAAATATCATTTTCCAAAGTTCCACAATAGATAAGAGATTTTCCAATTCCCCCTTTATTAAAATTAACTAGGTTATACGTTTATGACAAGCTTAGAAACTGAAATAAAATTTCTTATAATACTAGGAATGTAAAAGGAATATACTAATACTAACTTATTCTCTCTACTAAAATTTAAAAATAAATTTTCTACTACTACTACTACTACTACTACTACTACTACTACTACTACTACTACTACTACTACTACTACTACTACTACTACTATTGTTTCCTTGTGATGATTACCCATAAATAGAAATATTTCTCAATCACTGATCTCCCTCGTTACCTGAAACCTTTGCAAAGTGTTGGAACACGAGGCCCCCAAATTTTAAAATCTTATCACAAAGATAATTTCAATTTCCTTTTTAATATGTGGAATAAGGATGGTTCAAATAAAGGGACTAAGCAGTGCAAGATTCACAATTAAAGTATTAAAATTTTGATTCTTCCACAATTAAAATTAAACTAAACCGGATTTTAATTTTCTCACAATTGAAAATTGCACTTTAAAACAAAATTGTGAATATTTAACATATAGCCCAAAAGTAATTTAACCCAAGTCCTAGAAATTTGCTTAACAAATAATTAACTCAATTTTGCATATTAGGCCAAACCAAATTATATCCAATAAAATAATGACTTGAATTAAATTAACATATACCCAAATTCATTTTAGCACCAAATTAAACAAGTAGTGATCTAAACCAAATTTTATCTTTTTACCTAAGCATGTGTTCTAGGTGAATTTTGCAAAAGATAAAATAAACAAATAAATCACTACGCCGCAATGTACGAGGAAAAACCCACAATAGGAAAAAACTTCGGACGGCCCTAGCCTCAAATCCACTAGTACGAAATTTATAATTACAAGCAAGATGACTTACAACACTCGACTTGAGTCCTTTAAGCCCCGGTGCGTATTCTTGTAACTACCTCAGCTTAGCGAATAACCACGGAACTCCACCGCGGTCTAAAATCCATTGATCGAACTTTTTCAAGTCACCGTCACCCAAACAAGGAGCATTTATCCAATTGGGTATGTAACAGAAAACTAGGTTCTTCTTTATGGGATGTAGAAGCAAACCCAAAATCTCTTTTACGGTAGAGATGAATCTGGTGCCAAACAAACTCTCCAAGCAAGATGTATATATATATATAGATAGAAACTTGGATTAACACAAACAATTGGGTGTAAACTTGATTTTGTTCTTTGAATATATCGATTTGGATAACAAACACCAAGGGAACTTTTTATGAAAGAATTAATCTCTCAAACACTCTCTAGGAGATGGAAAAAGTTCTTTTAAAAATTATGTTCTCGAAGTAATTAAATTCTGTGAAAGAATAGTGGGACAAAGTAGTGGGAAAGTGCTAAAAAACTGCCAAAAATTATTCCTGCCAAAATCTCATTCCAACGACATTTTGTTCGAATGAACTATCTAACGAAGTTCTAGTGGAAAGTCATTGGCAAACCTCGTTCGAACGACATTCTCCTTCAAACGACAATTTCGAACGAAGAGACAGAAAGCTTAAAATTTGATTTTTAGCCCAAAACCTTTATTTTAAAGCTTTAAAGAAACCTTCTGAAAACAAACCTCGGTTTAAAATAAAAGTACACCCAATATAAACTTATTCCAAGTCTCCTTATATAGATATAGAAATGCATTCATACCTTTGGAGACTATGGAATATGATGTTGATGACGTGGAAACATAGCACTTCAAACTCGAAAATAATGCACCTTTATAAGTTTTTGCCGCAACGTCTTCAACTCTAGTATGTCATAGGCTTGAAGGATGGTCAAGTATTCTATCCTATGACTCAAGTGTTTTTGTCCAAAATTGAGCCAAAAAAAACAAAGGACTCAATTGGAAATTTGTGTCCTTAAAAATCTCGCCCTTTGGCTATTCCGGGACAAAAACTAAACAAAAACACTAAAGGGTGGCCAAGCTCACTAGACTCAAAAACATCCCACCCAAAATAAAGAGTACGATGCTTGACTAGAATGCCACTTTAGAATTAAACGCTTTGCCACTTTAAATAGATGCCTCTTTACAATACCTACACACTTAAGCAACACATTAAACACATAGGGAATAGTGAAATATTTAATGAAATTTAAATAAAGACTCCCCCTTAATTAATTCTCCCCCTTTATCTAATATGATCAACCTAAGAAGATTGCACACTCCCCCAAAGTTAAATCTCCAAGAACTAAGATCCGATTATAATAGGATTAGATACCATTTCTCCCCCTATTATTCTCCCCCTTTTTGTTCAGGAATAAACAAAAGCTAAAGAATTAAAAATTAACTTATCTCCCCCAATTAAAGCATATACACCCCCTAAACTAAACAAGGGATAAGTATAATGGTATAACAAGCTAAACATGCAATAGTGGGTAAAGTGATGAGAACATTAAAGCACATGGGCAACTCAAATTTAACTAATCCACATAAAGATATGAATATCAACGATGATGCGATAACAAAACATATCAAATGATTGTAGTAATCTAAGCATGTGTTATCGAATTAAAATTCGCAACAAGATAGATATAAAAAATGAATTAAAAGCATAAATGAGCTAGCTAATCATGGCAAAGACTGAAAACAAATAAAATATTATATATGTATACACAATAGATTCAAACTAAACATAAGTACACACATATAAACACTAAAATGACACAAAACTAAATAACATAAGTTTTTCACACTCTTATAGCATAAATGTGTCATATGGAAATGGAAGTGAAGGGTTGTGAACTAGATACTAATGAATTTAAAACTCAATCATTTAAACATGTTCACGGAGTTCACATTTGATTGCAAAATTTATCACATTTGAATATAACTTCATGTGACAGTATAGATTAAACTCAATGAACAAAGAAACACAATGCATACAAGCCTAGCATGTTGATGATTCTAGAAACCAATAGGGTCATGACATTGAAAGCGCAACTAGGATATACGGACATTGTGCAAACCATTGATATACCATCCAAACTCCCTCAATTTAAGCATATAGAGATTAATCTTTTGAATGAATAAATCAACTAAACAAAATAGGCCTTGGGAAATATTTTCTTTTAATGCCATTATTCTTTTAGGCCTTTGAACTACATATTTCTTTTAGGTCAAAACAAATGGTGTCTTACTCGCAAAGGATGATTTATCCTTTCGGATCCCTTCCCCGTGCACATTTATATACATCATTTTTTATATCTCACACAAATCTCACGTGCAACTGATTTTGACATGCACTAGTCCTCCTAGGTCATAGTATGTAGATGAATAGATTGATAGGAGAACACCTCATAAAGCTCAAATATAACATTTGAAGTTATGTTTCAAAAAGCTCATGCATAAGTGTAAAGGCATATAAAAGCAAATCCATTAATCAAGTCAAACTTAAACTACTCCATGTAAGCATGATAAAGAATATTTTAAAGATTAAAATTTTAACCAAAAGTTCTAGTCACATGAAAGCGAAAAGAGGATTCAAACATAAACATATTCCACAAAATGTGTGTAAAACCAAAATACACACAAAAAATAAAATCATTTTGAGTTTTTCAATGTTTTTCACCAACCGCAAAAGTTAACTCAAAAGATAAACAAAAATCAATTTGTATTTTTCATTTCATGCAAATTAAAAATGAAAGAATAAAATACAAACGATAAATAAAAATCATAATTCTAGCATGTGATTGATTATGAAGCATAGATTAGAAAAATGATAAACAAAACCTACAACTAGTAAAAGGTATATCATTAAGGACAAAAGCTAGAGTATGTAAGACAGGCAAGCAATTACTCATAAGATATGGCAAGATAAGAGTCATGTGAAAGCATGAGAGAACCATCAAACGTAGGAAATATTGAAAATGAGGAAAATTCCATTTTAGTCAAAAATATTTAAAAAGGATCTTAAACGCAATAATTTAGCGATTTAGCTCGGATACCACTTGTTGGAACACGAGACCCTCAAATTTTAAAATCTTATCACAAAGATAATTTTAATTTCCTTTTTAAGATGCGTAATAAGGATGATTCAAATAAAGGGACTAAACAATGCAAGATTCACAATTAAAGTATTACAATTTTAATTCTTCCAAAATTAAAATTAAACTAAACCGGATTTTAATTTTCTCAAAATTGAAAATTGTACTTTAAAATAAACTTGTGAATATTTAACTTATAGCCCAAAATTAATTTAACCCAAGTCCTAGAAATTTTCCTAACAAATAATTAACACAATTTTTCATATTAGGCCAAACTAAATTATATCCAATAAAATAATGACTTGAATTAAATTAACATATACCCAAATTCATTTTAGCACCAAATTAAACAAGTAGTGAATTAAACCAAATTTTATCTTTTTACCTAAGCATGCGATCTAGGTGAATTTTGCAAAAGATAAAATAAACAAATAAATCACTACGCTGTGATATTCGAGGAAAAACTCACAACGGGAAAAACCCTCGGACGGCCCTCGCCTCAAATCCACTAAGTACAGAATTTACAATTACAAGCAAGATGACTTACAACACTCGTCTCGACTCCTTCAAGTCTCGACACGTCTTCTTGTAACTACCTCTTCCTAGCGAATAATCACGAAACTCCACCGTGATCTCAAAATCCACCGATCGGAATTTTTTTGGTCATCGTCACCCAAACAATGAGCCTTTCTCCAAGTGAGTATGTCACAGCAAACAAGCTTATTCTTTGTGGGATGTAGAAGCAAACCTAAACTCTCTTTTATGGTAGAGATAAATCCGGTTCCAAATAAACTCTCGAAGCAAGATGTATATATATATATATATATATATATATATATATATATATATATATATATAGAGAGAGAGAGAGAGAGAGAGAGAGAGAGAGAGAGAAACTTGTATTAACACAAACAATTGGGTGTAAACTTGGTTTTATTCTTTGAATATATCAATTTGGATAACAAACACCAAGGGAACTTTTTATGAAAGAATTAAGCTCTCAAACACTCTCTAGGAGATGAAAAAAGTTCTTTTAAAAATTCTGTTCCCGAAGTCATTAAATTCTGTGAAAGAATAGTTGGACAAAGTAGTGGGAAAGTGCCAAAAAAGTGCCAAAAGATATTCCCGTCGAAATCTCATTCGAACGACATTTCGTTCAAACGAACTATCTAAAAGAGAGTTTAGGTTTGCTTCTACTTACCACAAAGAAGAAGCTTGTTTGCTGTGACATACCCACTATGAGAAAGGCTCCTTGCTTGGGTGACGGTGACCAAAAAAAGTCCGATCGGTGGATTCTGAGACCATAGTGGAGTTCCATGGTTATTCGCTAGGCAGAGGTAGTTACAAGAAGACGTGTTGAGACTTGAAGGAGTCGAGTCGAGTGTTGTAAGTCATCTTTCTTGTAATTGTAAATTTCGTACTTAGTGGATTTGAGGCTAGGGCCGTCCGAGGTTTTTTCCCATTGTGGGTTTTTCCTCGTACATCACGGCGTAGTGATTTATTTGTTTATTTTATCTTTTACAAAATTCACCTAGAACACATGCTTAAGTAAAAAGATAAAATTTGGTTTAAATCACTACTTGTTTAATTTGGTGCTAAAATGAATTTCGGTATATGTTAATTTAATTCAAGTCATTATTTTATTGAATATAATTTGGTTTGGCCTAATATGCAAAATTGAGTTCATTATTTGTTAGGCAAATTTCTAGGACTTGGGTTAAATTTCGTTGGCAAACCTCGTTCGAACAACAAACTCGTTCAAATGATAATTTCAAACAAAGAGACAGAAAGCTTAAAATTTAATTTTTAGCCCAAAACCTTTATTTTAAAGCTTTAAAGAAACCTTCTGAAAACAAATCTCAGTTTAAAATTAAAGTACACCCAATATAAACTTATTCCAAGTCTCCCTATATAGATAGAAATGCATTCATACGTTTGGAAACTATGGAATATGATGTTCATGACGTAGAAACATAACACTTGAAACTCGATAATGATGAACCTTTATAAGTCTTGTCCGCTACGTCTTCAACTCTAGTTTGTCATAGGCTTGAAGGGTGGTCAAGTATTCTATCCTATGACTCAAATATTTTTGTCCGGAATTGAGCTAAAACAACAAAGGACTCATTGAAAATTTGTGTCCTTACAGAAAGAATTGCAAAAATGATTACTGGATTCCAAATCTACACACTAGGCACTGGTATATGGCACTATAAAACATGTCTTAATAGTTTAGGAGAAATTATCGTTTCCATTTTTCCTATTAAGAAGATGGGGCATTTATTCTTCTAGTGTCCTTCCTTTATGTAGATGTAACAGTTGCCCTTCGGCTTCTTTCCTACTCCATTGGTCTTAAAGTTTTACTTGACAAATTTAGGTTGTTCTTAGGACTTGTCGTTCTTCTTATTATTACCTTTTAAGGCAGAAGTAGAGGGCCTCTTCTCAGCAACCTGAATTAAACTCTTATGCCCATTGATATTCTTTGCATTCGGGAGTTCCTTAATCAGTTGCGTCAGTGAGTAATCAATATTTTTCATAGAATAATTTAGGAGAAATTATTTAAACGACTCTGATAGTGATTGGAGCATGAAATCAACATTGGGTTTCCTATCAATTTCATATCCAAGAATTTAAAGTTCCCCGGAGATGGACATCATCTTTAGAACATTCTCACATATGGGAGTACCCCTTGGAATCTTAGTGTTGATCAACCTTTCCATAGAGTTTATCCTTGCGACGAGGTTCTGATCCTCAAACATATCCCTGAGGTTCAGAATCATATGCTAAGTAGTGGACATGTGTTGATGTTTTTGCTGCAACAAATTAGTCATAAATGATAATGTGTAGAAGTGAGCCATTTGATTAGCCTTTTGCCACCTCTGCTAGGCTTGGACATCATTTTTGTGTTCCCCTTGCACGACGGGTCTCCTTCAAGACAAACTTAAAGTCTTTAGCAGTTAGGATAATGCCTATGTTTCTTTTCCAATCAATATAGTTCATTCTAATTAACAGTTTGTCCTTTAAGATTGAAGCACATGGGTTGAATTATGATCCCATTTTAAAATCTAATAATCATAAATTTTGAATAGAGAATTAATTTAAAAATATACATATTAGAATTTAACTTCGTTTTAATTTCAAAGTGTCTCCCTCACCACCAATTTAAAGTAAACCCCGCTAGACATTGTAGTTCCCTTATGGAGTGAGATTTCATGTAGGGAGCTTAAATAACCCCACATTTAACTAGATAGACTTTCGTATTTCAATTATGTGTCTGGACAGTTCAGGATACTGTATCCAACATAATTTAATAGTTAGCATCTTTTGGTTCCATAATTAATGACATTGACCCTGTGGGAGAGGATATCATTTATTATGTCTAAGTGTATACCACTGGTTCATTCCAAGAAATATAAACTTCCCTGTAGAGGATCAAATTCACTCACATTCATACTCTAGTAACTATGACATTAGAGTCTTAATGAATCCTTGATGTCTTGATTTATTCCATCATGGGGTCATCCTAACAGACGCGAGAAATTAATCACATATTGATTCATGAAAAACACTGATGGAGACCGTGGGGTTTATGTTGAAACCCCTCACCCATTTAGTATTTTATGAAAACTTAAGTGTTTTAAAAAACAATTTATTCAATTACAAAATACCAAATTTAAATCCTCAATAATTTCAAATTTTACTTATATGAATTAAATGTCTTGATCTCACATTTTAATTTTTGGAAAATAAAATAGTAATCGTAATTTTCCAAAATTAAATAAAACCCAAAGATCTCAATTTAATTCACACCTTTAAATTTATCACCCTAATTTAATTTAACTTAGAAAAGAATAAATTAAACACTAATTTTTTAATACGGTTGGTGATCCAGGCCAGTCTCAAAATTATAATCTATGTTGTCCATAAAATCGGGTGTTCCTAATTACCTAATTAATTAGCACATAAATTATGCGACATGATATAATAAAGAGATATTGCAAATAAATATATAAATACAATAAAAATAAAATTACAAAATTTTCCCTTTCTATCATCGTGTAATCTTCTTCTTGAAGTAAAACTCTTCTAACCCAAGAATCCTTATTGTAGAAGACTTTCCTTTTATATAGAGTCCAACTTGAAGTAGACTTTATCATAAACATGAGTTTTGTTGGTATTTCCTTCTTAGAAAAAACTCTTTTGCACATTTTGGGAATAATCGAAACAAAGAACCGGAGAAATAAGAATAAAAAAACATCAAAATCGTTCAAAAAATGAATCTACCCTGGGGGATATTGATCGCCTTAGGCTCGATTAATCGCCCCTATTAGAAAGGGGGGTTGATCGATTGACCCCTGTTGGGTTCAACTTTGTTCCTACTTCGCAAATGTCATGCAAGAACCTCTATAACTGGGGCCAAACTTCACCAAAATCCATGAAACATTGCCTAACACTCAAACCCTTGGAAAAAAATGATTATAAGTGTAAATAAAGATTACATTCCCTTATAATGGTGTCTAAATACATCGATGTTGAAATAATTACAAAATATATTATTACAACCAAATCAAATATAGATACAAAAAATAATTATGGATAAGCCATCGTAGGATCCATTCACATAGAAAAATACAAATGACAATGATGGAAGGGATATATATGAAGAATCTCTACAAAACCATGTTAATACGAAAGCATAGAATAAAATGCACCATTTCACAATTAGCAAAACTAGGTTTCCTTATTTGGACAGCATGGATGTTTCCAATGGATGATTTATATAAGCCAAAGGCTCTGATACCAATTGTTGGGGATCGATATATGCAAAACAAAATTTTTAGCCATGGATCATTGATTAATTGAATAATAGGAAGAGGTAAAACCAAAAACTAGGTTTGAATAACAAACCTAGGGTTTAGAACACAATACCTTCGCAGATGCCATTGCAATCCGATGGGGAGAAAACTATTTGCTGATGATGTGGGGATGCATTCTTTTGTATCTTCAAAATGTTGATTAAACCATTTAAAAGATAAAATATTCTATCTATGATCCTTCCCAAAGTCAGGTCGGTAGGGGGACACCTTTTGAGAAGAAAACTCTTGCTTATGATTGAGATATTGTTGTCTCTCTCTTTCTACGCTTCACAAAAATGTGAATAGTGTTTTCTCTCACCTCGCTCAAACTTTAATGATGATGAATAATAATTAAAAAAAAACCTACCACGCCTTTATATACAAGTACAAAAGGTGGACTTAGGTCAAATCGGGTTTCTTAAGTGTATGGGCCTAACTACGTGAGTATATAGACTACACTAGCGACCCAAGACATATAATTAAATTAGCTCAAAATAAATACTCAAAAAACTCAAATTAAATTTATCGTAATGTATTCCCTTTCATTAGTTAATCATAATTAATTCCAATAGTTAATTATGATTTCACTCCAATTTAATTATCTCAGTAATCACTCGAACATAATGAGGTCTTATTTTCAAAGTCGATAATAGTACATACTATGATTCCCCGTGTTAAACTTGTGATACCCTCTGGGTCAATTCAATTTTTTGCTAATTGACTTTAACCAACATTTAATCAATTCCTTGGTTCTCATAGTTATCTTATTTTTCTACTCTACTGGATTCTAAACAATCCACTAATTATGTTTACTGGTAGAAACAAATTTTATAAGTCTATCAAAGGGGTATCGTAATCCAAGGTATCCCCAAATGCATATTCCTCGAAATTAAGATCTCATACCTACTTACATAATTGTCACTTATTATGTGAGGATCATTTGATTAAATCTAAGATTGAATCCACCCATGGAAATCAAAGAAACAATCACTTAATCATTCCAATCCTGATAATTCTTGGGATTAAAAATCTATGCACCCTTTACAAATAATGCTAAATTACCCGAGTCTATTTAAGACAACCCTTACACTCAAATCTCACGAGAGATCTTGTTCAATAAATTCTTGGGATGTACCGCTCAAAATCGTCTATTTATTTATCACACAAGTTCTCGAACCATCATAGAGGTTCCCATAATTTGAGACAAACTAATAGGATTACATCGCAAGCGTTCTGACAAAATGTCAACTCCCTATCTAGGTTGTAAAATTTTCAATTGTGCTAGAACCAAAATTCTAGTCTCTTTATGATTAGCCCAAAGTTGACTCACTAGAATTTCTACTAAGCTCTATTAACACACACACACATGCGCACTCGCACACACACATAAAAAATATATATATATATATATATATATTATTGTATTTTTGCATGTCAAAAGCTCAGATCGCCACATCATAAGTTGAGATTGCCACGTCATAAGCTTCGACATCACAAACCCTACCTCCCATAACACAAACCCTCCCTAACAAAACACAACCTCTCATTCTCTCTCTCTCTGTCATTAATCCACCGCCCCCTCCTCATCTTTGTCACTGCCCCTTCTCCTCTCAATCGCACCCCTACCTTCTCTCTTCTCCCTATTGTCGACCGTAGCTACAAAATCTGTCGAGATTTTGGGTTTTTTTCTCTTCCCCCGCTAAGGACAAGTAATCTGTCGAGATTTAGGACTTATCTTCAATTTTAGTTGGGGCAATTTTTTCAAATTTGGATTGTTTTGATTTAACCACGAGTTTTTTTATAGATATGAAAATATTGTTTGTGTCCTATAGATAATCTCAAAATAAGATTTGAAATATGATTTTCATCTAACCATAGATCTGAAATATGTTCATTTCATATGAAATGTGTATTTATTTTCTTTGAGATGTTGGTTCAATGTTATTTTTCATGTTAGATCTATACATTTGGTACATTTGGTATATTGTGTGTTAGATATATACATTAGGTATATTTGGTTTGGCTTATTCAAAAAATGATATTGTGTTTTTTCCATACCTCTGAACACTTGATTTAGATTATTCTTATGTGTCTATTTTTACACCGGATTTACATCTTTGTCACTCATAGGGTGATGAAGTTGAAATTGAGCATCCGTGTAGATACAATAGTAGTTGTTATCGGTTACCGACCACAATGCTCAATTGATTATATATATAAAACATGAAGAAATCAAATTCAAAGATTGAAGATTAAACTTTCACTCGAAAATGCTCACAAATGGATTAATATCGTGATATCGCTATAAACACTACAGTTGCGTGACAAAGGAAGTTAAACGGATAATATTCCAACATTAATACACAAAGTTTCAACTGAAAGTATTTCGAACCAAAACCTAGCTACTGAGCTGAAGAACCCATTCATGGTGGAAATATGAACCCAACCTTAAAACTAGTAACTTCACATAATTAAACCAATATATAAAACTAATTAACAAATGAAAATAAGAATTAAACTAACAACAACTAAATAACAGTGCAAGAAAAGTTAACAAAATTTAAAAGTAAGAAATGGAACTATAACAACATACATAAATGGAAGAAGATGATTAAAATGGGTACTTACAAATAAGGGAATGAAACTTTAAGGAAGAGCTCCCATCCCAAAAACTCTAATATAATCTAAAAAATTGATGTCCTAAAAAAATGAGAGTAATAACCTATTTAAATAAAACCCTAGGGGAAAACTTGTAAATTAAAAAGTCAAAATCTACAGGGCTGGTGGAGGGGAATTTTGATTCTGGTCTAATCCAAATCGATTCTCCCCATATTGACGAATCGATTCACCCCTTCAGGTCTGCATTCTTCTTCCCGGATCAACATACGAAAAATATCATAACTTTTTCATTATATATCAGAATTAGGCACGGTCAGAGGATATACGAAGCTATCTCGGAGGGATATAACTTCCTTGAAGACTTTGGGCCATAAACTAAAATGATGAAATTACTAAAATGCCCATGAATATGTGTTATATGACGAAACTTTCCCGAAATGCGACCAAACTTCATGCTTAGCACTTTAATACCTAAAAAGATCAATTATACCTCAAAAAGTATATACTCATACTTAAAAAAGGTTGTCTGATTAACGAGCATAAAAATAGGTATTAAGGTACCCTAGGCGGCTAAAATGCATAAGTATAAAGGGTAAATAAATGCAATAATCTATATGAATCACACCCCTTAACTTACACGTTGCTAGTACCTAGCAATGAAATGCAAAGAAAGAAGAACTACAAGTAGCACCATAAAGGGGATATATATATATATATAATAGATAACTACCACTTTCATGGGCGAACAATTGCATTTAGAATATGCAATAAGTCGTTAAACCCCTAGGTTACCCTAGTGGGTGAGTGTTGTCTCATGAGGGTTTTCAAGGATGAAACCCATAAACATCGAATTTTTATCAAAATATTCCCAATCAATCAAAAATACATGCTCAACAATAACGAAAATGATTTCCAACACGATATTAGCAAAGTGGATGAATTCACACAAAAGTCTGTAATTATTAACATTATAATGACTTCAATCATAATTGAAACCTTAAAGTTGGAGGAAGAGTGAGCACAGCGAAAAATATTTTTATTTGGCAAAACTTTTACAAATCGGATAAACATCAAAGTGCGACATGATATCAATCCTCTCCGGATATTACACTCACCAAATAAATCACTATGAAATGAGATGTAACACACACGGGACATGCGAACATAAAGAGTAAATGGAAATGGAAACTTGGTCACGCACATGTCATCAATTGAAGAACGCTATAAATAAAATACAAAATATGTAATCTCGTTAAATGATAATATAATTAAAGAGGTGAAATATATTTTCACAGAATATCGCAATTATTATGACTTTCAAATCAAATTCATCCTAGGATCACAGAGAACTTTGTAAGGGTTGTAATATAGGTTTGGTCGAATTGTGAAATTAAGGGAATATGTATGGATTCAAAGCTGTTTAGGAATGAAACACTTGGGATAATGGAAAATTGTGGGCAATTTCAACATTGGAGTGTCATTTTAATAATCAGCAATGGATATAACATTGGAAAGCGATAAAGATTATTGAATACTATGAACAAAATGGAAATACTTTCTCGTTATTTTATTTTGTTCTTTTTATCTCCTTTTCCTTTTGTTTACTTTTCATTTCTTTTTCAGTTTTCCTTCTCTTTTTTTCGCTTTTTTATTTTCTCTCCCACTCCCACATGCGTAATTGTAACCACATAACAAGAACATCATTTAATACCATTTATCATTCCAAACAAAGGTATGGAAGGTAATATGTATGATTTATAACTCCAATTTGGAGTTAGTTATGGAATTTTAGGTTATGAAACAAAAGGCTATATTTAGGCTCAAAGGGTTTGACATGGGAAAACATATAAGGTGAGGTCAAGGTCAAAATGGGTGATATAACAAAGAGGGATTACGATCCTTTACTAAATTTTACGCAATTCTTGAGTCAAAATAACATTGAAAATCATAATCAAGTAACACATTTCAAAATGAACTCAATTAATGAGCGATCAATAAATAAATAATGAGATTACTAACGAATTTAATATTTTCAAGGAGGAATGAGTAATGTATAACACTCATAAATGAATAAAATCCCAACAGTCACTTGGTGTAAGTATATACAATGCAACAAAAGATTATCGATCTATAATGGCCTTAAACCAAATCAATGTAACAAGAAAAGTGCACGTGCTCATGCGTTTAAAGATCAATTTAAGAAGTGTCTCATAATATTAATGATTTGAGGATTAAAGTCTAATAACTTCAAAAATCGAGAACATGCGTCTTTGAATTATCTATTGGGTTGGGCGTTTATTGAAATTAATCATTGGAAACAAAGGCAAAACGCCCAATAAAGGAGAAAAAAGAAAGAAAATATTTTTTAAAATTTTCAATTTTTCAATGAAGGCATGCTTGGAATGAACATGTAATCAAATCAATGAAACTAAATAATGTGTAACACCCCGTGTTTTTATTAGTATATTTAATTAATTAATTAGAAATTTCGGAAAAAAAATAAATTTTTGAATTTTATAATTCTTATTGATTAAATATGTTGGTTATGATTTTAGAAGAATAAAACTTCAAGCATAATTGAAATCGGAGTTAAAACGTATTTTTAATTGATTTTTTAAGTTTATCCCTTATAAATTTTTTCAAGCGAAACTGTCAAAATAACTGGGCGATCGATCGATCGACCCTAACAGTTTTCATGTGCTGCAATTTTTCTTTTTTGACGAGTTTTGTTATTTTAAAACTCCTTAACTCTTTTATATAAGTGATATTTCAGGGCTAGGTTTTTAAAACTTATATTTTACCAACACTAGAGCAGCAGACTCTTTCTTTGTTCATCATCTTCCACCTCAAAACCCTAGCCTTTATTAAAACCATCTTTAGAGCTCAGCTTTTAAGGAACTTTGTAATCTATCCCAAGTTGGTCCAAGAGGATTTTTTAAATCAATTTTTCGAGAGGAACTCAAATCTCAGATCAGTTTTCTACATATTCACTCAGGCATGTTTACCCTATTCTTTTCCCTTAGTGTTATGTGTCTTGATTGTAGCCTCCATTAAACTCATGTTTTCTAAAATAAGTTATGAATATAATTATTAAAGAGATAAATTTTGGGACTATTTTGCATGAAATATTAATGTTACTGAATACTTATAACTTTCTTGTTCTTTGGGTTCTGTTGGTGTAGTCAATTGTGTTATGGACATGTGAATGTAGAGGAGCCCTTAGAAAGAACATTTTGATATTTCATGTGAGAACCCTAGATAAAATTAATTACTTGTGTTAGAAAATAATAACTGTGATATGACTTGCATGTAGCTATTATTCTAAAAACCACAATATTTATGTGTCCTTGATTTCCACTATTTCGATTAAAATTTTTAATTGGTAATTTAATGTTGTTATGAATGTTGGTATAAATTGTTAATTGTGACACTTTATGGAAGTATTATAATTTTTGATATCTCGGGGACGTTGGGTATTGCAGGTAATTGGTTTTCACCCCTTGTTATAGTACACTTGTTAGGTATGGGATTAGTAAGTAGGCCTCAGTTTCGATTTATGCTAATTAGGTATGGGACTAGTTAGTGTTAGTCTATGCGGGTTATATAATTTGGGGTGGGGGTGGATTTTCTATGTTATTCCATTGTTACGATAACCTACGATTGATATCTAGGTGGAGTGAAATTTTCAATAATCATCCTTTACTTAGGATAGGACGAATTTGTGTTTTGGGAACCCTTAGTTGGGACTAAGGGGTATCTTGAGGATTTTTACAGCGCTTTTAAGGGTGAGGGGAAATAATTTGATTAATGAGTATAAGAAATTTTGGAAATTAATATTGTAGGACTAAAATGGATATAAAAATTTATTGGCGACATAATGTGTCTAGGGACTACAGTTTAAATGGGTCAGAGGACGATTTATGTCGTGTCTTGTGTGGCACCTTGTCTTATCGCGAGGATCGCAGGATAAAAATGGATCAGACGACAGACTTGACAAGGGGATGTGTGTGTGGGTGGAACCCTATCATATCGTGAGGGCCGACAGTCTGAAACGGGTCAGACGACGGACTTGACAAGGGGAAGGGTATATTGGTATATTTATTTTCACAGTTAAATTAATTAAATTTAACAATTGTGGAAGGTGGGTTAATTAAAATAATATTGGTGTGGCACATTTTAGAGAAACCTTGCGGGTAGTTAGAAATTTAATCTCGGCGATTAATAATCTTCGTAATTAAAATATTTTATTGTTATGGCTGATATATATAACACTATTGTCTGGGTTCAAGGACCCTAATTGATAAGAGTAGACGATTTTCATGCTGGGGGCTTTGGCTCTAACATATGCGTTGACTAATCTTTTTCAGGATTTATTTGGGAGTTGATGCATAAGATTCATTGGAGATCTTTTGGAGGTGCAGGTGGATTTATTTTATTGCTTTAGTAGTTAGATTTCTCTTTCCATTCTGTCGTATTACTTATGAGACTACTTTTGAGTTTATTGGGCCTTTCGGTTCCAAAGTTGTTTTAAGGTTTCGGTTGGATTTATTTATTTAATCATTTAGATATTCGGAGATCACATGTGATGGATTTTGATCAAAATTTAGTGTTTTATCAGTTGGATGTCCTTCATATTTGGGTTTGATTAAAATAATTTATCTTGTGGATTAAATTTTTTGTCTCATATCTGTCACATGCTAAGGATGATATTTAATCTACTCGCACCCGACTTAGTTTTGGTGGCGGCCAACGCCAGAATTTAGCGGGGTATGACACAATGAAGGGGAAGAATATCCCACACCCCTAACCTAAATGTTGCATTGTCCTTAATGTAACTCAAAAACACAACATAAAGAGAGGAAAAGAAAGATATTACCCAAAATAGAGAGATCTCCGGTAAGTTCAAGTCTAAAGATTCTATAAAAAACATGTTAGTACCCAACACAATAAAAAGGAAATAACAATAAATTTAACTAATTACACTAGATAATAAGTAAAAAGAACAAATGAACCTAATAGGTACAACCTAAACTTTGAACTTCTAACTAACTATACACTAGAAGTTGAAATTTTTAAGGGTTCACCTTGTGGCCATCTCGGGGCCTCCCTTTTCCTATTTCCACGGGCGCATGTGAGTGGTTGCGCCCTTTATCGGGGCGCACAGTCATCATCAATGTGGGGGATAATGTGTAAAGATAGAGCCTCCAACCTATTTTTCACAAAACAATAAAAAAAATTCCACCGCCTCAGGAAAACGGCATCAAGGACAATACTGATGCTTTCGAAACCAACAAGTTCAATGGTATGGGGACTAAGTTATGGAATATGAAGGTGTTAGGAACTCAACTCTCCCTTCAGTATCTCATGGGAATGTGTTAATCTTATCCTGTTAGACTCCTTAAATGTGTGCTCATGTGCATAATATAAGTGAAGAATGGGATCATTCAACTCGCATCATGGAAAAGGAAGGAGTGAATTCATCCTTAGGAGTGTTTTCGGAAATAACAATTCAAAATATAATATGAGTATTTGTTGAATCACAAGTCGCTATGGAAGAGATAATGTGTACATCGGACGAAACACAAGCATGTAAGGATATGAACTCATAAAGAATATATATATATATATATATATATATACACACACACACACTAGGGTATGCATGTGCCTGAAGGAACAACGAAAATTTTCAAAGTACATAATCATAAATCGGAGAAATTTTTTGAAATACCTAATTTAAAAACGAAACAAATTTCGTTCCCCAACAGAACAAAGCATAATTAAAAAAAAATAGTCATAATTTCCAAAGAATTGCTCGTTATGACTCCAGGTTGCATGCCTACAATACTTCTTACATCGTTACAGGACCAATAAATATTAGGCATGAAGATAAAAGTTGTATGTAAATAAAATAATATCAGACATTTGTTTTATGTAAATAAAATAATACTTGACATTAATATGGTAAAATTGTCTACAAGTGAACTTCCCATTCATCAACTGATTAGTTATTGACAATGGGAAGCATTGATTTGAGACAGTAATTCCTATCAACCTGGCACTAACAAAGTTACATGCTAAACTAGAGAACATTTTTTAAATAACCTACGGTACGAATCTATTAGTTTAAAAAATTTGACAAATGTATTTGAAGGCACGACTCTAATTTTTAAAAGTGTACATCATTGATAGGACCATACGTCGTATTTAGTTCGTAATAGATAAATAAGTTTTGAAATAACCTTTGTTACGAACCAATTAGTTTTAAAAAATTGGGAAATTTTTTAAAGGTGTTTTACATACATACATACATATGTTTATATACATACATACATACCTATAAAATCAAAAAGTATTTTTTCATCTCATAATTGTCAAAAATTTAAAAATTTTGGTCCTCTTCTAATAATTTTCATTCATGCTTGCGTTTTGTTGTGCTGTGAATCATCGGCTGAACAGTAATCAAGCTTACTGTCAAAGATGCCTATTTCATTTTTGGGATAGGCATCACTTAATAATTAAATAGATTATGAACTTTTAGGACTTAAGATAATATTGATTACGGATATAGGACAACAAACATTTTGTTTCCATTCTTAGTCCCGATTTTCAAATTATTGGCTGACGTGGCATGTTGTGATTGATTGACATTTTATGGATACAAATCCGCACCAGCAACTTCATTAAAAAATAAGGACTAAAATTATAAATGAAATTTTTGTTGCCCTATTGCCAAAATACATATTACAATTTGACCTAAATATACAAATCGCCATAATTAAACTAGTCCTCTTCAAACACCGATTGATACAACATGAGATTTATGAAGCAAAACACGTATTCCTTGTACACAGATTGATAAAGGGTATATAAATTTCTAATATGATTTACGGGTTTTAGAAGAACATCATGTTCACGTCTCCTCTACCTTCCCAATATTTGAGGCAACTGAAAATTAGGAATCATTGGGAGTTTTCTCAGGTACTTAATTTGATAGATCACCAAAGGAAAAAAATATTAACAATATAAGGCTTCTCAAAGGAATTGATAAACTTGTTTTTATGCAAGGTAATGGTGACTAATTCAAGTGTAAACAATTTAATAATTGTATCAAATAACCATCACCAAGTGTAAAAAGTTTAACAACTGTATCAATAGGGAGATAAGACTCTTCCGTGAGTAAAACCTTAGTTGTAGTAAAAATTAAATAAATGTTATTACGAAACAAAATAACCCCCATATAGAAATTGATGTTAAACTTTCTAAGTTCTATCAGTTCTTTAGTCATGAACATGTTGAACATATTATTAATATACACTTATCAGGTCTTTAGTCATGAAATCCCCCATTGTATTTTGAGCATATTATTAATCTACACTTCAGCCTTCTTAGATGGCTAGCTCAATCCACTTTTATGACCACCAGATTTTCTAGCTTGAAAGTGACCAAAAGAACCAGATCCAGAGACCACAACAAAACTGTTAGTGTCTAAAACGGATGGATCTCTAAAATCTTCAACACTTGGGAGTTTCTAAAATCCCAAGGCACTTGCTCCAATCCATCCCCAGAACTTTCTAGTTTAACAATGCAATGTATTGGTTTGGTTAGGTTGATGCTGGTGGTGCTTTTATGCTTCTCCCGGTTCATCTCAAGTTCTATAAGCTTAAATTCAAATCTATTGCACAAACATACACAAAAATTAAAGAATCACTTGTCAGCATATATTCAAAGAAAGAAAGATAAATTAAAAAATGATCCACGACTAAACAGAGAAAGATAAATTGAAAAATAACTCAAAAATGTAAAGAGCACCTGCTGAGTGTGAGTAATTTGCTGAAGAGTTGTATACTACAGTGCACCTTCTCAAAAACATAAATATATTGCATCACCATTATATACCAATTAAAAAAAACCATGTAAACCAACAAAAATTCAATATGCGTAGACAAATCATATCCACTAAAGCTTCTCAAGAAGTCTACTATTTTTCAATCCAGAATAGAATTTGTGTCATAACCCCCTAAATTTCTCAAATTCTCAACTCCAGTTAAAGTAGCATAGTATTGAAAATTAAAGTCGTATAAATATACAATTTCTCAACTCGAGTTAAAGTAGCATAGTATTGAAAATTAAAGTCATATAAATAGCCAAGAAGAGTAAGTAATCAAAAATTGTTATTCTCCCTCTTTCAACATTTTGTCCATCATGAACTTCCAAATCAACAGGGAAGTAGATTTTTTTTAAATGATAGTAGATAATTTCTACAATGAATTCAAAATAAACTATTAAGCATTTAATCAAACATTTATTAGAGAAGAAGTGAGAAAATTTGTTTTCGTATTACTTCAACCAAGATAACAAAATTTATAACCCATAAATACAATTTAATTTCGTGTTGGACTTAATTTATAAACAACAATCACACCGAATACAAGGGTTAAAGGAGGAAAATGTTCCAACAAAAGAATGTGGTTCACTAAACAAAAAAAGGAAAAGAAAAATATAAGTGTTTGTTGTTGAATGAAAAAAGAAAGTTTTAATTTATCTTTAAAAATAAAAATAAATAATGTGTGTGTGTGGATGACAGAAAGAGATAGAGGGATACCTTTCGTGCTTGTAGTTCCGAATATGACATCGGGAGAGTCGTCGACTATAGAATTGAGAGAATCCAAACCCCATGTCCACTATACCACCATCAAAATAAACCATCAACCTATAGTATCAACAGAACAAAATGAGGATGAAAACTAACAAAAAAACACATATGCAATGATACACTGTATCATAGGTTTCTAAGTAATAAAATGTAACAAAACGAAAATTACCCCTAAGCTCAAAACTAACACAAAAGAAGGAATAATAAAATAATGCAATCTTATGCAATGCCAACATACTTTTAATCCCCAAATTACAATATATAGAAAGTTAAAGATGACTTATGAAAATATATAGCTATAGTGAGTTTGTGAGACAGTAAACAAAATTAGCTACAGTTGTAGAAGCAAAACCCATTAAAGATCTGAAATAAATGCACATCTATATGATTAGAGAAACTGTTGGAGTTTTACTCCAAGAGCCTCATCGATAAGGTCCAGCGATGGGGCACTATGAAACATATTGGAGTTAGCCTCCGCTACATGATGGAGTTCGGGTTTACACCCACTCACAGTAATTTGCTCATTTCAGCTCAGTTTGTCCACAGATCGCTTCCTATTCGCATCGCAAGGAGAACTATTGAGCTCCAAACACTCCCTTATAAACTAAAACAATTGTAATCTTGATGATTGATTCTTCACACTGTTATATTCTTACTTATATGTCATACACTATTAGATTCTTCAGTTTAGCCAATCATCAATCCTATGCACATGCTAAAAATAGTATATCCTACAAATAAATAGGGTGCCCACACTAATTATTATTGTATTTGTAGACACCACATTCTATGTTCCCCTAAGTCTCTCCTTAGACCCCTAGCCATTCCCCTTTCCACCGCAAACCTTGGTCGCACTCCGAGTACCGATCTAGAGGCCATGGGCCTCCTTGGGCCCCATTTAAATCTGGTCAACTCTATAGTCAGAGCAAAAGCTCTTTGAATCATTGAAGTCCTACGAATACCCTTTCCAACAGTCCTCCTTGTGCGCGAATCAACATAATGGTTAAGACAAACGAACCATTTCACTACCAAAAATTGATTCAGAGGCCATCAGGCTCTCTCGGGCCTGAGTTGACCCCAATCAACTTCATCATTAGAGAGAAAGCTCTTTGAAGGGCGCTGAACCCCCTTTCCAATGGTCTACCCCGTGCGCAAAACAACATAACCTCAGTTTTCCCCTGAAAATCCCAAACTCCGTTTGAGCAAAGTCAACTCTTCATCTCGAACGATACTGAATGAATCTCGAAAAAGCAATGAATAACCTTTGTAACGATCTGTTCCATGCACGATTCTGACCTACGGTACGAACGAACTATCCTTTTTACTATGAGAGGTCATTGGGCGCTTCTGAGCCCCGATTGACCAAGGTCAACTTTCCAAACCGAGAAAAACTCTTTGGAGTGTCAAATTACATCTCCTAAGATTTAAAATGGTCTACCCCGTGCGCAATTCCGATTTACCATAGGGACGAACGATCCGTTTTCGTCCGATGATCTCCCATCCCAAAGACCGACGTGCACTTTCGAGCCACAATTGACTCAAAGTCAACTCCCGAACCCGGGAGTGGTCCCAAGGACTTTCGAAGGTCTCTAAAGTACCTTTCTAACGGTATTCCCCTTTCAAAATTTGGATCAATGGTTTATCTGCTACGATCATTTTTCCAGAAAAGTAAGCACGAGACTACTAATTGGCAAGTCCTGAACCCTGCCCATCAACACAGTGTCAAGGGTTACCAGTCGATAGGCACACCTTGGGGTAGGCCGATCGGCACCCCCTTGACCCTATATGTAGATTCCATGGCCTCATTCCAAATAAAAAAAAATCCATTAGCATTAGTGATATCAGCAACATTCTCTCGAAATCAGCGAAGTTCCATATGAGAAGTTCCATTCAAGCCTAAATACCCATTCTTTTCACACCTAATTTGGAAAATATCCTTCTCTCTCATCAAAATTCATCAACATTCAAAGGAATCCCTCCAAGATCCAAGTTCAACCTCCAAGTAAGGTCCAATTTCTTCTCCCTCTCTTTTAATCTCTTGTTTTTGTATAAGTTACATTAGATTCATAATCTAGTTTCACTTTAGTTCATACATATTAACATCTACGTTTTTATAGTATATTTCACATACTTTATTTTTCATAAAAAAATCAAAAACAAGTAAAAGAGGGTTACACTCGTAAATTCTGAACGGAATTATTCTTCACACTTTCTCCAAGACCAAAAATACATTTTCTACACGTACACACATAATAAAACTCCGTTCGAATCTATGCGATAAACCTCACCCCCTCTTATATATTTGAACTACGTGGAATTTGATGCCTTTATTAGCTATGTAGGTGTCTCGAATTAAAATTCGAAACTCGAGTCCAATTTTCCAATTTTTCCAATTTTCCAAATTTCCTAAAATCCTTTTTTTCGTAATTGTCATATATATACATATAATATGCTTGTTTGCATTTCATCCAACATATATTATTGTTTCCTAATAACGATCAATATCGTGATGAACACTCATATTCTATCTTCAACATTTATTAGTATTTTGGGAATTTTCCTATGGATGACCTCACCCTATCGTTTCCGTGGTATGGGTTGAACGATTCCAATCTTCATTATATAAACACATACACACAATTCATGGGGATAAAGGAAAATATTAACGTTTGCCCATGAGAGACCGAAAGGGTGGGAGGGGTGCCTAACACCTTCCCATTCCATAACTTAGCCCCCGGACCTCTGATCTATTGTTTTCTTAGGCATTATTTTGTCCTTGATGCCTCTCTCTCGAAGTGGAAACATGTTCGTTTTCCTGTTTTTTGAAAAATAGGCTGGCGACTCCATCTCTTTACATGCACTCCACACCGATGACGACCGAAGCAGCTTTCGCAGAGGGGTGTAATACCACGACACAGTTCTTTTCTCGAGGGATCCTCCTCCCCCCTAGAATGCCGCGCCCAGGGATGGCCACATTGGAGACTCCACTAGGGATTATTTTTAAGAGGGCTAGACTCTGTTTACACGTGTGTTTTATTTTCATGTATATCCCCCTATTTTCATGTTCCCCTTTATTATTCACATGTACCTCATGCTTATTCTACTATTCACACACTTGTAGAGGACTCTCCATGTACACTTCACACCACGTGCACCTAGGATCACGTATATCCACATGTTGCACACCTCACTTAGAGATCCATGCTTAGGTGTCACTAGCACACACCTCCACTTGTATGTATCCATGCTCACTTATCACACACTCACTTATAGATAATTACACATCACTCACACATGACTTATGTATGCTTAGAATAGCCTTACTATTTGTACTTGTACCTTGCTCCCTGTTTGGCATGATTATGAAAAAGATACTCTCTCCATAAGATACTAATAAATTAATCATACATGATTCACACGACATCACCAAAGACCATTGCTATTGACCAAATTTTGTCCTGTAACTGGGGAGTCACTTTGTGATGGGCGCTAGATCGGTGAGTCACAGTTAGCCTAAGCGATATGACTCTCACCTTCCATTGAACAAGTACCTTCAACGTATATTAAACGGTTCCCCCCCGCATCGTACCACTTTACCAAAGTCATGATGGGAGGTATATCACAGGTAAATCATTCACGTACATCGAGTATATCAAATTCACTCTCACGCGTACTGTTCCCATGAGGTATATAGTGAGGCAATTCATGTACACTCAGTTATATCAAATGACTTGTGCACATGTACCGATTTCCCTCAATAGCAAGACGTATATCGTGGAATTCATGCCAAAGGGGGGACCCTTTTCAATTAACCAAACCAACCGCATGCCTGCATGTAGGTGTCAAGCCTAGGACACACATGTTAGATTTTCGGTTTCGACCCAAATCTCTTCCAAAATTTTGAGTCGACGTGCCGCCCAAATTTTTTTGCAGTTTTTAAAGCGGGACCCTGCCCGTGAGCCTGGTTACAAGTCCAGCCATAGCTTTACATATGTTGCAAACCTAATTTTTCCAAGCTCGGGTCTCATCCGGCAATTCATTTTGCATTTAGGTAAACTTAATACAAGTGAGAACCTAATAAACATAATAATCATGCTGAGACCCATCTCCCGAATTTTCCTCTCTCTTTTCCAAAAAGTGTCCAAAAACATCTTTCCTTTTTTTTTTTTATCAAAAATAACAAAAATATTTTTCCTCCTTTTCCCTAAAAAAAGAGAAAGAAAACATTTTCATCTTTTCCAAAAAATGTCAAAAATATTTTACTCCTTTTCTAAAAAAAACAAATTTCCCTTTTTCTTTTTCGAAAATAAATTCCAATTTTCCCCTTCTCAAGTTGATCATATACCCTTGTCCTGGCTCCCCATTGGCTTTGGTCTTCAGTCGAATCGTCCCAAAGATCTGTCAGTCCCCTTACTTCCTCCGATTCCGAGACTCACCCACCCTCGATGGAGAACAAAGATTAAGTACCAAATATACAACCGTATTTGTTGATGGTTCTGGATCAATTCACCACCAAAATTGACAACCTTCAAACTGAGGTTCACGAGATGCAAAGAAATCGGGCCCCTATCCCCGAAGATCCCGAGGTCATTTTCCCTTGCACCATGGGTCCGCCTGCATCCGTGCCTATTTGGGTTCCTGAAGAATGCCATCATGCTCCACGTGCTACACCTACTAATGGGCCTCCACCAGCCCAACTTCTTATGCAAAACCTTTCTCATACCGGGGCTAATTTACCCGTAACTTGTTATTCAAAAGAGGAAGAACTGAACCATGTCAAGGAAGACCTCAAGATGTGGACCAAGAAATTCGACCACGTCATAATCTCTGGGAACTACATGGACTACACCCACATGTCTCCCTATTCTAAAGCCAGGTTACCAGAAAAATTCAATATGCCCAATATCGAGAAGTTTGGAGGCAGTGGACCCCCGATCGTTCATCTCCCTAGTTATCACCGAGCCATGACTCTCCTAGGGGCTTTTGAAGAAATAATGGCTCAGATGTTCTAGCAAACTTTGAAAGATAGCGCCCTTCGTTGGTTCCTATGCCTTGAGGAATCCTGAATCCGCAGTTGGGAAGACGTTGGCCATGAGTTTATTTCATAGTACAAGTACAACGAGGAGCTAGAGGTTACCAGCCGTGACTTAGATCTACTTAAACAGAACCCTGGAGAATCAGTCAACAACTTTATAGCAAGATGGAGAGAAAAAAAATCTACCATGACCAATCGGCCTTCCAAAGAAGATAAAGTCAGCATTGTGAAGAAGAACTTCCTACCCCATGTTCGAGGAATAATGTGAGGACAGTACTACCCTTACTTCCAAGTCCTTCGAGAAGTAAGAGTAGAAATCGAAGAAGGTCTTGCCAAGGCAGAAGTTGAACTAAAGAAAACCTCTAGACATTTTTCTCCTAGAAAATTTAAAAAGCCTGTTAGTACCACAGTCTCTACAATCAACGGCATCTCTCGGCCTGCCGCTTCATGGGTACCAGAAATTCACCCAAACCCAATCCAAAAGAAATATATCGAGCTTCACTCTCCTCTCTCCAAAATCTACCAGAATCTCTTAAACCTAAACCTAATCAAACCCTTGGGTCCTCGTCCGCTACCAAATCCACTTTCAAAAAACTTCAAACATGATGTCCGTTGTGACTTTCACCAAACTATTGGCCACACCACACACCAATGCCTCCATCGCCGAAACACAATCCAAAGCCTGATTGACCCGAGTGTTATCGCCCCACCAGCTAATCCTAAACCAAACACTACCCATAATCCTCTCCCGAATCATGCAAACACCATCTTCCTATAAGAAGACTCAGAACTCGACCCATTCACCCAAATCATGCCAAGTAAATTACTGGTCATACCCATACACTCTCCTAAACCTCTCCAAATATGCCCATATTTCCTCTTACACCCTACCATCCTTTCCGATCAAACCTTTTCACTCCTCACCCGAGCATGAATCGCTATCCATACCCATTATGGATGTAAAGATATGGAATTATCTGAAATGTTGAAAAGACTCTTAAAGTTCGGGCTGAAATTTCCTTACCAGATGACCATCGATTATCAAAGATTCAGTGGGATGTTGTTACAAGCTCGAAAATGGTCTCGAGAGTCAGACAGCTGGGTGGTACCAACCGACGAAGTCAGTCTAGATGACCTGGTCCAAATCATGGAAGATTTATTTGAACATACTAGTAATATTTGTAGCATATTCGAGCTGGTCGATGTTTTCAAATTATAAGGGCACCTAGTCCCTTCAGTCCTGTATTTCCCTGTCGAATGGGAAGAATTATACGAAGAGGCCATAGAAGTTATAGAGTGCATTGACTTTGCATAGAAAAATAATACCATTTCCACCGAATGGGGGGACGATTGTGAAGATTCAAATGAAGATCCAAATTCTGTAAAGACAAGTCTAATAGCCAACCTATGCGGAATGATATCATTTGAGGAGCTTCTAGTAGAGATCAACCAGGAAGCTGAGCAAATCTATATCGATGAATAAATAGGGTTTCTATTTTTCCCATATTCCATAAACCACATGGCCCGGTCAGGCAGACATTACCAGAACCCAAACTTACAACCATCAACAAGCGATATAGGGAAAGGTGTTTAGAATCTCCCTATGCTAGAAATGACTCTTTAAGAGAGTAAGGTCCTTGATGAATTGAAGAAAACTCAAGCTAGCATATCCCTATCATGACATTTCATGTCTTCCTAACTACACCAAAATTTCCTAATCAAGCTACGGATAGGACCCAAAATTCCTCCCACAACCACACCAGAAGAAGCGGTGAACCTAGTTGCATCCTTGACCTCTACTCTAATGCTCTCCTTCTCCGAAGAGGAAATCCCTAAGACTGTTCCCAACTATAATCATGCTGTTAATATCTCTGTTGAAGTTATGGGGAAAACTATCCCCCTGGCGCTCTTCGATAATGGATTAACTCTGAATGTTTTCACGTTAAGAACCCTCAATTGCCTTGGATTGAATGTGAGAGATATTTCTCTAACCTCTGTTGTCGTACGTTCCTATGACTAAACTCTCCACAAAGTAATGGGATATGTCAAGCTTGGAATAGGGGCTGGTCCTATAAATCTTGTTGTTGAATTCTAAGTCATCGACATCCCAGCCTATTTCAATTTACTGCTCGGACGATCGTGGCTCCACAGCATCAAAGGGGCGTCTTCTTCCCTTCATCAAAAATTGAAATTCTTTGCCAATGGACAACTTATCACCATCTTGGTAAATAGTGACAACACCAAGAATTCAAGCACCGGTAATTTGATACTTGAGATACAACACGGGGTGAACGATATGCTACTGTTAGGCTTCCAGTCAAACCACTCCTACTCCTAGTAGGGTATGGCTTCAAAGATAGGGTTTTTCTAGAATATAATCCCCATGGAAACATTAATGTAATCTAGATGTTCAAAAATATGCACTTCATGCCTAGACTGGGGCTAGGGCAAAGACAATAACGGATAACTGAACTAATTTTGTTGAGTGAGGCGTTTCCTCCCTGTGGCTTGGGCTATCAACCATCAGAATAAGAACTCGGATTGATCAGTCATCCTCGATTAAAGAGAAAGTTAGAATATGCCCGAACTATCCCGAGAGATTATCTAAATGAAAGATTAATAAAAAAGGGTGAGGATTTCTCCTTCTGCAGCTTCCCTGAACCTTGGTATGACCCTGTAGACATGAAGATATACCCAGGAATGGAGATCTTTTTCAATATAGCTTAACGGGGGTCAAAAGTTCCCAACACTATGTAGAACCCCTCACTGAAGAGACCATATCTGATACCAAGGATTCTGAGGGCAGTGACTCCGAGGATTCTTTCAACTTGTAGATACAGGGGCTGACACTCTGCATGATCCACTCAGGGACTACATCATCTGATCCCTCCTACCTCATCAAAGATGTTGATGCACCTCTTCTCAACTGTATTATGCACCTATGCCACCTGCTAAAGATCAACCTAACCCCAATGTTTATCCCATTTCCCCTTTTAGTTGTTTCCTCTCACTCTGACGTAATCGAGACCTTCTTTGATAAGGTTCTCAATGTTATTTTTCCTATCAATGAAATAAACAAATATTTTAAAGTATCTTGTTGTGCCTTACATTAATTGTCTTGACTCTAATCAAACTCTTGATGATGATGACTTTGCAAATGAACAATTCTCAACTGATCTAAATAAGGCTAATAACAAACAACATAACCACGTTCAAGTTAATGAAGATGAAACCGTTGTTATTAATCTCGGTTATAGTAGCCAAATGCGCCAGACTGGGATAGGGGCTACCCTTGATGAGTATGAGCGCACATAAATCGAAGAACTACTGATGGAATTCGTGGATGTCTTCGCATGGTCCTACAATGATATGCTCGGTATTAACCCTGAGAAAGCACATCATGAGATTTTAACTCTCTCGGAATGTAAACCAGTCAAACAGAAGTTGTGAAAGCTCCGCACCGAATGGTCACTCAAAGAAAAAGAATAAGTATTCAAGCAATTGAACGTGGCCTTCATTCGAGTAATTCAATATCCCACATGGATAGACAATATCATACATGTGCTGAAATTAGGAGGGAAGGTTCGTATGTGTGTCGACTAACGAGACTTGAACACGACCTATCCAAAGGATGATTACCCACTACCCAACATCGATATGATTATGGACAATACAACTAGTCATGCTCTCAAGTCATTTGTTGACATGTTTGTCTGATATAACTATATCAAGATGCACCCTGATCATCAAGAAAAAACTGCATTCATCACCCCTTGGGGAACTGTTTGCTACACTGCCATGCCTTTTGGTCTAAAAAATGCAGGGGTTGCCTATCAAAGGGCTTCTACAACCATTATTCACGATCTGATACGCAAGGAAGTCGAGGTCTATGTAGATGGCATAATTATTAAGTCCAAGACAAGAGAATATCATGTTCCCGCCCTCCAAAAATTCTTTTAACTACTGCAATAGTACCAAATGAGGCTTCACCCACAGAAATGTGTCTTCAGCGTTACCAAAGGAAAACTCTGTCACACACCGCCTATATATAGTGTCGATCGCCACTATATCGGGCATGAACTAAATAAAATATTATTCTCAGCATGTGATAGATATGAGACATAAATAAATCAATACGCAAGATAAATAATTCAATCAATGCCAGATGATAATAACAATAGAGCGATAAAAGATCCATCACATGCTAAAACTTCGAATAAATCCAATCTGCAATAATGATTTAATTAAAAACTGAATAATAATCAACTGTGAATAATCCAACTGAAATCCTCTAACAACTTTGGAACCGAATGGCCCGATAAAAACCCAAATGAAGTCTCAAAATGAATTATGACTGAAAAGAAACTCTAACTAAATAAAGAAATAAAATGAAAAATCTCCAGCTGCACCTCCAAATGATAAACTTCAGTAATCCTATGCAGCTTCTCCAAAACTTATCCTGAAAAAGTTACTCAATGCAAGAGGTCACAGTCCCGAGCATGAATACAGACTACTCCCCTCACATAGGGTCTGTGAACCCAGAAAATAGCATTATATGCAATAAATATCACAATAGAGTATTTTAATTAAAGACAACATAGTTAATCGCAATAATAAAGAATCACTACCTAATCGATAATTTTTGTTCCAAAAATCCATACCAATATTGTTTTAAAATATATATCAGTCCCATATTGTTAATTTATTTAAATTAACCACATGTATGATTCTTCACACTTTATTATTAGGTATGGCGGTCCTCCCGCCTCGGGTGGTTCTCCCACCAAAATATACTATTATAGCGGTCCTCCCGCCACGGGTGATTCCTCCACAAAAATACACATCCCCTTGTCAAAAGGATCGCTGATCCGTTTAAAATGTCGTTCCCGTAATTTGTCATGGTTCCATACACCACACGATATAAAATGTCGACTGACCCATTTAAACTGTCGGCCCTCACTATTTATACCGCCGATATATTTTAATACATGTTTTTATCTTAGGCATTAATTCTCAATTCTCAATTTCATGATTAACAAAATTACCCCATCCTTTTAATCGATATGAGATCCTCAAAATACCCCTTAGTCCCATACCCAAGGGTCCCCAAGTACACATATGTCACATCCTGCATATAGGATGAATTTCTAATGAAAAACATCTCCTAGTCTCATGCCTAGGCTAACATGATGAAAATAAAACATAAAAATCAGCCCACCCCAAGAACATAAAATCCCCGCGAATTTACATGAATTAGTCCCATTCCTAGCAAGAATAAATTATAACCAAGGTGAGAAATATACTACCCAAAATCCACTCATCCGCACGATGGCAAAAGTGAATAATAATACACGTAATAACATAAATCGTAATCACAATATGGCAATTTAATCGCAAATGTCATGATTCAATTTAATTCCATTAATAACATAGTCGTCGATTTCACATAAGTATGTCCATCCAATACTTGTTAAGATATTTAACATGTGATATCACTCAACATGACATAAAATGTCTCATTTATAAATATTCTAATTTTTATAACTGTGGTCGTGTCCCATATAACATATAAAAAATCCCATAACTTCTACATGCAAACCTACACCCTAAAAATCATAAAAACCCACTTAATCTAACTTAATCACCCAAGGAATTCAAGGATTAGACCATATTAAAAAGTTTTATCAAAACAACCCCAAAATTTAGTGCCCACTTTCTCTAATTACATTACTAATTAATTTTAATAAAAAATATATGATTAAGTTTTATTTTTATTTATTTATTTATTTTTATAAGGCTTTTTCCTGGGTTAGAGGGAGCCCTTACAGAAATTCTCAATGGCCAAGGTAGAACCTAGGCCAGAGAGGGGGTTTGGAAATAGTTTTCAACCAACAATTGACGCGCCTCGGTTAGTACCTCACTAGCTGCGTCATTGCCCCAAGCGCAAAGATATGATTAAGGGTTTAGGCGGCACTTAAAACGCATAATACTAAAGGAAAGAAATAGAATATTTATGCGTGTGATTAAGACGAAGAAAATTTGAGTCGACAGTTGGATTCCTCTTGAAAAATTAGCAAAGAGTTGTTATTTAATAATCTTGATAAAATCCGGTTTAGAGCTTCAAAACTTGGATTGAAACTAGCTCTTCAATGGACTTAAGGTTTTGAGGGACGAAGAAGATGTAAAAGATGAGATTGATGCTCTTAGGGTTTAGAATAATGTGTTTTTAAAAATCCTAAACTCGTCACTTTGCTTACATACCAAAAAGAGTATGAGTCCTAATCAAATACAAACACTCAAATAATTATTACGGATGATCAGTCCGTCATAATGGCTTAAAATTTTAGTATTTTTTAGAGAACGGCGAGACGGAGCTGTTGTGAAAAAATCAGCTTGATCGGATGTTCGGATTTCAAAAAATATTATTTTTATCCTCCTTAGCTCGGATCCTCCCCAGATTTTTATAAAAAAATTACAATTTTCAAATTTTAATCCTGATTTAAATTTAATTTAAAACCTAATTTTTTTTATATAAAACCCAGCATTTTTACATACCAAAATTAAATAGATTCCAATAATTTTTTTCAACTCTGAATTAATTAATTAATTAACTTATAAAAACACGGTTTGTTACATACTTCCCTACTAGAAAAGAATTTCTTCCTCGAAATTAGACGAAGCATACAAGTCATACGTAAATCACGAAAAATAAAATAAGGCTCACATATGCCTACCCGTAGAATGCCATAATTGGGCGCCCATACACCCAATCCTACATGAACCTACCCCATGAGCAACAAAATAATACATAGAGCCTATATACATATATATACACACACATAACTATGAAAGTAACGGCGTCCCACACACTCTCGCAAATTACTACTCGATTGTATCTCCGATAATCTTCGCAACACCTGAATCATCAAATCTAATCACCTCGTTGCATCTATACAAGACATACCCAAAATTTATACTAATGATCTTTCGAATAATTAACGTCGCCAAACTCAACTCTAAGGATCCTCACATCAAGCTTACTAATTCTAAACTCAATGCCTACAACGCCCTTAAAACAAAACTATGTATCTCTGAGAAACACATCTATCACATATGTTAGACCCTCAACCTTAAGGAGTGCGAATCAATAAAAGGGAATCAAAGATCGATAACGCCAAAGCTAAATGTAATCATAACCTACGAGACCTAAGACCATGCTCGAGACCTAAGACCATGCTCCGATACCATCTGTCACACCCCGCCAAATTCTGGTGCCGACCACCACCAAAACTATGTTGGACGAGAACAAAATAAAATACCATTCTCAGCATGTGACAGATAGGAGACATAAATAAATCAATCCACAAGATAAATAATTGAATCAATGCCAAATGATAATAAAAACAGAGAGATAAAAGATCCATCACATGCTAAAACTTAGAATAAATCCAATCTCCAATAATGATTTAATTCAAAACTGAATAATAATCAACTGTGAGTAATCCAACTGAAATCCTCTAACTACTTTGGAAACGAATGGCCCAATAAAAACCCAAATGAAGTATAAAAATGAATTACGACTGAAAATAAAGTCTAACTAAATAAAGCAATAAAATTAATAAACTCCAGCTGCACCTCCAAACGATAAACTCCGATAATCCTATGCAGCTTCTCCAAAACTTAGCCTGAAAAAGTTAGTCAATGCACGAGGTCACAGTCCCTAGCATGAATACAAACTACTCCCCTCAAATAGGGTATGTGAACTAAGGCAATAGCATTATACGCAATAAATATCAAAATAAAGTATTTAAATTAAAGACGAGATAGTTAAATCCAATAATAAAGAATCACTACCTACTCAATAATTTTTGTTTCAAAAATCCACACCAATATTGTTTTAAATTATGCATTAGTCCGAGATTGTTAATCTATTTAAATTAACCCCATGTATGATTCTTCTCACTTTAATATGCGATCCTCCCGCCTCAGGAGGTTCTCCCCTAAAATATGTTATTAAAGCGGTCCTCCCACCACGAGTGATTTCTCCACCAAAATACGAATCCCCTTGTGAAAATCATCGTTGATCCGTTTAAACTGTCGATCCCACAATTTGGCAAGGTTCCACACATGACACGACATAAAGTGTCAGCTGACCCATTTAAACTGTTGGCCCTCCCTATTTATGCCGCCAATATATTTTAATACCCATTTTTATCTTAGGCATTAATTCTCAATTCTCAATTTCAAAATTAACAAAATTATCCCACCCTTTTAATCGATGTGAGATCCTCAATAATAACCCTTAGTCCCATACCTAACGGTCCCTATGTACACATACGTCATATCCTACATATAAGATGAATTTCCAATATTAAACACGTCCTAGTCTTATGCCTAGGCTAATGCGACTAAAATAAAACATAAAAATCATCCCACCCCCAGAATATAAAATTCCCACAAATTTACACTAACTAGTCCCATACCTAGAAAGAATAAATTATAACCAAGGTGAGCAAAATATTACCCAGAGGCCCCTCGTCTCCGTGATGGCAAAAGTGAATAATAATTCACATAATAACATAAATCATAATCACAATATGGCAATTTACTTGCAAATGTCACAATTCAATTTAATTCCCTTAATAACATAGTCGTCGATTTCACATAATTATGTCCATACAATACTTGTTAAGATATTTAACATGCGATATCATTCAATATGGCATAAACTTTCTCTTTTATAAATCTTCTAATTTTTATAAGTGTGCTCGCGTCCCACATAGCATATAAATAATCCCATAACTTCTACATGCGAACCTACACCACAAAAACCCACTTAATATAACTTAAGCACCCAAGTATTTCAAGGATTAAATCATATTAAAAAAATTATTAGAACAACACCAAAATTTAATGTCCACTTTCTCTAATTAAATTACTAATTGATTTTAATCAAACATATATGATTAAGGGATTAGGCGACACTTAAAATGCATAATACTAAAGGAAATGAGTATAGTATTCATGTCTGTGATTAATATGAAGAAAATACGAGTCGATGGTTGGATTCCTCTCGAAAAAGTAGCAAGGAGTTATTCTTGAACAATCTTGATAAAACCCGAGTTAAAGCTTCAAAACTTGGATTTAAAATAGCTCTCCAATAGAGTTAATGTTTTGAGGGAGGAAAAAGATGTAAAAGAGGAGATTGCTTCTCTTCGGGTTTACAAGAATGTGTTTTTAAAAGTCCTAAACTCATCACTTTTCTTACATACCAAAAAGAGTTTGAGACTTAATCAAAGACAAACACTCGAAAAATTATTACGGATGATCAAACCGTTAAAATGGCTTAAAATTTTAATATGCTTTAGCGAACGGCGAGACGGAGTTGCTGTAAAAAATTCAACTTGACCGGACGGTCGAATTTCATAAAATATTATTTCTATCATCCTTAGATCGGATGCTCCCTCGATTTTTATACAAAAAATTATAATTTCCAAATTTTAATTTCGATTTAAATTTCATTTAAAACCTTGTTTTTTTTAATATAGAAACTATCATTTTTATATACGAAAATTAAATAGATTCCAATAATATTTTTTGAACTCTTAATTAATTAATTAATTAATTAACTTATGAAAACATGGGTTGTTACATATTTCCCCACTAGCAAGCAATTTCTTCCTCGAAATTAGACGAAGCATACACGCCATACGTAAATCGCGAAAAAATAAAATTAGGCTCACATATCCCTACTAGTATAATGCCATAATTAGGTACCCATACACCCAATCCTACATGAACCTAACCCATGAATAATAAAATAATATATAGTGCCTATATATATACACATACATACATAACTATGAAAGTAACGATGTCCCATGCGCTCTCACAAATTACTACTCAATTCTATCTCCGATAATCTTCGCAACACCTAAATCATCAAATCTAATCACCTCGTTTCATCTATACAAGACATACCCAAAATTAATACTAATGATCTTCCAAATAATTAACGTCCCCAAAATCAACTCTAAGGATCCTCACATCAAGCTTACTAATTCTAAACTCAATGCCTAAAACGCCCTTAACACAAAACTCTATATCTCTAGGAAACACATCTATCATGTATGCTAAACCCTCTACCTTAAGGAGAACAAATCAATAAAAGGGAATCAAAGATTGATAATGCGGAAGCTAAACGGACTCATAACCTACGAGACCTAAGACCATGTTATGATACCATCTGTCACACCCCGCCTAATTCTGGTGTCGGCCACCACCAAAACTATGTCGGGCGAAAATAAAATAAAATACCATTTTCAGCATGTGACAGATATGAGACATAAAACAATCAGTCCACAAGATAAATAATTGAATCAATGCCAAATGATAATAACAACAGAGCGATAAAAGATCCATCACATGCTAAAATTTTCAATAAATCAAATCTCCAATAGTGATTTAATTCAAAACTGAATAATAATCAACTATGAATAATCCACCTGAAATCCTCTAACAACTTTGGAGCCGAATAGACCAATAAAAATCCAAATGAAGTCTAAAAATGAATTATGACTGGAAAAAAGTCTAACTAAATAAAGCAATAAAATGAATAAACTCCAGCGGCACCTCCAAATGATAAACTCCGATAATCCTATGCAGCTTCTCCAAAATTTATCCTGAAAGAGTTAGTCAACACACGAGGTCACAATCCCGAGAACGAATACACACTACTCCCCTCAAATAGGGTATGTGAATCCAGGCAATAGCATTATACTAAATAAATATCACAATAGATTATTTTAATTAAAGACGAGATAGTTAATCCCAACAATAAAGAATCACTTCCTACTCGATAATTTTTGTTCCAAAAATCCATACCAATATTGCTTTAAAATATGCAGCAGTCCCATATTGTTAATTTATTTAAATTAACAATATGTATGATTCTTCTCACTTTATTATTAGGTATGACGGTCCTCCTGCCTCGGGTTGTTCTCCCACCAAAATATATTATTATAGCGGTCCTCCCACCACGAGTGATTTCTCCACCAAAATACCCATCCCCTTGTCAAAATGATAGCTGATCCGTTTAAACTGTCGATCCAGCAATTTATCAATGTTTAACCCACAACACGACATAAAATGCCAGCTGACCCGTTTAAACTATCGGCCCTCGCTATTTATGCCGCCAATATATTTTAATACCCTTTTTTATCTTAGGCATTAATTCTCAATTTCACAATTAAAAAAATTATCCTACCCATTTAATCGATGTGAGATCCTCAATAATACCCCTTAGTCCCATACCTAAGGGTCCCCATGTACACATATGTCATATCCTACATGTAAGATGAATTTCCAATATAAAACATGTCCTAGTCTCATGCCTAGGCTAATGCGACGAAAATAAAAGATAAAAATCAGCCCACCCCCAAAATATAAAATCCTCACGAATTTACACTAACTAGTCCCATACCTAGCAAGAATAAATTATAACCAAGGTGAGCAATATAGTAACCAAAAGCCCCTCGTCCCCGTGATGGCAAAAGTGAATAATAATTCACATAATAACATAAATCATAACCATATTATGGCAATTTACTTGCAAATGTCACAATTCAATTTAATTCCCTTAATAACATAGTCGTCGATTTCACATAATTATGTCCATCCAATACTTGTTAAGATATTTAGCATGCGATATCATTCAATATGACATAAACTTTCTCCTTTATAAATTTTCTAATTTTTATAAGTGTGCTCCCGTCCCAAATAGCATATAAATAATCCCATAACTTCTACATGCGAACCTACACCCCAAAATCCATAAAAACACACTTAATCTAACTTACGCACCCAAGGATTTCAGGATTTAATCATATTAAAAAGTTTTATCAAAACAACCCCAAAATTTAGTGTCCACTTTCTCTAATTAAATTACTAATTGATTTTACTCAAAACTATATGATTAAGGGTTTAGGCGACACATAAAAAGCATAATACTCAAGGAAAGGAACATAGTATTCGTGCCTGTGATTAAGATGAAGAAAATATGAGTCGACGATTTGATTCCTCTCAAAAAATTAGCAAAGAGTTGTTCTTGAACAATCTTGATAAAACCCGAGTTAAAGCTTTAAAATATGGATTGAAAATAGCTCTCCAATGGAGTTAAGGTTTTGAGGGAGGAAGAAGATGTAAAAGAGGAGATTGTTGCTCTTAGGGTTTAGAAGAATGTGTTTTTAAAAGTCCTAAACTCATCACTTTTCTTCCATACCAAAAAGAGTTTGAGTCCTAGTCAAATATAATCACTCGAAAAATTATTACGGATGATCGGACCGTCAGAATGGCTTAAAATTTTAGTATGTATTAGCGAAGGCGAGACAAAGCTGCTGTGAAAAATTCAGGTTGATTGGACAGTCGGATTTCATCAAATATTATTTTTATCCTCCATAGCTCGGATCCTCCCCCGATTTTTATACAAAAAATTATAATTTCCAAATTTTAATTCCAATTTATATTTCATTTAAAACCTTGTTTTTTTAATATAAAAACCATCATTTTTACATACCAAAATTAAATAGATTCCAATAATTTTTTTTTTGAATTATGAATTAATTAATTAATTAACTTATAAAAATACGGGTTGTTACATACTTCCCCACTAGCAAAGAATTTCTTCCTCGAAATTAGACAAAGCATACACATCATACGTAAATCGCGAAAAATAAAATAAAGCTCACATATGCCTACCCGTCGATTGCCATAATTGGTCCCCCATACACCCAATCCTAAATGCACCTACCCCACGAATAATAAAATAATATATAGAGGCTATATATATGTACATAACTATGAAAGTAATGGCGTCCCACGCGATCTCACAAATTACTACTCGATTCTATCTCCGATAATCTCCGCAGCACCTAAATCATCAAATCTAATCACCTCGTTGCATCTATACAGGACATACCCAAAATTTATACTAATGATCTTCCAAATAATAAACATTGCCAAAATCAACTCTAAGGATCCTCACATCAAGCTTACCAATTCTAAACTCAATTCCTACAACTCCCTTAACACAAAACTCTGTATCTCTAAGAAACACATCTAGCACGTATGCTAGACCCTCTAGCTTAAGGAGAACAAAACAAATAAAGGGAATCAAAGATCGATAACGTGGAAGCTAAACGGACTCACAACCTATGAGACCTAAGACCATGCTCTGATACCATCTATCACACTTCGCCAAATTCTGGTGCCGGCCACCACCAAAACTATGTCGGGCGAGAACAAAATAAAGTACCATTCTCAGCATGTGACAGATTTGAGACATAAATAAATCAATCCACAAGATGAATAATTGAATCAATGCCAAATGATAATAACAAAAGAGCGATGAAAGATACATCACATGCTAAAACGTCGAATAAATCCAATCTCCAATAATGATTTAATTCAAAACTGAATAATAATCAACTGTGAATAATCCAACTGAAATCCTCTAATAACTTTGGAACCAAATGGCCCAATAAAAACCCAAATGAAGTCCCAAAATGCATTACGACTGAAAAGAAAGTCTAACTAAATAAAGCAATAAAATGAATAAACTCCACCTTCACCTCTAAACAATAAACTCCGATAATCCTATGCAGCTTCACCAAAACTTATCCTGAAAATGTTAGTCAACGCACGAGGTCACAGTCCCGAGCATGAATACACACTAATCCCCTAAAATAGGGTATGTGAACCTAGGCAATAGAATTATACGCAATAAATATCACAATAGAGTATTTTAATTAAAGACGAGATAGTTAATCCCAATAATAAAGAATCACGACCTAGTCGCTAATTTTTTATCCAAAAATCCACACCAATATTATTTAAAAATATGCAGCAGTCCCAGATTGTTACTTTATTTAAATTAACCATGTGTTTGATTCATCTCACTTTATTATTAGGTATGGCGGTCCTCCCGCCTCGGTTGGTTCTCCCACCAAAATATATTATAATCGCGGTCCTCCCACCACCGGTGATTTCTCCACCAAAATACCCATTCCCTTGTCAAAACGATTGTTGATCCGTTTAAACTGTCGATCCCGCAATTTGGCAAGATTCCACACACGACATGGCATAAAACACCAGCCGGCATGTTTAAACTTTTGGCCCTCGCTATTTATGTCGCCAATATATTTTAATACCCGTTTTTATCTTAGGCATTAATTCTCAATTCTCAATTTTACTATTAACAAAATTACCCCACCTTTTTAATCGATGTGTGATCCTCAATAATACCCCTTAGTCCCATACCTAAGTGTCCCCAAGTACACATACGTCATGTCCTACATATAAGATGAATTTCCAATATAAAGCACGTCCTAGTCTCATGCCTATGCTAACACGACGAAAATAAAACATAAAAATCAGCCCACCCCCAGAATATAAAATCCCCACGAATTTACACTAACTAGTCCCATACCTGGCAATAATAAATTATAACTAAGGTGAGCAGTATAGTACCAAAAATCCCCTCATCCCCGCAATGGCAAGAGTGAATAATAATTCACATAATAACATAAATCATAATCACAATAAGGCAATTTAATTGCAAATGTCACAATTCAATTTTATTCCATTAATAACATAGTCGTAGATTTCACATAATTATGTCCATCCAATACTTGTTAAGATATTTAGCATGCGATATCATTCAATATGACATAAACTTTCTCTTTTATAAATCTTCTAATTTTTATATGTGTGCTCGCGTCCGACATAGCATATAAATAGTCCCACAACTTCTACATGCGAACCTACAGCCCAAAAACCATAAAACCCACTTAATCTAACTTACGCACCCAAGGACTTCAAGGATTATATCATATAAAAAGTTTGATCAAAACAACCCCAAAATTTAGTGTCCACTTTCTCTGATTAAATTACTAATTGATTTTAATAAAAAAAAAACATATGATTAGGGCTTTAGGCGACACTTAAAACGCATAATACTCAAGGAAAGGAATATAGAATTCATGCCTATGATTAAGATGAAGAAAATATGAGTCGACGGTTGGATTCCTCTTGAAAAATTAGCAAAGAGTTGTTCTTGAACAATCTTGATAAAACCCGAGTTAAAGCTTCAAAACAAGGATTGAAAATAGCTCTCAAATGGAGTTAAAGTTTTGAGGGAGGAAGAAGATGTAAAAGAGGAGATTGCTGCTCTTAGGGTTTAGAAGAATGTGTTTTTAAAAGTCCTAAACTCATCACTTTGCTTACATACCAAAAAGAGTTTGAGTTCTAATCAAATACAAACACTCGAAAAATTATTACGGATGATTGAATCTTGAGAATGGCTTGGAATTTAAGTATGTTTTAGTGAACGGCGAGACGGAGCGTCTGTGAAAAATTTAGCTCGATCGAACGGTTGTATTTCTAAAAATATTATTTTTATCCTCCTTAGCTCGGATCATCCCCCAATTTTTATAAAAAAAATTATAATTTTGAAATGTTAATCCCAATTTAAATTTCACTTAAAACCTTATTTTTTTATATAAAAACAAACAATTTTACTTACCAAAATTAAATAGATTCCAATAATTTTTTTAATTCCGAATTAATTAATTAATTAACTAATAAAAACACGTGGTGTTACAAACTCTTGGGATTCATGGTCAGTGTGAAAGGGATAAAAGCAGATCCTGCTAACCTGAAAGCCATACTTGAGATGCCACCTCCCCGGACGAAAAAAGAAGTCCGAGCATTCCTTGGGAAATTACAGTGCCAATTGACTTCCATCTGTGAACCCATATTTAAACTCCTATGAAAAGATTCAACTAAGGTCAAGAACTAATCTTGCCAAGAAGCCTTTGACTGAATTAAGCATTACCTAACCCGACCTCTGGTGCTCTTGCCACCGCAGCCTGGTCTTCCCTTAATCCTTTACCTAACCTTGACCGATACTGCAACCGGGGTTTTGCAAGCCCATTTCCTTTTAGAAACACATAAGGAGAAAGCCATCTACTATGCCAGTAAAAAATTGGTCGATTATGAAGTTAACTACACTGCCTTGGAAAAATCATGTGTTGCTCTTGTCTAGGTTTCCCAAAAATTACGGATCTACATGCTTGCCTTCCCCATTAGACTCGTATCCCGAATGGATCCCATCAAGTACCTACTCGAGAATCCCGCCCTATCTAGCCGAATGGCCCGTTGGTTGATGCTTCTAGCTGAGTTTGATATTACTCATGTCATACAAAAGGCCATGAAAGGAAGATCCATCTCTGACTACTTTGCTGACTACCCTATGGAAGAAGCCGATGTCTGGATCTCTGAATTCCCTGATGAGAATATCCTTTGTGCCTCCCAAGAAGACCTTCGATGGCAAATCTTCCTTGACGGCGCTGCCAACAAAAAATGATATGGCATTGGAATCCTACTAATTGCCCCTGATGACTCCCACACTCCCATTTCCATCAAATTAGATTTCCCCTGCACTATCAACATGACTGAATACGACGTGTGCACAGTAGGCCTCAAAGTTTTCCTCAAGAAAGGAATTCGATACCTCGATGTCTACGGGGATTCAACCCTCATCATCGGCCAAACACTTATAAAATGGAAAGTCAATGACAAGAAACCCTTACCCTTCCATACCCAGCTTGAGGAACTAGTTTCCTAATTCCAAGAAATCACCTTCCAGTACCTACCCCATGCAAAGAACAACCTAGCTAACGCCCTTGCCACCTTAGCATCCATGATGGATGTTCCCGAAGGAATAACCAAGGCCCCTTTCCTTATCCAGAAACAAGACAAACCAAACCACTTCTACAACATGTGGCGCCTCCTCAAACACGGTAGGTATCCCTAAGGAGTTGACAAAAAATACCGAGCAACTCTCCACAGGCTGGCGACCTAGTACATTATTTATAAGAAAGCACTGTTTAAGAGAAACTTCGATAGAACCAATTTACACTGCATCGCAAGGGATGACATTGAAGAAAGGATGCAGAAAATCCACAATGGGGAGTGCGGACCCTACATGAACGACCATATGCTCGCCAAAAAGATCATCCGATAAGGGTACTACTGGACTACCATGGTTCAGGACTGCACAAGCTACGTTTGAAGATGTCTCAAATATCAATAATTTTCTAACCTACAGCACTTACCCCTACGGGAATCGAACAACATAACCTCTCCCTGGACATTTTCCACATGGGGTATTGACATCATAGGGAAAGTTATGCCGAAAGCATCCAATGGTCATGATTTCATCCTAGTCGCTATTAACTACTTCACCAAATGGGTCAAACTGAGTCATATGGATAAATGCCAAGAAAGTTGCCAACTTCATTAGGAAAAACATCATTTGCTGATATGGGGTCCCGCACGATCTGGTATCAAATAACGGGATACATTTTGAGGCAGAAGTTACAGAGGTGGTCGAGGTGTATGTAATTCAGAGACACAAATCTTATCCATACCGACCTCAAACCAATGGGGCGATCGAGGAAATAAATAAGAATCTCAAAGCTATCATCAGTAAAATGACTGAGAGTGGACAATATCCCTTACGCCATCTGAGGCTACCCCTTACTCTCTAGTCTACGGCATGGAATAATTCCTACCCATTGAGTTACAAATAACTTCACTGCGCGTCATGCTTGAAAGCAAGGTCAGCGAAGAAGACTGGTACCAAAGCCATCTTGACGAGTTGTCCCTCTTAGACGAAAGGTGGTTGAAGCCTCTATATCACATACAAGGGTACCATCTCCGTATAACGCGATCATTCAATAAGAGAGTCAAGGAATGCGGTGTTCGAGAAGGGGACTTAGCCCTCAAAGAAATAATAGAACCCATCTGGGACCCCAGAGGGAAATTCAAGCCTAATTAGAATGTTGCATTCATAGTAAAGAAGATCCTGTCAGGAGGTGATGCTATGCTCACCGACCTCGACGGAGAAAAAATGGAGCATCCAGTCAACTTGGACCATCTCAATAAATTCTACCCTAGCACAAAATCTCGGTGCACTACGACTCTTCTCATCTACTTTCTATTATTAAGAAAAAAATCTCTTCTTTTCCTCCTACCCAGAACTACATGGACCTGATCCATTAAAAACATTTTCAAAAATGAATTCCAAAATATTTCAAATCCCTCAGAGGTACGTAGGCAGCTCATCACTTCACATGAGTACGGTCTCCTCTTTTAACAAAAAACTATCCTTTTCTTTTCCCTGAGATCAATAGTTCATTTAGACATGTATGTGAACAAAAGGATTGTGTATGCCTTAGCGATAAGTATAGATAGTTCAAAATGCAAAAGTCATCAAGAGGCACAACTAGATGATCAAAAACTTATTTAATTTATTATTTGAAATTTCGGTACAATTACATCGGCGTAAGGAATCAAATGACTTCCCTTGTCATCCAACACCTACTTTCCTAAAAACAAACCCCTACGATACCTAAACAATCCACATAGTACAAACAGCCACAAACAAAACCAAATGCCATACAAAAATCTCCACAAAGTCTACCCACAGCTTCCAGAGGAACTGCCTCCATCTCCAACATCCTGGGGTCCCCAAACCTCCCCTGACTAGAGGGAATGTCACTGACGCTAAATTGAGCGATAAGCCGGAACTAGCCTCGAAAAGTCCACAATACCTCCCTCTAAAGTATCAAATAATACAAGCCACCTTTGACTGGTTTCCACAACCATCATCTTGGTGACCACTCTCCTCCACAACCATTTCATATAGTCCCCTAAGACGTGCCAAACTCGCCTAACAGATTGAGAGGGATGAGTCGATGAAATCGGTTCTCCCACAAATATCCTAGCCGCATGAGCATGCGCTCCATTAGGTCCTCCATAAGAAAGAAATCTAGTGTTTGCGGTGGAACGATTTTCTCCCAACCATATTGACATTGAAGCCGCCAAGGAGAGTAGAAAAAGGTATGCCTGAGGCCAACCAGTCGGACGTACAAGCGCGAGAAGAAGTTTGGAACCACCGGTAATGAATACTTATGTGTCATTACCATGCGGAATCTCTCAGAAAACCATATAAACAACATCACGGGGCTCCCTCTGCGAAATTCAGAATGACCCTCCTGCTAGGCATCTAAGTCGTTCAAGGTCACTTCCAGTATCAACACCGCAGGATTGTGAAGGTTTGACATCTAAGAACCGATAGCAGACAGTTGGGGGTCCACCAGTATCTCCCTAGTCACCAACAAAACCTTCGAAACAATGCCTAGGATGACGGCCCCAAAATATCCAGCATTACCCACGTCCTGCGAATTCACGGAGTATAGCACATCCAAGAGGTAAATCATCATGCCAATAGCTAATGACCGAGCCGCCAAGGTCTTCCACTACTCAAAATTTTCATAAAACTCATTTTCCTACTTTTTCTCAAAATAAATCCTTTCAAAAGGGAAGATCTTTTTCAACCTATCCTTCGAGGTTGTTTTCCACTCAAACATATCCAAAATTTTCCAAAACCACACTACTTTTATTATTTCTTAATATAAAAACTCAGCAGCAAATTAAAGTGCATGTGGAGTAAGCCACTAAATTAAGATAATCATATGAAATATGCATATCTTTTTGTATTTTTAGCCTCTTTTTAGGTGCAATGCCACTACATCAAGCATACAAATGCAAAGGTCCCCATAGTTAACAATGTATCTGTAAGAAAATCCCGAAGGGAAAGAACCAGGAGTAGATGTCACCTCATCTGACCCATTACCCTCTCTCTTAAGTACCAGACGCACCCAAACTCACACGCCATCAACCGTCGCGGTTGCACATACCCCCCAGTCACCCCGTATGTTGAATGGTCATCCCCCAGGGATAGAAGGTCACCTACGAATTCCCCAGAAAAAGCAAAAGATCAACATCAGGAAATATCATAACGAAAAATGATCTCAAGGAATGAATAATCTCCCTACCACCCACTTATCGGCACTAACCCTCAACTTGCTCGAGGTACCCCAAAAGACCGTGTCAATGCCGATTGGCACACCTCCATCTATACCGGTCGGTACACCCTTTAAAATTTTGTACAAAAAGTCCGAAAAAATACCAGAATATCCGGAACAATTCCTAAAAAATTCCTAAAATTGCCAAATCCATTCTAGCACCTTGTTCACTAAGGAAAACATTTTTTTACACCCCTAGCGGAATTCTAGAGAATCATTTCTCCCTAATAATGTCTCCAAAAGAAACTCCAAATTTCCCCCATATACAAATCCTCAGATCACTCACTATTTCCCAATATCCAATGTGAACAAATCATCCACAATGGTATCCCCAAATTTCTCAAAGGAAAAGTACACCTACTTTAGGTCAAAATTGACTTGGGTCTTGGATCGTCACCTTAGTTAGGTCAGAATTGACCTCGGTCCTCAGTCGTCACCTCTTCTTGGTTATAATTGGCCTTACTCTTGTATCGTCACCTTAGTTAGGTCAAAATTGACCTCGATCGTCACCTCTTTTAGGTCAAAATTGACCTCGGTCTTGGATCTTCACCTTAGTTAGGTCAGAATTGACCTCGATCCTTGGTCATCACCTCTTCTAGGTCAAAATTGATATTGGTCTTGGATCGTCACCTTAGTTACATCAAAATTGACCTCGGTCCTTGATCATCACCTCTTTTAGGTCAAAATTGACCTCGATCTTGGATCTTCAGCTTAGTTAGGTCCGAATTGACCTCGGTCCTCGGTCGTCACCTTTTCTAGGTCAGAATTGACCTCAGACTTGAATTGTCACCTTAGTTAGGTCAGAATTGACCTGGGTCCTCGGTCATCACCTCTTTTAGGTTAGAATTGACCTCTATCGTCACCTCTTCTAAGTCAGAATTAACCTCGATCTTGGATCATCACCTCAGTTAGGTCAGAATTTATCTCAGTCCTCATTTGTCACCTCTTTTAGGTCAGAATTGACTTCGTTCGTGGATCGTCACCTCAGTTAGGTCAGAATTGACGTCGATCCTCGATCGTCACCTCTTTTAGGTCAGAATTGACCTCAGTCTTGGATAGTCATATTAGTTAGGTCAGAATTGACCTCGGTCCTCGGTCGTCACCTCTTTTAGGTCAAAATTGACCTTGGTCTTGGATCGTCACCTCAGTTAGGTTATAATTGACCTCGATCCTCGATCGTCACCTCTTTTAGGTCACAATTGACCTTGGTCTTGGATCTTCACCTCGGTTAGGTTAGAATTGACCTCGATCCTTGATCTTTACCTCTTTTAAGTCAGAATTGACCTCAGACTTGGATCTTCACCTCCGTTAGGTCAGAATTATCCTCGGTCCTTAGTCGTCACCTCTTCTAGGTCAGAATTGACCTCGGTCTTGAATCGTCACCTCAGTTAGGTCATAATTCACCTTGGACCTTAGTCATCACCTCTTTTAGGTCAACATTGACCTCAGCCTTGGATCGTCACCTTAGTTATGTCAAAATCAACCTCGATCCTCGGTCATCACCTCTTCTAGGTCAGAATCGACCTCGGGCTTAGATCATCACCTTAGTTAGGTCAAAATTACCCTCAGTCCTCGATTGTCACCTTTTCTAAGTCAGAATTAACCTCGGCCTCAAATTTTCACCTTAGTTAGGTCAGAATTGACCTCGGTCCTCGATCATCACCTCTTTTAGTGCAGACCCCAACCATCTCTTAGGTCCACAGAACTGACTTCCCTCCATCGTGTGGTGTCTATTCGATGTGCATTGCTTGTTCCAAGCTCACTCATTGAGGGGCTCTGTAGATACCACATTTTAGGACCCCCTAAGTTTCTCCTTAGACCCCTAGCACTTCCCCTTTCTATCACAAACCTAGGTCAAACTCCGAGTACCGATTTAGAGGCCATCGGGCACACCCTATCCCCATTTAACTCCAGTCAACTCTATAGTCAGAGCGAAATCTCTTTGAATCTTTGATGGGGTCCCTCCGAATACCCTTTCCTATGGTCAAGCCTATGCTCTAATCGGCATAATGGTTCACACAAATGAACCATTTCACTATCGGAAATTGATTCAGAGGCCATCGGGCGCTCTCGGGCCCTGAGTTGACCGCAATCAACTTCACCATGAGATCGAAAAATCTTTGAATCATCTAAGGGAACTGAAACCCCTTCCAACACTCCACCCCGTACCTGAAGTAGCATAACTGTTCGAACGAACGATCAGTTTTCCTTAAAAAAATTGATTTGGAGTCCATCGGGGGCTCCCGGACTCCATTTGACCAAAGTCAACTCTTTAGCTCGAATGAGACGGAATAAATATCTGAAGGTCATTGAATATCCTTTATAATGATCCACCCCATGCACGATTCTGACCTACTTAACGGATGAACGATCCATTTTACTCCGAGAGGTCACCGGGAGCTTCCGGGCCCAAGTTGACCAAGTTTAACTTTCCGAACTGAGCAAAAATCTTTGAAATGTCAAAGTAAATCTCCTAAACTTTCTAATAGTCTTCCATGAGCACGATTGTAACTTACCATACGAATGAATGATTCATTTCCGTTTGACGATCTCCCGTCCAAAAGACTGGCATGCGCTTCTAAGCCATATTTGACCCAAAGTCAACTCCCAGACTCGGGAATGATCCAAGGATTATCGAAGGTATCTTAACTAATTCTCTAACGGTATACCCGATGCACAATTTGGATCAATGGTTTGTGCACTATGATCATTTTTCCAGAAAAGTCTGCACGAGACTACCAATTGGCAGGTCCTGAACCCTGCCTATCGGCATAGTGTCAAGGGTTACATACCGATAGGCACACCCATAGGTAGGTCGATCGACACCCCCCTTGGCCCTATAAATAGAGTCCATGACCTCCCTCCAAAGGAAGAAATCCATCACCATCAGTGATCTCAGCAACATTCTCTCGAAATCAGCGAAGTTCCATATGAGAAGTCCCATTCCAGACTAAATACCCATCCTTTTCACACCCAATTTGGAAAATATCCTTCTCTCTCATAAACATTCATTAACATTCAAAGGAATTCCTCCAAGATCCAAGTTCAACCTCCAAGTAAGCTCCAATTTCTTCTCCCTCTCTTTTAATCTCTTATTTTTGTATAAGTTACATTAGATTCATAATCTAGTTTCACCTTAGTTCATACATATTAACATCTACGTTTTTATTAGTATATTTCACATACTTTATTTTTCATAAAAACCCCAAAAAATAAAATAAAAGAGGGTTACACTCGTAAATTCCGAACGAAATTATTCATCACATTTTTCCAAAACCAAAAATACATTTTCTACATGTACACGCAAAATAAAATTCCATTCGAATCTATGGGATAAACCCCACCCCCTATTATACATTAGAACTACATGGAATTTGATGCCTTTATAGGCTACGTAGGCGTCTCAGATTAAAATCCCAGACTCGAATCCAATTTTCCAATTTTTCCAATTTCTCTTATTTTCCAAATTTCTAAAAATCCTTCATTTTCGTAATTATCATATATATACATATATAATATGATTTTTTACGTTTCATCCAACATATATTATCATTTCCCAATAATGATCAATATCGCGATGAACGCTCATATTCTATCTTCTACATTTATTATTATTTTGGGAATCTTCATGTGGATGACCTCACCCAAACTTTTCCATGGTATGGGTCGAACGATTCCAATATCCATTTTATAAACAAACACACACTTCACGGGGATTGTAGACACCGCATTCTATTACCCCTAACTCTCCCTAGGTCCCTAATACCCCCTTATCACTATAAACTCAGGTCATACCCCGAGTACTGACCTAGAAGCCAACGGGCACTCCCAGGCTCCATTTGACCAAAAAGTAAAACTCTTCAGCTCGACCCAAGCTGAATGAATCTTCGAAGGGCACTGAAATCCCTTTCCAACGGTCCATCCCGTGCGCGATTCTGACTTACCATGCGGACGAACGATCTGTTTGCGTCCTAAACTTGATCTAGAGGCCAATGGGCGATCCCGAGCTCTGTTTGATTTAAGTCAACTCTTCATCTCGATCGAGGCTGAATGAATCTTTGAAGGGCACTGAAACCCCTTTCCAATGGTCCGCTCTGTGCGCGATTTTGACTCACTATACGGACGAATGATCCGTTTGACTTCAAGAGGTCACCGAATGCTTCCCGGGCCCAGTTGACCAAAGTCAACTCCCCAAACCGGATCAAAATCTTTGGAATGTAAAAGTACATCTCCTAATCTTTCCAACGGTTCCACCCGTGTGCGATTCGGACATACCATGCGGATGAACGATCCGTTTGCGTCTGAACGATTCCCTGTCCAGTGGACCGACAATCGCTTTCGAGCCATATTTGAACCAAAGTCAACTCCTGAACCGGGAGTGGTCCAAAGTACTTTCAAAGGTATCTAAATTACCTTTCCAACGATCTACCCCTTGCACGATTCTGACCAACGGTTTTCCCTCGGCAGCTAATATTCCAAAAAGGCCTGAAACACACTCCCAAATGGCAGGTTCCATACCCTACCTATCGGTAGGTGCCGATAGGCAGGACCAGGTCTATGATGATCGGTAGTGACCTGGGCCTATAAAAGCAGGCCTTCACCTCATTTGCAAAAGGAGCCCAAATCTGATAACAATCACTCTCAACGAATCCCAAAAACCTCTCTCGAAGACAGCGCGATTTCAACATCCAAATCCCTTTCTAACTTTCACTTTTCATCATCCTTTTCATCAAAATTGGTGAATTAACCACTCTCCATTATCATCCAAGTGCAAAGGCTGCTCCCCAACATTCAATATCAAGCTCAAGATCTTCAAGAAGGTCCAACTTTCTGAACTTTCTCTTAAATTCTCAATAACTTGTTTTAGTACTTAGCACTTTTATTATCCCATCTCACACATCGTAATATACTTTTTCTTTAGTATTATTTGCACAACTCTTATTTTCATGTAAATAAAAACCCAAAAAACAAGAAAAAGAGGGTTTGCTCATAAATTCCAAATAGGGATTCTCAAATTTTTCTCACACTTTTCTCACAACTAAAACACTTTTTCTACACACACACACACACACACACACTCACAAATAAGATATCCCCCATTGGGATTTATGGGATAAACCCCACCCCTTGTTTTTCATGCGAACTGCGTAGACGTCTAGGGGTAAAACCCGAGACTCGAGTCCTATTCTCACTTTCTCTCTCATTTTTTATCTTCTCTAAATCCAATTTTCTTATATTCTATATACTTGCTCTTAGTGACGTATTACTCCATATGCGTTATCGTTCCCTTATAACGATCAACGTAAGAGTAATCGTGTAAATCTTATTTTCTAATATTATTTTTATACCTTCCTATGGATGACTAGCTTTATCTCTTCCATGATACAAGTCGAGGATTCCTATCTCCACTATATATATACACATGGACACATATCACAGGGAAAATAAAGGAAAATATCAAACATCCATGAGAGACCGAAAGGGCGGAATGGGTCCCTAACACCTTCCCATTTCCTAACTTAGCCTCCGAACCCTTCTCAAATTATTTTGGTTTTGTATGCACCAGTATGTCTTCGGATGCCATCCTTAGGGATGGCTTCCCCTTTTTCTTTTATCTGTTTTGAGTAAAATATATTAACGACTCTAAATCTCTCTGCATTTTTACACCTCATCTCAAACAACGCCGGCTGAAGCACTCTCAAGAGGGACATGCGGGACCCAAGGATCCTCCCTTCACGCGCCCGCCTGTAGGCGAGGATAGAGGATGGCCACAGTGGCGACTCTGTTGGGGATATTTGATTTCAGGGTTTGACTCTATTTACATGGATGCTATGTTTGTTTATTTTTCCCCCATATCTGCATGTTCCCCTTTTCCATGTGTATCCCATGCTTATACTTCTGTTCACATGCTTATAGAAAATTCTCCATTTACACTTCACACCACGTTCACCTAGGATCACATATATCCACATGTTGCACGCATCACCTCTCCATACTTGGGGTACCTTGGGTACTTGTACTTTTCTCCCTATTTGGCGCAATCAAGAAAAGCATTCTCATCATAAGATACTAATAAGAGAATCATGCATGATTCACACGACATCACCAAAGAGCATTATTATTGACCAAATTTTACCCAGTAATTGGAGGGTCACTTCGTGATGGGCACTGGTCCGGCAAGGCACAGTTAGCCTAAGCGATATGACTCTCACCTTCCATTGGCCATGTACCTTCGATGTAAATCGAATGGTTCCCCCGCATCGTACCACTTAACCCAAGTCGTGACGGGAGGTATATCATAGGGAATTCGTTCACGTACGCTGAGTATATCCAATTCGCTCTCACACATATCGTCCCCGTGAGATATATAGTGAGGCAATTCACGTACACTCAGGTATATCAAATGGCTTGTCCATACGTACCGATTGCCCGCAAGAGCAAGACGTATATTGTAAAAGTCACGCCAAAGGGGGGAACCCATTCCGATTCATCCAACCAACTACATACCCACATATAGGTGTCAAACCTAGGACACGCACTTTAGATTATCGGTTTCAACCCGAAACTCTCTCCAAATTTCAGGTCGGCCTACCGCCCAAATTTTCAAGCATTTTTAAAGTGGGACCCTCTCTGTGAGCCTGGTTACAAGTCCAGCCGTAGCTTTGCATATATTAAAAATACCACTTTTCCAGGCTCGGGTCCCGTCCGGCATTGCATTTAGGAGAATACAAGCGAACATAATTATCATAATAATTATGTTGAGTTCCGTCTCTAAAAACATTTCTCCCTTCTTTATCAAAAATCCAAAAACATTTTTCCCTTCTTTATCAAAAATCCAAAAATAGCTTCTTCCCTTTTTTCTCAAAAAAATAAATAAATCCCATTTTACGCCTTCTCAGGTCGATCGTAAGCCCTTGGCCTGGCTCCCTATTGGCTTCGGTTTTGAGTCAAATCACCCCAGAGTTTCTTCCGTTCCTCTACTACTTCTTTCGAGTCTAGAATCCATTTTCTTTCCATGGAGAATACAGATCAAGTACCATTCATGCAGCCAGATCTGACGGCAGTCCTAGATCAATTCGTATCCAAGATTGACAACCTCCAAACTGAGGTCCCAGAGATGCAACGAAACTGGGTTCCTATTCCTTAAGAGCCCGAGGCCCTAGTCCCTCATGCAATGGGTCCACCCGAACCTATCTGGGTTCTCGAAGAATATTAACATGATTCATGTGCCCCTCTTGTCAATGGGTCGCTGCCTACCCAGCTTTTGATGCCAAACATTGCCCAGCCTGTGGCCAACCTGCCTATGGTCGCTGATCCAAAAGTGGAGGAGTTGAATAAAGTCAAAGAGGATCTCAAGATGCTCACCCGGAATTTCGACCAAGTCAAAATCTCTAGGAATTACATAGACTACACTCACATGTCTCCTTATCCTAAAGCGAGGTTACCCGAGAAGTTCAAGATGCCAAATATCGAGAAGTTCGGAGGGAGTGGACACCCGATTGTTTATCTTCGTAGTTATCATCATTCCATAACTCTACTAGGGGTTTCTGATGAAGTGATGGCCCAATTATTTCAGCAAACTTTGAAGGATATTGCCCTTCGATGGTTTTTGTCTCTCGAGGAATCCAGAATTCGTAGCTGGGAGGATGTAGCTCGAGAATTCATGTCGCAGTACAAATACAACGAAGAGCTTGAGGTCACCTGTCGTGATTTAGAGCTGCTCAAACAGAACCCTGGGGAATCAGTCAGTAACTTCATAACCCGATGGAGGGAACAGGCAACTACCATGACTAATCAGCCATCTGAGGAAAAATAGGTCAACATAGTGAAGAATAATTTCTCACCCCATGTCCGAGTGATGATGGGAGGACAATACTATCCCCACTTCCGAGCTCTCAGATAAGCAGGAGTAGAAATCGAGGAAAGCCTTATTAAAATAGAGATTGAACCGAAGAAGGTGTCCGAAAAGTTCACCCCTAGAAAGTATTACAAGCCTGCCAGTGCTACAGTCTCAACCATCAACAACATCTCTCAACCAACCACATCATGGGTACCAAAAATCTTCCCTACCCCCATCCGAAGGGAATACACTGAGCTCCATTCCCCCCTCTCCAAAGTTTACCAAGCCCTATTAAGCCGAAACCTCATCAAACCATTGGATCCCCGTCCATTTCCAAATCCACTCCCAAGAAACTTCAAGGACGATGATTATTGGGCCTTTCACCAAACTTCTGTCCATACCACCGTCTAATGCTTTCACCTCTGAAACATAATCCAAGATCTCATTGACCGGAGTACCATCGCCCCACCAGCCAATCCTAAGCTAAACACTACTCACAATACACTCCCAAATCATACCAATGCCATCTTCTTAGAAGAAAACTCAGATTTTGATCCCTCAACTCAAATCACACCTATATGCTCTCCTAAACCTCTTCAAATTTGCCCATATTTCCTCCTACACCCTACTAGCCTTGCTGATCAGGCACTGTCACTCCTCACCAGAGCATGCATCATTGTCCGTACCCATTCTGAAAATTAAAATATGGAATTATCAGAGGTGTTAAACTAACTCCTAGAGTTCGAACTGAAATTACCCTCACAGATGGTTATCGATTGCCAAAGGTTCAGTACACTATTCTTGGAAGCACAAAAGTGGGCCCGAGATTCAGATAGGTGGGTGGTACTAACCGATGAAGTCAGCGTAGATTATGTTCTCCAGAATATGGCATAATTATTCGGGCAAACCAACAGCATTTGTAGCATCACCGGGTTACTTGACATTTTGAAGCTACAAGGGTGCTTGGTCTCTTCAACCATACATATCCCAACAGAATGGGGAGACCAGTATGAAGAGGCCATTGAAGTTTTGGAATGCATTGACTTTACATGGAAAGACAAAATTATTGCCACCGGATGGGGGAAAGAATTCGAAGATTTGAGTGAAGAACAAGCTTCAGGAAGAACTAGCCCGATAGCCGACATATGTGGAATGATATTATTTGAAGAACTCCTCAAAGAAATAAATAGGGTGACAGAATAACCTGAGATTGACGAGGAAATGGGATTCATTTTCTTCCCTTCTTCAGTAAATCACATGACCCGATCAGGGAGACATTACCAGGTTTCAAGCTCACTACCAGCAAATGACAAAGGGAAGGGCGTTGAAAACCTCCTATGCCAAAGATGACCATCGAGGAGAGCAAGATCCTCGATCAACTCAAGAAAACTCAAGATAACATCACTCTATGGGGGGCTTTTCATGTCTTCCTAGCTACACAAAAATGCTTTAATCAAGCTTCTCACTTGACCCACAGTTCCTCCTTCTACCACAAAGGAAGAAGCAGTAAATCTGGTTGGATCCTTAACCTCTACCCGAATGCTATCATTTTTTGAAGAAGAAATCCCCAGAATTGGGTCAAATCACAATCATACACTTAACATCTCCGTAGAAGTTATGGGGAAGGCCGTGCCACTATCTCTTGTCGATAATAGATCCGCCTTGAATGTCTGCCCACTAAGAACCTTCAAGTGTTTGGGCCTAAAAAAAAAGCGACCTCGCTCCGACCTCCACCACTATATGTGCCTACGATAATAACCGTCGGGAGGTGATGGGATCCATAAAACTTGTAATAGGGGTTGGCCCTATAAACCCTATCGTTGAATTCCAAGTCATAAACATCCCAGCTTATTTCAACCTGTTGATCGGACGACCCTATCTCCATAGTATCAAGGGTGTGTCTTCCTCACTTCATCAAAAATTGATGTTCTTCGCCGACGGGCGAGTCATCACCATTTTGGGCGATGAGGAAAGTGTCGAGGGTGCAATCACCAGCAGTCCAATCCTTGAGATACAGCACGAGTTAAATGATATGTTTCTATCTGGATTTCAAGTTGAGCCACTCCTACTCCCGGCAGGGGACAGTTTGAAAGAAAGGGTTTGTCCAGAATATGACCCTTATGTCAATGTCAATGTGATTCAGATGTTTAGAAACATGCACTCCATGCCCGAACTGGGGCTAGGGAAAAGGCAACAAGGGATACTTGATCCAATTGAACTAAAGAAAGCTTTCCCTCCTTGTGGCTTGGGGTATCAACCATCAGAACAAGAACTCAGAATGATCCACATGTCTCGACCAAAGAGAAGGTTAGACTGTATCCCAACTACCCCAGGAGACTCCTTGAATGGACGATTCATCAAAGAAGGTGAAGACTTCCCTTTTTGCAATTTTCCAGAACCATGGTATGACCACACAGACAAGGAGATGAAGCCTGGAATGGAGATATTTTTCCAAGATAGCTACCCATGGGCTGAAAGTTTCCAACACCAAGTATAACCACTCATCAAAGATATCGAAGAGACTGATGAAAGTGATTTCAAAGATTCCTGCAACTTACAGACACTGGGGCTGGCACTCTGCATGGTTCATTAAAGCACTACATCAATGGATCCATCCCATCTGATTAAAGTTGTTGATACACCCCTCCCCAACTGGCATGCTGCTCCAGTTCTACCTCTTGAAATCTCCCCTACCCCAATGTTTACCCTATTTCTTCTTTTGTTATCTATCCTTGTTCAAATGTAATCGAGACCTCTTTTGATAAGGTTCTCAATGATGTTTTTCCTATCAATGAAATAAATGAAGATTTTGAGTATTTTGTCGTGCCTTACATTAATTATGAGGATTCTAATAAAACTTTTGATGATGATGATTTTGTAAATTAACAATTCTTAACTGGTCTAAATAGGGTTAATAATAAACAACATAACCGCGTTCAAGTTGATGAAGAGGGGAATGTTGTTATTAATCTCGGTTCTAGTAGCCAACTGTGAGAGATTAGGATAGGGGCCACCCTTGACGACCGTGGGCGCGCACGACTCAAAGAATTGCTAAAGGAATTTGTGGATGTCTTTGCATGGTCCTATGATGATATGCCCGGCATTGATCCTGAAATATCTCAGCACGAGATCCCCACTCTCCCAGATTACAAGTCGATAAAAAAAAAATTGAGAAAGCTCCGCACCGAATGGTCGCTTAAGGTCAAAGAAGAGGTGGTCAAACACTTAACGTGGGCTTCATTCGTGTGATCCAATATCCCACATGGATAGCCAACATAGTACCTGTGCCGAAATTAGGAGGTAAGGTTCGAATGTGTGTGGACTACCGAGATTTAAACAAAGATTATCTAAAGGATTATTATCCTCTACCGAATATTGACATGATCGTGGACAACATAGCCAGTCATGCTCTCAATTCATTCGTCGACGGGTTTGCCGGATACAACCAAATCAAGATGCACCCATACCACCAAGAAAAAATAGCATTCATCACCCCATGGGGAAACTTTTGCTACACCATCATGCCATTTGGTCTCAAGAATGCTGGGGCTACCTACCAAAGGGCTGCCACAACCATCCTGCACGATCTGATTCACAAAGAAGTCGAGGTTTATGTGGATGATATGATTATCAAGTCCAAAACTAGAGAAGGTCATGTTCCCTCTCTTTAGAAGTTCTTCAAACGACTGCGACGGTATCATATGAGACTAAGTCCACAAAAATGTGCCTTCAGCGTTACAAAAGGAAAACTCTTGGGATTCATAGCCAGTGAAAAGGAGATAGTAGAAGGTCCTACAAAGCTGAAGGCCATACTTGAGATGCCACTTCCCTGAATAGAGAAAGGAGTCCAAGGTTTTCTTGTGAAATTGCAATATATCAGCCGGTTCATCAACCAACTAACCTCCATCTGCAAACCGATCTTCAATATCCTCCTAAAGGATTAAACCAAGGTTTGGAACGAGGCATGCCAAGAGGCTTTTGACCGAATCAAATAATATCGGACCCAACCTCCAGTGCTCATGCCACCACATCCCAGTCTCCCTTTGCTCCTATACCTAACCATAACCGACACTGCAACTGGGGCTTTGCTAGCCCAATACCTTGAAGACTCCAGTAAAGAAAGAGCCATCTATTACGCCAGTCACAAATTGGCCGGGTATGAGGTCAACTACATTGCTTTGGAAAAGGCATGTGTCGCACTTGTCTGGGTCACCCAAAAGTTGTGACACTACATACTCTCCTTCCCCATCAAACTTGTATCCCGAATGGATCCCATCAAATACCTTCTTCAGAAACTTGCCTTATCCAGTCAAATGGCCTGATGGTTGATGCTCCTAACCAATTTCGATATCGCGTACATAACGCAGAAAGCCATTAAAGGAAGAGCCATCTCTGACTACCTCACTGACTATCCCGTAGAAGAAGCATATGTCTGGATCTCCGAATTACTAGTTGAAAATATCCTACGCACCGCTCAAGACAACCTTCGATGGAAAATGTTGTTTGATGGTGCTGCCAATAAAAAGGGATATGGCATTGGGATACTTCTCACTTCCCCTGATGACTCCCACACTCCCATCGCCATCAAATTGGATTTCCCTTGAACCAATAACATGATGAAATATGAGGCATTCACAGTAGGCCTCAAAGTTGCTCTCAAGAAAGGTATTCAATACCTTGATGTCTACGAGGACTCTGCCCTCATCATCGGTCAAGTGCTCAGAAAGTGGAAAGTCAAGGACGAAAAGCTCCAACCCTTTCATGCCCACTTAGAAGAGTTAGACTCCTGATTCCGAGATGTCACCTTACATTACCTACGTCGAGCAAAAACTAACCTAGCCGAGGCTCTCACTACCTTGGCCTACATGGTCGACATGCCCGAAGGAATAACAATGACCCACTTCCTAGTTTAAAAGCAAGACAAACCAACCCACTACTATTATATTGAGCTCGTCTCTACCGAAGACCGTGAACTAGCCGATTGTTGGTACTATGATATCTAGTGCCTCTTCAAACATAGTAGGTATCCCGAGGGTTCCAACAAGAAAGACCGAATAATCCTCTAAAGACTGGCCACCCAGTACATCATCTGTCATAAAGCTCTACTCAAGAGGAACTTCGATGGAACTCATCTATACTGTATTGCAGGGGCTGAGATTGCGAAAATAATGCAGCAGATCCACAGAGGGGAATGCAGGACCCATATGAATGGTCACATGCTTGCCAAGAAGATCATTCGATAGGGCTACTACTGGACCACCATGGCCCAAGATTTCACCGCCTATGTCCGGAGGTGCCTCAAATGCCAACAGTTCTCCAATCTTCAACATCTGCCTCCACGAGAATTATATAATATGAACTCTTCCTGGCCATTCTCCACCTGGGGTATCGACATCATAGGGAAGGTTACACCAAAGGATTAAAACGGTCATGTGTTCATCCTAGTTTCCATTAATTACTTCACCAAATGGGTCGAAGCTGAGTCATACGCAGTATTGCACGCCAAGAAAGTGGCCAAATTCCTCAAGAAAAATATTATCTGACGATTCAAAGAAGAATTCACAGAAGTAGTCAATGAGTACGGGATTCAGAGACACAAATCTTCTCCCTACCGACCTCAGACCAATGGTGCAGTTGAGGCCACCAACAATAACCTTAAAGCCATCATCAGCAAGATGATCGAAAGCTGTAGGGATTGGGCTGACCGGATCCCATATGCACTCTGGGCTATCGAACCTCAATCCGAACCTCTACTGGGGCTACCCCTTACTCGTTGGTCTGCGGCATGGAAGCAGTCATACCTGTGGAGCTGGAAATACCCTCACTACGCGTCATGCTTGAAAGCAAAGTTAGATAAGAAGACTGGTGCCAAGGCCGTCTTGACGAGCTGACCCTCCTAGATGAAAGGAGATTGAAAGCTCATTACCACATACAGGGGTACCATCGCTGAATAGCGCGATCATTCAATAAGAAAGTTAAGGACCGCAATGTCCGAGAAGCGTATTTATCCCTCAAGGAGATAATAGAACCCATCTGGGACCCTAGAGGGAAATTCAAGCCCAATTGGAGCGGCCCCTACATTGTGAAGAAAATCTTATTCGGCGGTGCCTCCATGCTCACTGACCTAGATGGGGATGAGATGGCTCGTCTAGTCAACCTGGACCGTCTCAAGAAATTCTACCCCTAATCCTGGAATCTCGACATGCTACGACTCTTCTCATCTCCCTTTTATTCTAAAAAAAACTCTCTTAATTTCCCTCTACCCAGAACTACATGGGCCTGATCCTCTACAAAAAACCATTTTTCAAGAAAAATAAAAAAATTTCAAAATCCCCAGAGGTACGTAGGCAACTCATACATCTTATAGGAGCATGGACCTTTCTTTTTCACAAGATACTATTCTTTTCTTATCTCCGAGAACGGCAGTTCATTCTAACAAATACTTGAACAAAAGGATTATGTATGCCTTAGCGATCGATATAGATAATTCAAACATACAAAATTCATCAAAAGGCACAGCTGGATGATCATAAACTTGCTTATTTCATTAATAAGAAATTAAAACATAGATTACATAAGAAAAGGAACGAATAACTCCCTTCCCCCTACTTCCATAAAAAGCCAAATAAAATCCCCACATCTATTCCCTATTATAACAAATAAACTTTCCAGGAGTCCTACCCACAGCTACCATAGGAGCCTGCACCCTCATCATCTACATCCTGGGGTTCCTAAATTTCCCTCACCTGAATAGAATACCGTAAACACTCCATAGACAGATAAGCCCAAGCCATCTTCGAAAAAAACACAACACCCCATTCCATGGTGTTAAATAAAACAAGCCACCTTTGTCCAGTCTCCACTGCCAACATCTTGCTGACTACTCTCCTCCATAACCACTTCATATAATCCTCAGGGATATGCCAAACTCTCCCAACAGATTGAGAGGGGCAGGTCGACGGACGCTAATTCTCCCACAGAGATCCAAGCAATAGACGCAGGTACTCAATCAAAATGTCTATCGGAGAGAAATTCAGTGCCCGAGGTGGCACGACCTGTGCCCAGCCAAATTGGAACAGAAGCCGCCAAGGGAAATAAAAAGAGGTCTGTCTGAGACTAACCATCCGCACATATGACTACTCTCCTAGTTCCAAAACAGGCTACAATTTCCCCCACCAAGGCACTGACCAATACAGATTCCGAGCCCCATTATCCACATACCAGTTCTCCCAGCTCTCAATATCCAGGCCAACACGGATGAAGTAATGCGAAAAGAAGTTATATACAGCCGACAAAGGATACTCTGGAGGGACCACCAAGCGAAGTCTTTTAGAAAATCACATGAACAGCATCACGTGGCTACCCCTCAGAAAGTCAGAATAATCTTCTCGTCAGGCATCCAGACCATTCAGCGTCTACGCCAGTATCACCGTCGTAGGATTGCGATGGTATGACATCCAAAAAGTAATGGCTGCAATTTGTGGGTCCACCAGTAGTTCCCCAGTCACCAACATCAATTTTGAAACCAGACCCAGAGCAACGGCTCCAGCATAGCCAGCATCACCTACTTCCCGCAAATGCACGGACTGCATCACCGCCGGGAGGGAGATCATTACTCCAGCAACCAATGATCTAGCCGCTGAAGGTGAAATGTGAAGAAGCCTGACCAACAAATCCCTGGGAGAACAAGAAAATTTGGGCAAAGTCGCAGCAACACTGGGATTTATACCCAGCATGGCAGAAAATTCCTCGTAGGTAGGACAAACTTCATCCAACCCAAAGCGGAATACATGGTCTTCGGGGTACCAAAATTGTATCGCCGCCATTAGCATGTTCCACTCAATAGGCCGATTTCTCCACAAGGAGACTCGATGCATGTTGAAAGCATCATAATCGACATTATAAGAGAACATTGCTTACAAGGCTTCGATGTAGTTAGCAAACTCAATGCTACCAGGGAGAGCCATCTTGCAGGGCTAAGAGATAGTGGGCAAGTAAGTAAGAATGAGAAGGAGTGATGAAAACACTCCACCCTCACCCCTTTTTATACTTGAGAACCCTCACAAGAGACATAAGCCCTGCAGAAATCAAAGGGAATCTTACCCCACAAAATACAAAAGGCTGAAGAGGGTACCAATCAAAGCTTTGAATTGATGGGACTAGACTGAACTGCCGATAGGCAGGACAGGTTGCTTGCCGATCGGCAACACCCCATTTTTAGAAATTCCCCTTTTTTCCTCTTTTGTCAAATCAGAAAACCAAATAAAAATAAATTGAATTTCTCAACAGAATTTCAAAATCCCTTTTCCCCCTTATAAAATTTCCCCTTTTAATTAAAAAATTCCTTTAAAAATTCCAAAAATACTCCTTTTTTCAGTCTCAGCAGCAAAGTAAAAAGTGCACGTGCATGCATTCATTCATTAATAAAAGATAATAAAAAAACTCCATTGCATTGCATCCATCTATTTTCTGTGTTACATCATTTTGCAGGAAATAAAAAGAAAAAGTAAAAACAATGGGACTTAGCCAGAACCCACATTCTCTCTCTCTCTCTCTCACCCACCTTTCTCTCTAAGAGCTTCCACCCCTGCGACATGATCTCTTCCCCCTACGGTGAGACGATGCACCACCACTACCCGAGCCCGAGTCCTCTCCGGACGAAGCAAACGGCACCAGGCAAGATGGAATAGGAACCACATCCCGAATATGGGCAGTCGCCGAAGATATCCAGTCTCTGATGTCTCTTAGACAGGTGGTCGACACTCGAACATGCTACAAGAAAAAGGTAGAATCAGTATCAAAGTAGAGATGACCAAAACATAAAAGAAAGAAAGAGAAGAACATAAAGGTATACCGCAGGTCGGAGGACCTCCTCTATCAAACCCAACTCCTCTAGATCCATCGCATGAAGACGATGAAACATAGGCACCATCCCTCCATCAGCCCACCAGATGGTGTACGAAGGGGTATGCAACTGCACAAAAGGAACCTATGAAGTTACAGCCGCCGCAGATGCCGACGAACAGCCGCCACTGTGGGTAGATCCCACCGCTCGACTCGAACTCGCAGGAGGGAAAGGCAGGACATCATATATGATGGGCGCCATCAACCAGCTCATCACAAAGTCTATATAGTCGTACAACGCAGCCGTATTAGTGTACAAAAAATAGGACTCGCCGATCATCGCCACGATCCTCGCATTCTCCGACAGTAGTCGCTCCCGCGGGTGTGCAGGTGGCACCACCACCTCCTCCTCAATAATCTGGTGAACCACCCTCTCCCCGAGATACTAGGAATCACCGAACTCATGTCCCAACAAATGCCTCATCTACGCGTTCACCCCGATCATCCCCACATCCTGAAAGGCTGTCCCCCACGGATAGAAGGTCGCCTGAAAATCTCCAAGCATGCATAAATCAATACAAGATCAGCAGCCGTAAAAAAAAATAAGACTGAAGATGGAAAGAGTCTTACCCTACCATTGGTCAGGTCATTCAAGACCTGACGCACTACCTCCAGAGAGAGAGATCCCTTCGACTTTCGATTAGCCTTACGCCATCAATACAACCGGCAGGAGTCCCCAACAGTGTCGTCCTTTAGAGCAATCAGCGGGGAATTACATCCGATCACCTCTTAAAACCACGTCTGTCAAAAGACAAGAACTCACAAACAAAAAGAGACACGTGAGGAAAATGTGAATGCATGATAGGAAAATGCGAATGCATGAAAAGAAATGCACAAACTAAAGAATACCTCAAGAAGGTACGTGGCTCCAGTAAAAGTCTGCCGATAGCACCGACTGAATGCATCCAGAGAAGAGGAAAGGGTTGCTAAAGTCAGACTCCCCCAATCATAGAAATGGATGTTCGAAAACATCCTTCGGTACGGTAAGAACCACAAATGGACGACGTCGTTGCTCGACGCCACCATGAAACCTCCCAAAACTAGCCAAATAAATAATCGGGCCATCTGCCTCACTTACAGCCCGTCCTCCGCATCAATCACCCTGCCCAATAGAACGCCCTTCAACAGGGATTTCCTGATAGAATCCCCAAAAACTATCCTCCCTACATCACCAGGTGCCGCACGCACTGCCTCCGGCCTCACCCGTAAAGAGTGATCCACCTCTATCTGCTCTCCATCACAAATCAGCCCCAACAGTTGCTACACATCTATGGGAGTCACAGTCATCTCCCTGAAGCCAAAATGATAGGTGTGGATAGTATCCCACCACCTCTCCCCCAAAGAGAACAAGACCGCTGTCAAACAAGGCGTCTCATCCAGCGCAGATGCCAACGTCCCAAAACCTGCTGATGATACCACCCAATGCACCATAGGTGGGAGATGCTCCCAGACATCCCTGAGCCCCATCGTCTCGCGGACGCGCATGTTCTTCAGAGAAATATCAGACTGGCAAAAAGAAAAAAACCTCATCAGAAGTCAAGAAAGAAAGAAAATCACCAAAAAGAAAGGAATGCCAAAGGTCAGTCCACTTACATAACCTCCAGGATTCACTTTCAAAGGGCAATGACGTGATGGCTCCCACAATAAGGTCCGCTCATCCACAACAAGGTCAAATGCGTTAAAGGAGTTCTCACTCCCCAAAGAAAAAGGCGCCCTGGCCCTCCACTTCACATTCGCCCAGTCATCAACGGTCAACTACTCCCTATGGACTGTAGTGCTCACAAAAGCTGTCATTTCTTGGAGATAGGAATGCTAGAATGATTTGCAGAGGAATCGCAGAAAGAGAGAGAGCAAAAAAGTTGTGAAAAAAATGAAGGGATTCGCCCCCTTTATATATGATGCCAAGCTCCATGTTGATCGACACTAACTCCTTACCTTCCCAAGGTAGTCCAAAAGTCTGTGACACTGCCGAATGGCACCCCTCATATCATGTCGATCGGCACCCCCCTTAAATTTCTTACAGAAATTCCCAAAAATTACCAGAAAGCCCCGAAAAATCCTCAAAAAATTCCTAAAAATCCCAGGAAGGATTCAGAACATTTTCACCAGGAAAATTTCGTATTCCCTCAAGGGAAACCCCTCTTTACCAGCAGAATCCTCAAAAAACAAGTGAATCTCCTCCCTAAAAAGCTTCGGAGGATCTCTAAGGATCACCTGATCACTTCCCCAGTGAAGTTTTTTTTTACAGCACAAAAATTGGTTTTTCCCCCCTGCGAGGCCTCCTAAAGAAACTAAATCTCCCCCAACTATCAGCTCCCCAGCTCAGATTAAAATCATAAAGCACTTTCTCCAAATCCAATATTTATCCACTCTTAGGTCAGAATTGACGTTGGTCTTGGATCATCACCTGAGTTAGGTCAGAATTGACCTCAGTCCTCGGTTGTCACCACTCTTAGGTCAGAATTGATCTCGGTCTTGGATCGTCACCTGAGTTAGGTGAGAATTGACCTCGGTCCTCGGTCGTCACCACTCTTAGGTCATAATTGACCTTGATCTTGGATCGTCATATGAGTTAGGTTAGAATTGACCTCGATCCTCGGTAGTCACCACTCTTAGGTCAGAATTGACCTCAATCTTGGATCATCACCTGAGTTAGGTCAAAATTGACCTTGGTACTAAGTCGTCACCACTCTTAGGTCAGAATTGACCTCGGTCTTGGATCGTCACCTGAGTTAGGTCAGAATTGACCTCGTTCCTTGGTCGTCGCCACTCTTAGGTCAGAATTGACCTCAGTCTTGGATCATCACCGAGTAAGGTCAGAATTGACCTTGGTCCTCGGTCGTCACCACACTTAGGTTGAAATTGACCTCAGTCTTGGATCATCACCTGAGTTAGGTCAGAATTAACCTTGGTCCTCGATCTTCACCACTCTTAGGTCAGAATTAACCTCGGTCTTGGATCGTCACCTGAGTCGGTCCTCAATCGTCACCACTCTTAGGTCAGAATTGACCTAGGTCTTGGATCATCACCTGAGTCGGGTCAAAATTAACCTCCATCCTCGGTCGTCACCACTATTAGGTCAGAATTAACCTCGGTCTTGGATCGTCGCTTAGTTAGGTCATAATTAACCTTGGTCCTCGGTGATCACCACTCTTATGTTAGAATTAACCTCAGTCTTAAATCGTCACTTGAGTGAGGTCAGAATTGACCTCGGTCCTCAGTCGTCACCATTCTTAGATCAGAATTGACCTCGGTTATTAGATATTCATCATAAGCCCGCAGAATTGGCTTTGACCCGCAGAATCGTTCACCCTCATCACTTAATCCCATAGATTTGGCTTTGACCCATAAAATTGTTATCCCTAGCACAACCCTCAGGTCCTCAGAATCGACCACAACCCTCTGAATCGGTCATACTCCCTCAAAAGCATCATGTGGTGTCTATTCGACGGCTCTCATTTGTTCAAAACTCACCCGTCGAGGGGCTCTGTAGACACCCCATTCTACTACCCCTAACTCTCCTTAGGTCCCTAGTACCTCCCTTCATCACTACAAACCCAGGTCATACCTCGAGTACTGACCTAGAAGCCATCAGGCACTCCCAAGCTCCGTTTGACCAAAAATTCAAACTCATCATCTCAACCAAAGATAAATGAATCTTTGAAGGGCACTGAAATCCCTTTCCAATGGTTCATCTCGTGCGCGATTCTGACTTACCATGCGAACGAACGATCTGTTTGCGTTCGAAACTTAATCTAAAGGCCACTGGGCGCTCCAGGGCTTTGTTTGACCTAAGTCAACTCTTCAGGTCAATCGAGGCCGAATGAATCTTCGAAGGGCATTAAAATCCCTTTCCAATGGTCCACTTCGTGCGCGATTTTGACTCACCATATGGACGAATGATCCGTTTGACTCTAAGAGTACACTGAATGCTTCCAGGGCCCGGTTGACCAAAGTCAACTCCTAAAAATGGGTCAAACTCTTTGAAATTTTGAAGTACATATCCTAACCTTTCCAACGGTCAACCCCGTGCACGATTCGAACTTACCATGCGGACGAACGGTCCATTTGTGTCTAAACGATTCCCCGTCCAATGGACCGACAAATGCTTCCGAGCTATATTTGACCCAAAGTCAACTCCTGAACCCGGGAGAGGTCCAAAGGACTTTCAAAGGTCTCTAAATTACCTTTCCAACGGTCTACCCTGTGTGTAATTCTGACCAACGGTTTGCCCTCAGCAACTAATTTTCCAAAAAGGCCTAAAACACACTACTGAATGGCAGCTTCCAGACCCTGCCTATCGGCAGGTACCGATAGGCAGGAACAGGTCTATGACAATCGGCAGTGACCTGGGCCTATAAAAGGAGGCCTTCACCTCATTTTCAAAAGGAACCCAAATCTGATAACAATCGCTCTCAGCGAATCCCAAAAACCTCTCTGGAAGACAACGCGATTTCAATATCCAGATCCCTTTCTAACTTTCACTTTTCATCATCCTTTTCATCAAACTTGGTTAATTAGCCACTCTCCATCATCATCCAAGTGCAAGGGTTGCTCCCCAACATTCAAGATCAAGCTCAAGATCTTCAAAAAGGTCTAACTTTCTAACTTTCTCTTAAATTCTCAATAACTTGTTTTAGTACTTAGCACTTTTATTATCCCATCCCACACATCCTAATATACTTTTTATTTAGTATTCTTTGCACAACTCTTATTTTCATGTAAATAAAAACCCAAAAGAAAGAAAAAGAGGGTTTGCTCATAAATTCCAAATAGGGATTCTCATACTTTTCTCACAACTAAAACACTTTTTCTACACACATACACACTCACAAATAAGACATACCCCATTTGGATTTATGGGATAAACCCCACCCCTCGTTTTGCATGTGAACTACGTGGAATTTGATGCCTTTATAGGCTACGTAGGCATCTCGGGGTAAAACCCGAGACTCGAGTCCTATTCTCACTCTGTCTCATTTTCTATCTTCTCTAAATCCAATTTTCTTATATTCTATATACTTGCTCTTAGTGACGTATTACTCCATATGCGTTATCGTTCCCTTATAACGATCAACGTAAAATTAATCACATAAATCTTATTTTCTAATATTATTTTTATACCTTCCTACGGATGACTCGCTTTATCTCTTCCATGATACAAGTCGAGGATTCCTATCTCCACCATATATATACACATGCAAACATATCACGGGGAAAACAAAGGAAAATAGCAAACATCCATGAGAGACCGAAAGGGCGGAATGGGTCACTAACACCTTCCCATTTCATAACTTAGCCTCCGAACCCTTTTGAATCATTTTGGTTTCGTATGCACCAGTATGTCTCTGGATGCCATCCTTCGGGATGGCTTCCCCTTTTTCTTTTATCTATTTTGAGTAAAATAGACTGGCGACTCTAAATCTCTCTACATTTTTACACCTTATCTCAAATGATGCCTGCCGAAGAATTCCCGAGAGGGACGTGCGAGACTCGAGGATCCTCCGTTCACGCGCCCGCCCGCAGGCGAGGATAGGGGATGGCCACATGGATAAAGGAAAATATTAAACTTTTCCCATGAGAGGCCGAAAGGGTGGGATGGGTTCCAAACACCTTCCCATTCCGTAACTTAGCCCCCGGACCTACAATATATTGGTTTTGTATGCATTAGTTTGTCCTTGATGCCGCTCTCTCGAAGTGGCAACATGTTCTTTTGCTTGTTTTGTGCAAAAATATGCTGGCGACTCCATCTCTTTATATTCACCCCATATCGACGATGGCCGAAGAACCTTTCGTATAGGGGTGTGAGACCACGGCGCAGTTCTTTTCTTGAGGAATACTCCTCCCCTCCCCCCAGAACGCTACCCCCCGAGATGGCCACAGTATTGTCAGCTGATATGGAGTGATAGGATTATTGACTGGTTGAACTGAAGAATCTGACAGTGTGTATGATATATTGGTAAGAAAATAATAGTGTGAAGAATCAAATTGTATAGATACAATAAGAAATCAAGTAGGAGAATTATATGTTTAACACATGGTCCAATCTAAGACAAAAACTAGGTATATTAGATGCACATGCTATATCAATGTTATATTATTTGCTTGCTTGATTGATTGATTGCTTGCAATGCTATATCAATGTTGATTAAATGAGATCATTAGTGAAACAGGTACCAAAGTACAAAATGTATTTCACAGTTACGATATGATTACAGAAGTAATGTGCACACATAATAGGAGTCTCTCATCTGCTTGTATTTCACAGTTATCTTAGAAGAGAATGGTTAAAATCAATTAAGTTCATAACTTTAGGAATATTTAACTCTGAAATCTCAACAAACATCTTATATTCAACAGTGTGCAATCTGTAACAAATTTCTTTAAATTTCTTGCCTCAACACAGATGAGTAGCACCAAAATAGCACCAAGGAGAAAAGAAAAGAAACAATTAATAATATGGAAAATGTTAGAAGGTCTTATTGAGATTGAGAATCCGCTTGCTCCTAAAGCCATGATCGAAGGGTCGGTTAGCATTGCTAGTATGAACATGAGCAGTAGAGTTAGCACCCTCTCCACGTTTGCATCTTCAGCATCGGGTCCCTTTCTTCAGCATCGTTCCTAACTATAGGGGCAGGGCATAATAAATGTGTTAAATATGTAAACCACTCAAATCGCAATACTTCAAATGCAAATTCAGACTTAAATAATTAAATATTCCCCAACATACTTTGGATTTGCATATTGGGAGGGTACTCTCGATGAGCTTGAACGGTAACTCTTATTACACATGAGGCATAAGGATGTGTAACACTAGTATTTGGTCGCACAACATACTTCGGAGACAACGTTTTGACCTTGACAAAACTTCTGCATATCACACCAAAAAAAATCAAATGTAAATATAAACCAACATAGATTCATCTTAAAACCTAGCATTAACTAGAAAATAAATAAAAGAGTCAAATTTCACAATAAATTGAATCATGTGATAAAGATTATCTATTGTGTCAGCTCATTCAAAAAGAAGTTTGTCAAAACGGACGTCATTGTCATTAAGCACTCATATGTGACATCATACATTAGAAATTAGACATCCATACAAGTTTAACAAACATGCGTTTAACAATGCCAACAAACTGGAGTACCATAAACAAAAAAGCTGCCTGCAAACACAAATAAAATTAGTTATAAAACCTCAAATTATATTCATGATTTTAACTCAGCCATCTAAGATAATAAATTTGAAAAATGAAATAAAACGCTGGCATTGAAATTAGGACAAACACCTTATCCTCAATTGTGGATATTGTAGAACTTTCAACCTATCCGGGTGGTAATAGATTCGTTAAGTGTTCTCACCCATGTTTCTCTTATAATATCCATCTGTGATCTTTATAACCTTTGAATTCATAAAAGAAATTTACATTTTTTAGAACAAAGAAATCTTACATTATGCACAGATTAAAACTTATGGAAGTTGCACAAAATTAATCATACATAGGTCTCGGGTCAACTCTATTCATACCAGCAACAAAAAATGCTCCTTAAATTACCTGACAAAAGAAACATAATTATTAAATTAAAAAAAAATTAACATACCAGTAACGAAGAAATGTCATTTTTAGCAATAACAAGCACTTGACAGTTATTAAAAGTGTGAGCCAACAACAAAAAAAAACTAAAGAATCGTACCAAAATAACATATTATAACCCCATACTTCTTAGGGAAACCAAACATATTATGATGAAATTGGGGCTTCAAAATCTGCAAAACATAAGAAAAACATTGGATCTCTAATACGTAATTACATTATTAGATATACAACTGAATAAGTGAAAACCCTAAACATTCAACCAAAAAAATTAAAACAAAATCATGAGAGATTACCTCGTCTACTAGATTATACCATCAAACAAACATGTATCTACCAGGGGTGAAGATTAAAAGAGATTACAAGACCTTCTTGCGTGGTGCGACTGGAAGATTAAAAGAGACTGCAAGACCTTCTTGCGTTATTGATCGCAAAGCACAGAGAGAGAGAGTAAAGTGAGGGTGAAAAATAAGAACACGAGTAGGGTTTGGAAAATGAGGTAAAGGGAGAGAATTGGTCAAATACTATTTTTCCCTTGTTTTTAAATTTTGAAGAAAGGGGGAAAATAAATTAGAGTTTGTCAAAAAAGGGGGGAATCCAAAACATTCAAGGATAAATTAGGTAGTGCAAAAGCAATTCATCTTGTGACATCATAATTTCATCTTATGACATACATAAGCTTTGTATATATATATATATATATATATATATATATATAAGGGAAAGATATAAACATGCACAAAAGAGAACTCAAATCTCGGGATTAACCCCAGCCTCCTACATATCCCATGGGGCATCAAAGTCCACGTAGTTTGAAGATAACATAGGGTGGGGTTTAATCCATATTTCTAAATGGGGAATTTATCTTATCTGGGTGCATAGAGAGAAATGTGCTTTAAGAGCGAGTGTGTGAGATGAGAATTGCTCTTTTGGAATTTATAGATAAACATTTTTCTCTTGATTTTTTTTTATGAAAATAGAGTATGTGCAAATACTGTTAATAAAGGTTTGACATTAATATATGTGATGCAATGAAAACAAATGCTAAAGTAGAATTAAATTAAATAATACTATAATGAGATAATTAGAGAAAAGGTTGGAGAATTACACATCCTAATGAACACTTGATATTGATCTTGAATGTAGACATGCTAATCTTGCAATGGTATGAAAGTGGTATGGAGAGGGTGGGGGGGGGGGGGGGGGGGGGGGAATTCACCAAGTTAGGTAAGAAAGTGATGGAATGGAATGCGGGAAAATGTTTTTTTTGTAGGAAAGGGAACAACTCTGAATTTGAGAGAATGTTCTCTGACTTGTTAAGAGGGGTGTTCAGGGGTTTGGGGTGTTTTGAGTGTTGCTTTCATGCTGAGATCATGGACTATATTTATAGGGCCATGGGGGTGCCGATTGGAATGGTCGTAGACCTATCTATCGGCGTAGAACCTCAGACACACTAACGATAGGCAAGGTCCCTAGGGTGCCATTTGGTAGTTCGGGACAGTTTTTTTAAAAAAATGATCATAAAACACAAATTGTAAGTCAGAGTCATGTATGGGAAAGCCCGTTGGAAAGCATATTCAGAGGAATTTAATAATCCATTGAGCCACTCTTGGGTCCGGGAGTAGATCAAGGTCAAACGTGTCCCAGAAACTCTCGTCAGTCACTAGATCATAAGTGAGACAAGCAGACTGTCTCTTTATTTTGCTTTTTCTTAGGAGTTTCTTGGTGGCGATGAGGGGTGGCATCATCCATCTTTGATTTCTGTCGTATTTTAGGACGATTTATGACATCCGATATATGACAGGGGGAGACTTACTTTGGTTTACCTTTATTCTTTCCTATATGCATTCAGTCGGTGCTATCGGCAGAACTTTACAGAGGCCATGCACCTTCTGGAGGTAATTTTAGATTTATTTTTTAAATGCATTTCCATGCATTCTTATTGTATTCTTTATGTCTTTTTATATATGTGGTTTTATGAGGTGATTGGACATAATCTGAGGTTGATGGCCCTAAGGTATGATAATTTAGGGGACTTCTACTAGACGTTCCAGTGGGAGAAGTCTAATCAGTAGTCGAACTAGTCCTTATCTCCAACGGATGTGCGGTGGGTCTTGAATGTCCTGATGAGTTATCAGGATAATTTTCATTTTTTTTAATTCTTCTTCCCATATTTATTTCTTAATTAGATATTGATTCTTTTGATGGGGATGCAGGTGACCTTCTACCCCTAGGGGTGTCATAACGGGACACTGGGGTTACTGGAGTACATGCACAGATGCGACGATTAATTGCACACGAGTTAGGGTATGTTTAGTACCTAGGAAAAAGGGTGGTGAGGTTGATAGTGGAGGAGTGCCCCTAGGTATATGAGGAGGGTGAGGGAGATGTCTGGTGATGCCAAAGCAACAATGATGATAGGCAAGCCCTACATGCATTACATAGATACAACAGCGAGTTATGATTATCTGGACTTCGTGATGAGTTGGTTGATGCCCTCTTATATTTATAATGCGGATAATATGCCTCCACCTGCCACTTCTTCGAGTAGGGGCACCAGGGTACCGGTGGGATCGGCCCACAGTGCGGGTGGTGGTACATCGGCAGTGGCGGTGGTGGTAGAGGAGGCCCCACTAATTCAGGTTACTCCCCTTTTTATAATTTTTGACTGAGTAGTGGGGAGTCACTGAGTGTGCTACACCGTCCTCATATGTCGGTGTCTGGGTTGACGGGGCCTACAAATGAGGCCCTCCGTCCTGAGGCATATTCCTTATCTTTCTCTTTTCTGTTTCTATTTATTCTTTCCTTACTCTTTACTAGTTGGCTCATCTTTTTTATTTCTCTTTGCTTGTAGTATGTGCGGGTGTCGACAAATTGGCTGCAGAACATCAAAGATTGGATGGCCTCAATGTTTAATGATATAAAGAAGTTTGCCCCTTCTTGCTTGGTTTCATCATCCACCTCAGATGAGGGTTACGGTTCTGGGATTGGAGGGTCCATCGCTCATCACTAGGGAATGCGTGTACCGCAAAGGTTGAGAGCAAGAAAAGTTCCGTTTGTATATTTTTGTTTTTCTTTTTCTCTTTGTACCCGCAAAATGTAGTCATGAGAAGAAAGAATATATATGAAAAATATCATTTTCCTTTATTTTGTATTTTTCTTGGTTTAGTGACCGATCTTATATGCACTTTTTAATTTTCAACTGATATTATTTATTTTATACAATGCGAGAGACAAAAATGGAAAATGTATATTTTATGCAAAGATATATATAAATATGGAAATGATTAAAAGGAAAAAAGTTTAATATTAAAAAAGGAGGGTTATAATAATTAACACAGGGGTTAATATATTTCTTTTAAAGTAAGTATTTATTAGTTTTAAGCAAAAAAAGAAAAAAAAATGAGTAAGAATTTATTTTGCAAAGACAGAGATGAGCATGAAAATGATTTTGAGGAAAATGTTTATTAAAAAAAGAGTATTAAAAAGGAATAACCCAGGGGGTAACTTTTCAAAATAAGGAATTTTGGAAATTGATTTTGGGCAAAAGAGGAAATCACTCCTAGTCTTTGATTATACTTTTCTACACACCTGTGTACTTCTGTAGGGCTTGGGGTTAAATGGGATTCTACATATTTTATTTTTTGCATGGATTTTTGGGTATAAAATGAGATTGTACGGGGTGTGTTTTCTCACCAACACCCATATTTCTTCTCTCGCTTTTTCTTTCTCTATTCTCCAAATGGGTCTTCCAATGTATGAAGAATTCACTTCTTATCTTAAAGCTTAGAGGCCATGTGCCTCTATAATGTTGACTATGATCCTTCAGCTTGCGTCGGGTTTCTACGTGGCGTAATCGGGCCATAGACTAGAACTTGCCCGCAGCGATGATATAATTTTGGTACCTTGAGGATCATGTCTTTTGGTTGGGCCAAGATGAGCCATGTCCTACTTACGAGAAATTATAAGTAATATTTGGGGTTAGCTCTAGTGTTGCGGTAGCTATGCTCAATTTTTCTCATTTTACCCGGGCATTTCTTGATGATTTGTTCCATATTTCCCCTTTGGCGACTCGACTATTGGTTCATGGAGGGACTATTTCTCTTTCAATGATTATGCATTCGGCGTGTCAGAGGGGATTCGATGATGTTGACTTTGTCGGAGCTATTGTTTTAGTCCTGACTGCAAGGTTGTTACTGGTGATAGGGTACTTGATGCTATATCCCCAAGTGTCTATGATAACAACATGGATGGCTTACCGTCGTAGTCCAGTGGAGGTGGTGCTGGCGGAGACCCTGAACGATCTCGAATCTTGAAAAGAGGGTCGTTTTCGATTTTTTAAGGAAGGATCCCGGTGATGTTATTCATGTGCCTTATAGAGAGATTTCATCTGGTGTCCCTTCTTGAGTACACCTTGGTAGGTGTGCTTAAATTCTTTGTTCGACCTTTTTTCAATTTCAATCCATCGACAGAGAACTGGGTCAACTGGTTTGTGGAGCATGGAGCATGGTGTCTTTGTTGTTAGGTTCCATGGTGGGAAGACTTATAGCCTATTTTGTATCTAGGAGAGTACCGGTATGTGCAGTTGGATGGCCTCCGTCAGACCTCCTTTTATTTCCTTGGAGGCTTTTGCGCCAAGTGAGGTGGGAACAACTAGGGTCTCCTCGCATAATGAACTTCTTCCCAGTGGAGGACCTGACTGAATCATTGCAGATGATACTGGGCTCCTTGTGGCAGAGTCATTGATCATCTACCCATTTGTCACAATCTGTAGGAGGGTCCTAGCATGTGTATAGGGACTACTTGAAGTGGTTGGGGGAGCGGGTAGTGGAGAAGGTTATGCAGCAAGATACTGGGCGAAGGTGGCTTATCACCTTCGACACCATGGATGAGGGTGTTGTGGTTTCTTCCACACTTATTGGGTGTATCGCTCCATGGAGTGTATACGGAGTGTTAACGTGGATTAGGAGACTTAGGTACTTCTGGGGTAGGGAATGATGACAAAGCGGGGTCATCTGGAAGTTGAGGACAATGTCACTGAAGCTGGGGTAGCATTTTATGGAGCCGGGACAATTTGTGTTTTAGGTGATTTTGGTGTTTTTAGTGGAGCTAGGGATATTTTTTGTGAAGATGGTAGAGATTAGGTAGGTTTGTTTACGATGGTTTTACCAGTGAAAAAGGGGAGGTCTATTTTATCTTCCTTATTGATACTTCATGTAACGGTCGTATTCCTTCATTAGAAATAAAAATGATTTTCATCATATTTTGTTGTGCCTCTTAATGATTTTTGCATTTGAAGTATCTATACCATCGTCGTTCTCGGAGGATAGAAAAGAAAAGCATTTTATGAAAAATAAAGGGGCCATGCCCATGTATGGCGTATGGGATGCCTACACACATATGTAGTTTTGAAATTTTTCATAAGTTTTATTTTAAAAGAAAATGTTTTAAGAGCATCAGGCCCCACGTAGTTATGTGTATTAGGAAATGAAGATATTTTTTTCTTAGAATAGAAGGGGGATAAGAAGAGTTGTATCCCGTCAAGATTTCAGACTAAGGATAAAATTTCTTAAGACTTTCCAGATTGACTGGACACGTTATCCCTTCTCCGTCGAGGTCTATGAGTATGGCGGCGCCGCTTGACAAAATTTTCTTCACAACATAAGGGCCACCCCAATTTGGTTTGAATTTTCCTCTAGGGTCCCAAAAGGGTTCTACGATCTTCTTGAGGAAAAGTTTTCCTTCCTGGACACCAGATCCTTGAATTTTCGATTGAATGATCACGCAATTTGGCAATGATACCCCTGTATATAGTATAGAGACTTAAGTCTCTTTTCATCCAAGAATGAGTGAGAGTTCATCACAGCAGTTCGGATTCTAGTCTTCTTTGCTAACTTTTCTCTTCAGCATAACATGTAGGGAAGGTATTTGTAGCACAACGAATGGGAACGTTTCCATGTCGGATACTAGAGAACAAAGAGTAGCCCCAATAAGTGTTCTTATTGAGGTGTGGTATCCCTAGAGTGTGTATGGTATCCAGTTGGCCCAATCTCTGCAACTCTCAGTCATTTTTTTATGATGGTTTTGAGGCTTTTATTGGCGACTTCGATAGCACCATTGGTTTAGGGTCGGCAGGGAGAAGATTTGTGTCTCTAAATCCCATACTTGTCAAACAATTCTTTGACCTCATCTTCGAAGTGGAGTCCATTATTTGATACTAACTCATGGGGAACCCTTCCCATTTGGTGAAGTAATCAATGGCAACCAGGATGAACTCGTGATTGTTTGAATCTTTGCGAATGACCTTCTATATTATGTCAATGTTCCAGGTGGAGAAAGTCTAGGGAGAGGTCATCTTGTATAGTTCTCAAGGAGGCAAGTGTTGGAGATTGGCAAACTTCTAGTATTTGAGGAATTTATGAAAATAGGCAGTGCAATATTGAACCATGGTGGTCTAGTTGTGCCCTTGATGGATGATATTCTTAGCAATCATATGACCATTCATGTGGGGGGCATATTTCTCGCTCTGGATCTTTTTCATTATTCCTTCAATATCAGCCCCTCCTATGCAATACAAATGGGTTCCATCAAAGTTTCTTTTGAAAAGTTCTTTATCACAAATGATGTACTAGGAAGCCAGTTTGCAAAGGGTCACATTGTCTTTCTTGTCTACGTCTTGGGTGTACCTATAATGTTTGAGGAGGTGTCAAATGTCATAGTACCATAACCCGACCATGTCATAATCTTTGTTAATGATAAGCTCAATGTGATAGCGGTGGGTGGCCATAGCCTATTTCTGAACCAGGAAAGGGGCCAATGTTATTCCCTCGAGCATGTCGACATGGAGGCCAGGGTTGCAAGGGAGTCACATAGGCTATTTTTTGTATGAGGCAGGTAGTGGAAGGTGGAATATTTGATCTGGGAGGCCATCTCTTCTAGGTGGGCGTGGAAGGGTAGGAGCTTCTCGTCCTTGACTTTTCATTTTCTAAGGATTTGGTCGATAACGAGGGTAGAGTCCTAATAAATGTCTAGGTGCTTGATACCTTTCTTGAGGGAAATTTTGAGGCCTACAGTGCATGCCTCATACTCAGGAATGTTGTTGGTGCAAGTAAAGTCTAATTTGATGGCAATGGGGGTGTGAGAATAATCAGGGGCGATCAAGAGTATCGCAATGTCGTATCCCTTATTATTAGTATCTCTATCAAATAACATTTTCCATCTAAGGTCTTCATTAGAGGTGCAGAGAATATCTTCATACGGGAATTCAAAGATCCAAAAACTGATTCTTTTCATGGGTTAATCAGTAAGGTAGTCGGAGATGAATCTCCCTTTCATATCTTTCGGTGTGACATATATAATATCGAATTTGGCTAACAAAATCAACTAATGGGCCATTCAGCTAGAGAGAGCGGGTTTTTCTAGTAGGTACTTGATAGGATCCATTCGGGACACTAGCCGGATAGCAAAGGTATGCATGTAGTGTCTTAACTTCTGTGTGACCCAAACTAAGCGACGAATGCTTTTTCCAAAGCAGTGTATTTGATTTCGTACCCAACTAGTTTTTTACTTGCGTAATAAATAGCACTTTCCTTGTGGGATTCTTCAATGTCTTGGGCTAGTAAATCCCCCATTGCGATATCTTTTATGATCAGGTATAATAGGAGAGTGAGACCTGGCTGCAGAGGCATGAGAACCAAAAGTTGGGTGAGGTATCGCTTGATTTGGTGAAAGACTTCTTGGCAGGCCTCATTCCATACCGTAGTTGAATCTTTTTGGAGATGTTTGAAAATTGGTGCCCAAATAGAAGTCAGTTGGTTGATGAACCGACTGATGTACTATAGTTTAACTAGGAATCCTTGGACTTCCTTCTCTGTTCATGGTGGTGGCATCTCAAATGTGGCTTTCAACTTGGTAAGGTCTGCTTCGATTCCCTTCTCACTAAACATAAATCCTAAAAGTTTTCCTTTAGTGATGTAGAAAACACACTTCTATGGATTTAGCTTCATCTAGTATTATCGCATCCGCGGGAAGGGCGGGAATATGACCTTCTCGAGTCTTAGATTTAATGATCATGCCGTCCACATAAACCTTGCCCACCTTCTGAATAAGGTCATGTTGGATGGTTGTGGTAGCCCTTTGGTAGGGAGCCTTGGCATTCTTGAGTTCGAATGGCATGACAGTATAGAAAAAGGTTCCCTGTAGTGTGATGAAGGCAGTTTTCTCCTAATGGCCAGGGTACATTTGATCTGGTTGTCGAATACATCGACAAACGATTTTAGAGCAAGGTTGGTCGTATTTTCCATCATCATAACAATGTTTGGAAATGGGTGATTGTCTTTCGGGGATGCGTTGTTCAAATCCCGATAGCTGACACACATACAGACTTTTCCTCCTGACTTTAGAATGGGGCTGGTATTGGTGAGCCATATTGGGTATTCGACCATGTGAATGAAATCCACCTTCAATTTCTTGACCACATCCTCTTTGACTTTGAGCAACCCCTCGATATGGAGTTTTCTTAACTTATATTTTACTGTCTTGCACTCTAGGATTGTCGAGATATCAATGATGAGCTATTTTCAGGTCAATATTGGACATATCATCGTAGGACCATGCGAATACGTCCAAAATTCCGTTCACTAGTTCCTCAAATTATGCATGCTCATGCTCATTAAGGTTCGACCCTATCCTAATCTTTCACTGGTGGCTACTAAAACCGAGATTAATAACAATAGTCTCATCATTATTAATTTGAACGCGATTATTTTGTTTCTTATTTTCCTTATTAAGATTAGTTAAGAATTATTGATTGCAAAATCATCATCATTAAGTGTTTGATTAGAATCAAGACAATTAATGTAAGGCATAACATGATACTCAAAATCCTCGTTTGTTTCATTTTTAGGAGAAACGACATTGAGAACCTCGTCAAAAGAGGCCTTAATTACCTAAATATCAGGAAAAGGAAAAACAAGAATATCTGAAGAGACTTGAATAGGGTAAATAGAAGGGTTGGGTTGAACTTGATCAAGTTGGAATGGTATGGAATTCCAGTTGAGGAGAGGCATGTCAGCAGTCATGATCTTCGAAAATGAGTCCGATGGCATACCATCTGAGCGGATCATGCAGAGACTCAGCTCTAGTGTCCACAAGTTAAAGGATTAATCGTAGTCACTTTCCTCAGAGCCTTTGGAAATTACCATGGTTTGCTTGGTAAGAGGTCACACTTTATTTTTGCAGTCTTCGGCCCAAAACTTACTATCTTGAAAGAATATTTCCAACCCCTATTTTATATTCTTGTCAACATAGTCGTACAACAGTTCATAGAAGGAGAAGTATTCACCCTCCTTGATAAATATTCCATTCAAACAATCACCTGAAATAGTCTTTTCATCTTCCAATATTATTTTCTATCTCGATCGACGGAGTGCTGTGAGTTTATTCGGTGAAGGTTTGTAACCCGGACCACATGGGGGAAAGGCCTTTTTCAGTACTATGGGCTCAAGAATTCCTTAATAACATAATCCTAGCCCCATCCTAGGCATGAAGTTCATGTTCTTTAAAATCTAAATCACATTGAAATTTCCATGAGGGTTGTGTTCTGGACAGACTCAGTTTTTGAAGTTTTCCCCTCTTGAGACGGGGAGCAAATCAATTCTAAAACCAGAGAGGAGCATGTCATTAGTCCAATGCTGAATTTTTAATATTGGCTTACTGGTGCTTGCATTGTTTATGTTGTCATCGTCCCCCAAAATGGTTATAACCTGACCTTTAGCAAAGAACTTTAGTTTTTTATGAAGAGAAGAGGATACCCTTCGGATGCTGTGGACCCAGGGGCTACCAACGAGTAGGTTGAAGCAAAAAGGTATGCCGATGACTTAAAATTCTATAAGAGTATTAATAGGGCCATCCCCTAGTGTGAATTTTATAGAACCCGTTACTTCTCAACGATTGTTATCATAAGTGCGCACGGAGGAGGAGGTAGGAGTGAGATCACTAACTTTCAGTCCCAAGCAGTAAAAGGTTCTAAGTGAACAGACATTGAGAGCTGGTTCATTATTGACAAATGGTAGTAGGAATATTTTTCCCAAGACTTTGACGAAGATATTGAGAGCATAATTGTGACCAGGGACAAACTTCAGTATTTCTTCTTTAGAAAAGGAGAGGAGTTTAGAAGATGTTAGTGATCCAACCATATTTACGACTTCTTTAGGAGTACTAGAGGGAGAAACTATGGGTCATATGAGGAGTTTTATCAAGGCATTCCGATGTAGCTAAGAGGACATGAAAAGTCCCCATAGGGTGATATTATCTTGGGTCTTCATGAGCTAATCGAGGACTTTGCTCTCCTCAATGGTTATTTTTAGCATTATAAGTTCTTCGTCCGTATCCTTTCCTTTGTCTGTTTTGGTTGCATAAGGAATAGGATCTTTGTAGTACCACCCTGATCGGATCATATGGTTTACGGAGGCGAGGAAGGATAAGAACCTCGAGGCTTCATCTATCTCAGGCTGAATTCACACTTTATTGATTTCCCCCAATAAATCCTCAAAGGATATCATTCCACACATGCTGATAACTGGACTAGCCTCTTCATGATTCGATTCATAATATTAACTGTCAAAGTCATCCCCCCATCCAGTGGTGACTATGTCTTCTTGCCAAAAGTAATTAATACACTCAATAATCTCAACTGCTTCATCCTATAAGTCTTCCCACTCAACGGGGAAGTGCAGGAGTGAAGGGACCAACTGTCCTTAAAGTTTCAAAGCAATGAGCAACTCAAAGATGCTATAGATTTCCGTCATCTAGCAAAAAATATCGGACATGATCTGTACCAAATCATCTAGATTGACTTCTTCAACATGCACTACCCAATTATCTGATTCTCGAGCCCACTTTTGAGATTTTATGATTAAGTTATTGAATTTATAATAATAAATGGACATCTCGTTGGGCATTTTCAATCCAAGTTCTAAGAGTTAGTTCGACACAGTAGGTAGCTCCATACCTCCCCCTCGGATTGGGTATATACGAAAATACAGCCCCTCGTAAGGAGTGACAGAGCTTGATTAGTAACACATGTAGGGTGCAAGAGGAAAGGCGGGCAAACATTGAGAGGTTTAGGTGACACTGTGCGGATGATGGGTACTTTTATGGGCATGATCTGTGTAGATGGGTCAAAATCTAGGTAACTTTCTAGTAAAATGGAACTAGTATGTGTTGGAAGTAGGTTGTGAGTGGTATCGGATTTAAGATTAGCTGGTGGGGAAATGATACCCCGGTTGATTAGGTCTTGGATCAGATTTCTGAGGTGGAAGCATTGGTCGGTGGTATGGCCTGAGGATTGGTGAGATTCACAACGGACATTGGGCTTGAAGTTTTTAGGGAGTCGATTTGGTAATGGTTGAGGTTTCGATGGTTTGATGAGATTTCATTTTAACAAGGCCTAGTAAACTTTAGACAGATGAGCATGGAGCTCGATGTAATCTTTCTTGGCAGGATTGGGGAAACTTTCTGGTGAGTGCCTAAGAGGTAGAGGGTTGGGATATGTTGTTTATGGTTGACACTATAGCACTAGCGGTGATACGACGCAAATATTGCGTATTTCACCCGTTAACCTACGCGTTATTATCCCCCTCGGGTATCTTAATCCCTATATTTATGCTCGTTAATCAGACAACCTCGGATTTCTATGTTAACATGTTTTGCAGGGGTTAATTGAGCTTTTGTAGGTATTTGGATGCTTAGTATGAAGTTCGGACGCATTCCGGTGAAGTTTCGTACACAATCGCACGCCCAAGGGCATTTTAGTCTTTTCACAGCTTGGGTACCTAGCCCGACATCTCACGAAAGTTGTAGCCCTCCTCGCTAGCTTCGCGTGGCCACGAACGGTGTGCAATTCTGATGCATAACGAAGAAGTTACGGCGATTTCAGCGGAGGAAAAACAAGGAAAGCAAAAGAGGAGAAGGGAGAAGAAGAAAAGAGGAATGCAGTGAGCTGCTGCAATCTGCCCTGCTTGATCGATCGATCGACGCTTCTGGTCGATCGATCGACCATTCTGGATTGCCGAATTTTTGCCTAGGTCGATCGATCGACCAAAGGGGTCGATCGATCGATGCTCTGTTTTTTGCAGATATTTTCCTTTCTTTTCTTTCTTCTTTATTTTTATTCCAACTTATTATATAAGCCAATTTTTTTGTAATAAGATATATGAGTACATACACGTTTTTAGGTTAGTTTTAGTTAGGGTTTTGGTTTCGAGAGCTCATTTTCTCTTCCTCTTGGATTGACAACCCTTGTGGTTTTGTAAGATTGAACTTTTCTCTTCCATCTCCTTTAATATAGCTTGTTTTCCATTATTTCCTTGCTTTATAGATAATTTACACGCTTTCATAATTAGGTTTTCTTTCTTTAATTCTTGCTTTCTTAGTTTAATTAGTTTAATTTAGTTTATTTCCATGTATTTGCCTTAGATAAATAGGGTCGGGATTGTGTTCCGCCATTTACGGGTTTTGAATCTCGAAAATTAGGTTTTGTGTAAAATTGCATTTAATTGAAACCTCGCGTATTAAAGTCGGATTCTTATGCGTTTAACTTTCTTTGTCACGCAACGTTAGTGTTTATAGCGATTATCCGAATTTAATCCGCGTGTGACCATTTTTGATTAAATGTTTAATCTTGCAACTTTGGCTTAAATTCCTTATTGCGTGATGTTTATGCTTAATTGAAAATGATCGATTAAATTGCTTTCGAGCCTTAATTATAATTAGTAGTTGTTTAGCCCGTGAATGCGTGTATGCGATCCCGATCCTCGCTTTACTTTTGTGTAGCGTAACTTATTCTTTTCTTTTGTCACCATAACCACCCTATCACCTTTTCTTTTATTTATTTTACACCCTTTTATTTTCAGAAGTTTTAAAATAATTAAAATCTAAAATTCAATCACTCCCTGTGGATTTCTCACGATACCCGACTTACCGCTGTGCTTACTTGTCAAGTGTAGTAGTAGCTTAGGTTTTTTTGTATCGCGGTGGCGAAACACACAACGATTGTGTCCTCACACGAACACACTTTTTCCGCCCGGTCACAAAATGGTGCCGTTGCCGGGGAGTGTGTTTTAGATAGTAATTGTTTTATTATTTCGTAGTATTTTTCCTTTTGTATTTGTATTCTTTGTTTTAACCTTTTTTGTAGGATTGCATACTTGAGCGCTAAGAAACTTTGATTCGCGGTTGCTCACTTTCTTGCTCGGATTCTCCATCTGCAAACATCGAGGTAATCATGTCCTACTATTATAGTTATTACGGTTATTCTAATGATTCATACTTTGGGGATAGTTTTCAAGTTTTCCATTTTCAATATTTTCTTGAAAATGAAAGACTTGAAAACATTTATCGGAATGAAAATCGTTATTGGGAGCTTGAGTTGGATTCATTATTCGAATCCAATGACGATTCTTATTTCATTACTTTCGAAGACGAGTTTCAACCACATGAGGAGTCCGAGGCTCTTGAGCCGAGGAAGCCTACTTTGGAAGAAACTTTGCTTCTTTACTCCAAAGGTTTGGAAAGCCTAAATGATGCTGGAATGAGACTTGGTGCACTTTGTTATGAGATGAATTCTTATGCACAAAATAACGAGGAGGTGAAAACTTGTGTTTCACCTAAATTTTTCGAAGAATTTCTCATCGAGTGTGCATCTTTCTCCCCCGAAATTCAATCTCCTTCCGACGATGAGTCGATTGAGATTGAATTTGTTTCATCACCATATTCGTTTTCCGTGATCGAACCATTAGAATTACCGGTTGATTCCTATGAGTCGGTAGAAACTTTTAAAACTTCTACACTTTTTGCCGATGAGGACTCTTTACCGGACTTGTTTTCGATGGATGTTATCCTCATGTGTGCACCATCTCCCATTCCATTTGAAAAAAATTTGGGAGATGAATCGATTTTTCTTGGACCTCTAGTGTACCTTTCCCCCTTATTATCCAAATCTCCCATCGTCCGCCCAAAATTTCAAATTGGCGATGGTTCATTTTTTTCACCACCCACATGCCTTCCGTTGTTCAAACGGAATTCCTATTTTTCGGGAGGCATGTTCACTTTGGAGGGTCCACCGTTGATCTTTCAAAGTCAAATACCTTTTTGGGTGGACCCTCAACTATTTAGACTTCTAGTGTATAGTTAGTGTAAATCCTAAATAGTAGGTTGTAAATAGTTAGCTTTTTAATTTTCTTTCTTTCCTTTTTTTTCTTTCCTTTTAATTTAGTCTAGTGTAATTAGTTAACTTTTTGTTATTTGTTTTTGCTATGCTCGGTACTAACTTGTTTTGTAGATTTCATTGGACTCGTGCTTATGGAGATCTCTCCAATTTTGGGTAATATCGTTATTTTCCTCTCTTTGTGTTGTGTTCTTAATGCGCATTGAGGACAATGCAACATTTAAGTTAGGGGGTGTAGGATATTCTATCCATTTATTTGTTTTGTCCATGGATTTGCTTACTTGTTAGTTACTAAGTATGCTTTTTTGTGAAAAATTTAAAAATTTTCAAAAATATTTTCTTTCTTTTTTCTCCTTTGTTGGGCATTTTGCCTTGTTTCCGATGACAAATTTTAATAATTGCCTGATCCAATAGACAACTCAATGATGCATGTTCTCGATTTTAGAAGTTATTAGACTTTAGTCCTCAAATCATTGATATTGTGAATAACTTCATGAATTAAACTTTATCCCATGAGCATATGCACTTTCCTTGTTCTATTGATTTGGTTTAAGATTTTTATAACTCGAGAATCTTTTGTTGCATTGTATATACTTACACCGAGTAAGCTTTGTACCTTTCATCGTTTGTGAGTGTTATACACTATTCTTTTCTCATTGAAAACGTTGAATTCGTTGGTAATCTCTCTATTCTTTCATTTGACCGTTCATTAATTGAGTTCATACTTGAAATGTGTTACTTGATCATGATTTTCATATATTGTTTTGACTTGAGAATTGCGTAAACTTTAGGAAATGATCATAGGCCATCTTTGTTATATCACCCATATTAGCCTTGACCTCACCATATATGTTTCCCTAGTCAACCCCTTTGAGCCAAAATACTAGCCTTTCGTTTCATTACCCAAAATCCCATAACCAACTCCAAATTGGAGTTATATACCATACATACACTTTCCATACCTTTGTTTGGAATGTTACTTGGGATTGAATGATGTTGTTACGATTGCGGTTGCAATTTTAGGCATATGAGAGTTTGAAAAGTAAAGAAAAGAAAGTAGTGAGAAAGTGAAGAAAAAGAGAAAGCAAAAAGCAATAGAAAACAAAAGAGAAAAATGAGAAAAAGAAGAAAAGAAAATAAAAGAGAAAGTTGTAAATGTTGTATATAGTTCAATAAGCTTTGATTACTCTCCAGTTGTTACATCTAATGCTTGTTTGGAAGTTACTTTCAATTTTTGATATTGCCCGCATTTTCCCCATTATTCCAAGTTTTCATCTCCGAACACTTTGAATCCGTACATATACCTTTCATTTCATACCTTAACCCCAAACCTACATTACAACCCTATAAAGTCCTATGTGATCTTAGGGTGCATTTAATTTAAAAGTCATAATAGTTTTGATAATCTGTGAAAATGCATTGCGTCTCTTTTGATGAGTGGTATCTTTCATTGAGATTACAATTTTTCAGTTTATATATAGCGTTCTTCATTTGTGACATGTGTGCGGCCTAGTTTCCATTTACATTTACTCTTTAGCCCACATGTCCCGTGTGTTACCTACCTGTTTTGAGTGAATTCGCTTGATGAGTGTAATGCCCGTGAGGATTGAATATATGCATGCCTTTATGTTTATCCGGTTTATTTATGTTTTTACCAAATCATATTGTGCATTTGCTCTCCCCCTCCCACTTTTAAAGTTTCAATTCTATGAGGTGCATTCAACCTGTTAATAACAACGGACTTTTGTTTGAATTCGTTCACTTTGCTAATAATGCGTATGAAATCCTTTTCGTTGTTGTTGAGTTTGTCGCATGTTGGGTTGGGCATATTTTGAGGAAACCATATGATGTTTGTGGGTTTCATCCCTGAAAACCCTCACGAGACGACACTCGTCCACTAGGGTAACCTAGGGGTTTAATGGCTTATTGCATATGATAAATGCAATCGAATCGCCCGCGAAAGTGGCCTTTTGCTTTTATACCATATTTTTGTACTTCTCCTGCTTTTGGTTTGCTTGTAGTTCTTGTTGTTTCCTATTTCATTGCTAGGGACTAGCAATGTGTAAGTTAGGGGGTGTGATATGACGCAAATATTGCGTATTTCACCCGTTAACCTACGCGTTATTAGCCCCCTCGGGTATCTTAATCCCTATATTTATGCTCCTTAACCAGACAACCTCGGATTTCTATGTTAACATGTTTTTCAGGGGTTAATTGAGCTTTTGTAGGTATTTGGATGCTTAGTATGAAGTTCGGACGCATTCCGGTGAAGTTCTGTACACAATCGCACGCGCAAGGGCATTTTAGTCTTTTCACAGCTTGGGTACCTAGCCCGAAATCTCACAGAAGTTGTAGCCCTCCTCGCTAGCTTCGCGTGGCCGCGAACGGTGCGCGATTCCGATGCATAACGAAGAAGTTACGGCGATTTCAGCGGAGGAAAAACAAGGAAAGCAAAAGAGGAGAAGGGAGAAGAAGAAAAGAGGAATGCAGTGAGCTGCTGCAATCTGCCCTGCTTGATCGATCGATCGACACTTCTGGTCGATCGATCGACCATTCTGGATTGCCGAATTTTTGCCTAAGTCGATCAATCGACCAAAGGGGTCGATCGATTGATGCTCTGTTTTCTGCAGATATTTTCCTTTCTTTTCTTTCTTCTTTATTTTTATTCCAACTTACTATATAAGCCAATTTTGTTGTAATAAGATATATGAGTACATACACGTTTTTAGGTTAGTTTTAGTTAGGGTTTTGGTTTGGAGAGCTCATTTTCTCTTCCTCTTGGATTGACAACCCTTGTGGTTTTGTAAGATTGAACTTTTCTCTTCCATCTCCTTTAATATAGCTTGTTTTCCATTATTTCCTTGCTTTCTAGATAATTTACATGCTTTCATAATTAGGTTTTCTTGCTTTAATTCTTGCTTTCTTAGTTTAATTAGTTTAATTTAGTTTATTTCCATGTATTTCCCTTAGATAAATAGGGTCGGGATTGTGTTCCGCCATTTACGGGGTTTGAACCTCGAAAATTAGGTTTTGTGTAAAATTACATTTAATTGAAACCTCGCGTATTAAAGTCGGATTCTTATGCGTTTAACTTTCTTTGTCACGCAACGTTAGTGTTTATAGCGATTATCCGAATTTAATCCGCGTGTGACCATTTTTGATTAAATGTTTAATCTCGCAACTTTGGCTTAAATTCCTTATTGCGTGATGTTTATGCTTAATTGAAAATGATCGATTAAATTGCTTTCGAGCCTTAATTATAATTAGTAGTTGTTTAGCCCGTGAATGCGTGTATGCGATCCCGATCCTCGCTTTACTTTTGTGTAGCGTAACTTATTCTTTTCTTTTGTCACCATAACCACCCTATCACCTTTTCTTTTATTTATTTTACACCCTTTTATTTCAGAAGTTTTAAAACAATTAAAATATAAAATTCAATCACTCCCTGTGGATTTCTCACGATACCCGACTTACCGCTGTGCTTGCTTGTCAAGTGTAGTAGTATCTTAGGTTTTTTTGTATCGCGACGGCGAAACACACAACGATTGTGTCCTCACACGAACACAATTTTTCCGCCCGGTCTAGCGGGCTTCTTATACTTTCATGGGGTGAATTGTCCGGTCACCTTATTCGGTTCATATCCATTTTAGTAACGTCTTCTTTGATTTCCACACCAACCTCTAGGAGGGCTTAGAAATGCGGGTAGTATTATCCTCCTATGGATGCTCGAATATGAGACAAGAAGTTTCTCTTCATAATGCTGACTAATTCCTCCTCAGACGGTTTATTGATCATAGTGGAAGCTTTCTCTCTCCATCTTCCGATAAAGCTACTGGTTAATTACTCAGGATTCTATTTGAGTAGATACAAGTATCGGCACGTAACCTCTAACTCTATGTTGTATTAGTACTAAGACATAAATTATCGGTCCACATCTTCCTAACTTTAGATTTTGGATTATCCATGAGACAAGAACAATTAGAGGGCACTTTCTTTCAATATCTGCTAAAACATCTGAGCCATTATTTCTTTGGAGGCACCAAGAATGGTTATGTCTCGGTGAATGCTTCGAAGTTGCACAATTGGGGTCCTGTTGCCCTAGAACTTCTCGGTGTCTGGCATCTTGAATTTCTCTGGCAGTTGAGTTTTGGGATAAGGAGACATATGGTCATAGTTCATATAGTTCCTGGATATCTTGACTTGGTCAAAGTTCTTCGATAGAAGTTTTTAGGTCTTCCTTGACCTTATTCAGTTCCTCCTCCTTAGGATCCATGGGTACTGGAAGATTAACCCCTAGTTGGCCAAGGTTCAGAATCGAGTGTTGAGCAGGTGGGGCATACGAAACATGCTGGTACTCTTCGAAGACCCAAACAGGCTTGTGAGTGGGTGGACCATAGCATGAGGAAAGATAACATCGTGTTCTTTAGGAATCTGGATCCGGTGTTGCTGCATTTATTGGACCTAGGTATGAAGGTTATCAATCTTGGCACTAAGTTAGTCTACATAGTAATCAGATATGGCTGAGCATTTGGTGCTTGATAAGTGTTTTCCATGAAGAGCTCATGGATATTGATCCCAAACTTTGACGAAGTAGTAGTAGAAGTGGCGCAGCTTCAGGCCGATTTGACGGAAGACCAAAGCCAATAGGGAGCCAAGGCAAAATCGTGTATGCGATCGACCTAAGAGGGAAAATGGTTCGAATTTATCTTTGAAGGAAAAAGGGAGAAAATTTTTGGTATTTTTGAGAAAAGGAGGGGAAAATGATTTTGATATTTTAGAAGGAGGAAAAAAATGTTTTTTAGTATTTTTGATTTTTTTTAAAAGGAATGAAAAGGATCTCAGCATTATTATTATTATTATTATTATTATTATTATTATTATTATTATTATTATTATTATTATTATTATTATTATTATTATTATTATTATTATTATTATTATTATTATTATTATTATTATTATTATTATTATTATTATTATTATTATTAGGTTTTCACTTATATTAGGTTTGTCTAAATGCAAGAAAAATGGCAGATAGGACCCGAGTCTTGGAAAATAGGGTTTAAAAATATGTAAGACACAATTTGACTTATTTACAGGCTCATGGACATGGTCCTGTTTTGAAAAAAAGGCAAAATAATGGGAAAATTCGGGTCGTATGATGACCTAGAATTTCGGCAGAGTTTCGCATGATAACCGAAAAAATAAATATGAGTTCCCTATATTTGACACATATATGAGGTTTATGCTGCACTAGTTGTGCTAGTGGAAGGGTTCCCCTCTTTGGCATGACTTGCACGATATACCACTTACCTATAAGGGCAATCATTCACCGGCATGTGTGGATAACCCATTTGATATACTTGAGTGTACGTTAATTATATACCTCATGGGGACACTATGTGTGAGAGGGAATTCGATATACTTGATGTATGTGAAGGAGTACCCTCCTATATACATCATCTTGTAAGTTTGGTTATACGGTACGATGCAGGGGGAACCGTTCGATATACGTCGAAGGTACGAGGTTAATGGAAGGTCAAAGTCATATCATTTAGGTTAACTATGCCCCATAGGACCAACTCCTATCACAAAGTGACCCCCCAATACTAGAAAAAAATTTGGTAAATATTTCCATGCTCTAGTTATGTAGTGTGCGAAAATGCATTAGTGTTAATTAGTATATTATGGAGAGAGAGAGAGAGAGAGAGAGAGAGTTTTATTTGCATGATGAGTGAAGGGAGTACTATAATAATGAGGGAGCATATACAAGTATTGTGAAAAGTAAATCTTGCATGAAGCATGAACACTATACTAAGAATGGTGATTGGAAAGCATGGGATATACACATGATTGAGTGACATGTGAATATATACAAGTGAGTGTTCATGGTAGTGAGCGTGTACATGGATAAACTACAAGTGGTGCGTAATATGTGTAAGTGAGAATGGAGATATATACTAGTGTGAGGAGGGTGGATGTGTGCTAGTCAACCCTAAGCATGGATAATCTAAGTGGTGTGTGGAGTATGTGAGTGAAAGTGAAACTATATACAAGTATAAGTGTGTGAAGTGAACATGGAGAGTACATATAAGTGTGTGAAGTGTATAAGTGAGTGAAAAGTGATATATACATGAGAAGGGAGCATGATAGATATAAGCATGAGGTAAATATACATAAAAATAGAGGACTAAAAGGAACATACAGGTAGTAGCATATGCACGCATGTAAGAAAGAATAACACCCATGTAGAATTAGAGTCTAGTCCTCTTAAAATAAGTCCCAAGCAGAGTCGCCACTGTGGCCAACCCGGGGCCTCCCTTTTCGAATTCCTACCAGCACATGCATGGGGTTGCATCCTTTCTCTGGGCACTCGATCATCGTCAATGTGGGGGGTAATGTGTAGAGATAGAATCTCCAGCCTATTTTACACAAAAAAAGTAAAATAAATATCGCCTCCTCGAGAGAACGGCATCAAGGATGATACTGATGCTTGCGAAATCAAGTAGTTCAAAGGTCCCAGGACTCAGTTACGAAATGGGAAGCTGTTAGGCACCCATCGTGCCATTTTAGTCGCTCATGGGCATGTGTTAATCTTCTGCTATTAGACTCCGTGAAGTGCGTGCTCATGTTCATAATATAGTTTAAGAATGGAATCATTCAACTCGTGTCATGGAAAAGGACGGAGAGAATTCATCCTTAGGAGTGTTCCCAAAAATAATAATTCAAAATATAATATGAGAATTTGTCGAATCAAAAGTTGCTATCGAAGAGTGAATGTGTATATCGGATGAAAAACAAGCATGTAAGGATATGAACTCATAAATAATATATATATATATATATATATATATATATATATATATATATATAAGGGAAACATATAAACATGCATAAAAGAGGACTCGAATCTCGGGATTAACTTCAGACGCCTATATATCCCATGGGACATCACAGTCCACGTAATTCGAAGATAACATAGGGTGGAATTTAATCCATATATCTAAATGATTAATTTCTCTTATGTGTGTGTATGTGCTTTAAGAGAGAGAGTGTGAGATAAGAATTCCTCTTTTGGAATTTATAAATAAACACATTTTTTCTTGTTTTGGGTTCTTTTATGAAAATAGAATATGTGCAAATACTAGTAATAAAGGTTTGAGATTAATATATGTTATGCAATGAAATAGAATTTTAGAAATAAAGGAAATAATACTAAAATGAGAGAATTGAAGAAAAGCATGGAGAATTGGACCTCCTTATGAACGATTAGAATTGATATTGGAAGTAGATATGATGATATTGCAATGGTATTAAAATGGTATTGAGAGGAGGGGGAATTTACCAAGTGATGTAAGAAAGTGACGGAATGGAATGTGGGAAAGTGGGTGTTTTATGAATGGGAATAGCTCTGAATTCGAGAGAATGTTCTCTGACTTTCTAAAAGGGATGTTCAGGGGTTCGGGGGGTTTTTATTGTCACTTTCAAGTTGATATCATGGCCTCTATTTATAAGTCCAAGGGGGATGTCGATTGATACGATCCTAGACCTGCCTATCAACATAGCACCTCAGGCACACTAACGATGGGCAGGGTCCCTAGGGTGCTATTTGGCAATCTAAAATAGGTTTTTTGGAAAAACAATCATAATACACAAAGTGTAAAATAGAATCATGCATGGGGTGAACCATTGGAAAGGGTATTCCGATCGATTTAAGAATCCATGAGCCATTCTCGGATCTGGGAGTTGACTAAGGTCAAATGGGCCCGAAAGCGCTCATTGGTCATGAGACATGAAGTTATTGAAGGAAAGTGGATCATTCATCCAAATCGTACGGTTGATTCACTAACGGTATGGACCGTTGGAAAGGGTATTCATTGTCTTTTGAGATTTCATTAAGATTTGCTTCATTTGGAGAGTTGACCAAGGTCAAACGGATCCTGAAAGTGCTCGATGACCCTTCGGGGTAAATCGATTATTTATTCATACCATAAGACTGATTCGCGCATGGGGTGAACCATTGGAAATAGGATCCAGATACCTTTAAAGATTCATTGAGCTTTGCTTAAGATGGAAAATTGACCAGAGTCAAACGGGGCTCGGGAGCGCTAGTGGCCTCTAGATTATTTTTCAGAGTAAAACAAAACGTTCGTCCAAACTGTAAAGTCGCGCACTAGGAGGACCATTGGAAAGGGAATTCAAATCCCTTAAAGATTGATTTAGATTCTACTCGAGCAAGAGAGTTGGACAGAGTCAATTGGGGCCTGGAAGCACCCGATGGCCTTCAGATTAGTTTTCAGAGTAAAATGAATAGTTCATCCGAACCATAAGGTCGATTCACGCATGGGGGGATTATTGGAAAGTGGATTCAGATCCCTTCAGAGATTCATTGATCTTCCACTCAAGCGAGAGAGTTGACCGAAGTCAAATGGGTCTTGGAAGCTCCTAGTGTCCTTCAGATCAGTACTCGGAGTATCACCTAGGGTTTACGGTGAACGGGTGAGTGTTAGGAACCTAATAAGGTGCTTAGGGGGGGTACTAGGATGGGGTGTCTTCACACCAAAAGCACCGTTTGACTTTGAGGAATCAACGGTGGTCTCTCATTTGAGTGAATGCTCCCGAAAAATAGGAATTCCGTTTGAACAAAGGAAGGCATGGTTTGGGCGGACAAAATGAAACATCACCAATTAAAAGTTTTTGAAGGGTGATGGGGGGTTTGGATGCTAAGGGGTACAAGTACAATTAGGATCCAAGAAAAACTAAATTTCCTCCCAAAGGTTTTTCAAGTAGAATGGGAAGTGAGGCACACAAAATGGAAGAACCCATCTTGGAAAACAATTTAAGTAAAGAGTCCTCATCGGTAAAAGTATTAAACATTTCAAAGTTTTCAACTGAGTCATAGGTACCTTGCAGTACTTGTAATGGTTCAATAATGGTGAGCGAAAATGTGAATGAAATAAAGTAAATCTCTAGTGATTCATCATCACTTGGAGATTTAATTTCAAAGTATGAAGATTCACTTTCGATGAAATTTTCTTCTAAAAATGTTTGAGGTGAAACACAAGTCTCGACCTCCTTTTTGTTTACAAATAAGAACTCATCTCATTGCAAAGTGCTTCAATTTCTAAATTATCGCCATTAGCGTTATCCATTATGCTTTGGGTGAAAAGAAGCATAGTTTCTTCCAACTTAAGATTCCTTGGTTCTAGAACCTCAGACTCCTTATTTGGTTAAAAATATTCTTTAAATTCAAAAGTCTCAAAAGAAAAATCATCATTGGATTCGAATAATGCATACAACTCAAGCTTTTCATTCTCAAGAATATGAAGACCTCCACGCACAGTAATAGGTAATGGCGTAGATTCTTCAAAATGAAAAGTTTGAGAACTATTCCTGTATAAATGCGAACCATTATAATTATTAAAATCACTGTAAGAATAAATGATTACCGAATAGTTTGTAGATAAAAAATCCACGTAGAGAGGTGTGTGGCCAAGAATTCAACTTTTCTTGGTGCTCAAATGTACAAGCCTATAAAAAAGTTTATAATATAGAATACAAATACAAAGGAAATATATATTACGAAATAGTAAATAAATTACAATCTATAACAAAACCTTTCCTGGTAACGTCGCCATTTTGATGAAGCAGAAATTGATCATCCATGTAGATACGATAATCATTCTTATTGGTTTCCAATCGCAATGCAAAAAACCTAAACTTTAACCACACTCTTGTGGAGTATAGAGACCAGTCCGGTATAAAAAATCCACAGGAAATGTTTGATAGACTTTAATTAATTTATTACTTCTCAAATAAAAGTGTAAAAGATAATGATGGTTTAAAAGGAAAAAATAAAAAGGTTAACTACGCAATTAAAACTAAAAAAAGATTAACAAAAAGAGATTAGGATCACATCCCCACCATGGTCTAATAACACGTAATTAGAATTTGATTCAAAAACATTTAACCGATCATCTCAATTGATTATAAATATCAAACATGAAGAAATCAAAAATTTAAAGATGAACGATTAAACTTTCAATAGAAAATGGTCACAAATGGATTAATGTCTACCATTGCATGACAAAGGAATTTAAACGCATAATATTCCAACATTAATACACATGGTTTCAATTAAAAGTGTTTCAAACCAATACCTAGTTTTTGAGCTCAAGAGCCCATTACTGGTGGAAATTTGAACCCAACCTTAAAACTAGCAACTACGCATAGTTAAAATAATACATAAAACTAATTAACAAAGGGAAACAAGAATTAAACTAAAAACAACTAAATAACAAAGCAATCAAAGTAAGTTAATAGATCTAGAAAGCAAGAAATGTAACTATAACAACATATATAAATGCAAAAGACGATTAAATTGGGTACTTACAAACAAGGTAATGAAACCCTAAGGAAGTGCTCCCAACCCAAAACCTGTAATATAATCTAAAAATTTGATCTCCAAAACAAATTAGAGTAAACCTATTTATACAAAACCCTAGGGGAAAACATGTAAATCAAAAAGTCAAAATTTGCAGGGTTGAATCGATTATGGCCAAGGGACGAATCGATTTTGGTGCTGGGGAAATTTGATTCTGATCTAATCCAAATAGTTTCTCCCCATATGGCCGAATCGATTCGCCCCTGCAGGATTGGATTCTTCATCCCGGATCAACATATAGACCATGCCGTAACTTCTTCATTATAAACTGGAATTAAGCGCGGTCAGAGGCTACGCGAAGCTATCTCGGAGGGCTACAATTCCATAAAGACTTTGGGCCATATGATAAAATGACTAAAATGCCATTTAATACGAACTTTATGATGGAACTTTACTAGAATGCAACCAAACTTCATGCTTAGCACTTTAATACCTACAAAAGCTCAATTATACCTCACAAAGCTTATAAACATACATAAAAGAGATTTTCTGGTTAAATAGCATAAAAATAGGCATTAAGGTAACCAAGGGGGCTAAAATGTATAAAGGATAAATAAATTCAATATTTGATACGAATCACTTGACATGTTGGGGTTTATCCTGTTGGGTCCACATCTCTTAGGTAAATATCATGAAAAAGGTATAAACATATAAATTTCATGAAAGTATTTGTCATGGTCTTTCTTAGAGTGCCCCATTAGAATTAATTTGAATATTAATAGTCCATTTAGTTGTTGATCGTTGATTTGGATAATTTCATTTAAGGTTAATCCGAAATGTACACTCTAATATATTGTTAAAATGATTATTCTTTCCAACAATTAGATTTTTTATTATTGGCGTATTTCTAATATTCTAATCAAGGTGAGTATGAATCATTTATTTAATATATATATATATATATATATATATATATATATAGAGAGAGAGAGAGAGAGAGAGAGAGAGAGAGACGAAAATTTTTAAAGTACGTAATCGTAAAATGACGAAATTTTCAAAATACGTAATCACGAAACAACGAATTTTTTATTCCCCAACTAAACAAAGTGTAATTTTAAAAAAATTGACCATAATATTCGTTATTTATGGTACCATGCTTAACAAATAACAAATACTTCAACAAGATCCAAATAATCTAAATTTATCCCCAATATTAGTACTTGGACTTACGACGCGATGCATCGCTAATTACCAAAAACACCCCAACTAACATAAAATATATTCCAAAGTGTTAAATCCGTAAATAATTTACTTCATAAATGTCTTTTACAACACAATTAATTGTAAATAATTTAAATTTTTTGGGCAAAATTTTAATTATTTATAGGACTATCCATCCTATAATAATGGTAAATTACAATCCAACTACAATACTAATTTCCTTGTAATAATGGCAAATTATTATATAAGTCATAAATCATTTCTTACAACACAAATGTGTAAATATTTTGGAAAAGTTGGGTAGAATTTCCTTTTTTTATTAAACTATCCACCACCCAGTTTAAGAAATACAAAAATATTACAACAATACATATAGTCCACAACAACAATGCTAATACACATCCTAAAAATGAGCCAAATAAAATTTACTATCTCAAATGTCATTAAGGTAAAATTCATCTCAATACATATTTAATTCATCTCAATACCGTCAATTTGAGAATATAAGAATTGTCATCATGAAGATGAATTAGAATCAAGTACACTCACTTTATTATTGAATCCAATGTCTCCACACATATTTAGGCATATTTCAATTCCACGACAAAAATTATATTGTAAAATCCAAATTTACATGTTTTATATTAACCAAAGCTATATACTAAAAAGTTGGAAAAATAATGTGTAATACCCCGTATTTTTATGACGTTTAAATTTGGGATTTAATAAATTAAATTGAGATATAAATTTAATATTAATCCGGAAATTATATTAAATATTTACTAGCGTGATGAGAGTTAGTAATTATTGGTAATTTTTTTATTATTACTTAATGAATAAAATAATATGTATCATCGAATTTATTAAATTATCATGAGTGTATAATTTGATAATTGTGGAAATTAAATCGGGACGCGCCTGTGTCGTGTTGGGATTTAATTATTATTATTGAGAGTGAATAAATTATAAGTCGCCTATATGGTCATTTCGAGTGCGCCAATGTGTCCGGAAGGATCGAGATAGTCAAAATAATGTACGTGGGGGTTTAGTTTGGGTCTCGGGGCATTTTTAACCCCAATTGGCATCCCGAGAGGGTATTTTAGACATTTTACATTTTTGGGTAATTAAACCCACGAATTTTCTAAGGATAAATGAGCCTTTAGGAGTTGCCTTCTAGGATTAAGAAACACAAAATCAAAGATCAACCATTAGAGAAGTTAGAGAGCTTTCCAAGCAACTCAAGGCCAATGACTCAACCGTTTACACCACCACCACCACCAAAGCGTAGATCGCTCGACAAGGAACGCAATCATACCACTTTCGTCCATAAATCAGAAACTCAAATTCTAGGCAAGTATCTATCTTGCTTTATTTTAGTTAATGTTTTAATCATGTTAGTCTAGGGTTGTTTAGAATATGTTTCATGGAAGAAATTATATTTTTGGAGATTTCAAATCATATGTGTAGAGGAAGTAGACATATTCTGGACATCTAAATCACATGTAGAGGATAAGCCACGAATTTTTATGGGTTTAGAAGTAAGAAATCTAGGAAAGAATTGAACGAATGGAAACTAAAAGAAAATTAGGGTTCTTGTAGTTTATGTGAATTTTACCCTATTAAATCATGATACTTGATGAATTCGGACATGTTTTACATAGAAAATCTTGCTATTAGGTATATGGTACTCATAGTATTATTAATTAGAAGTTTGGTAATCGTTAATGGAGATTTGTTTGGGGTTGTAGAGGTAAACCTGTGACTGGAAAAGAGCAGATTTCATCATAACTGCTTGATCAATCGATCGATCGACGATCGATCGGTGGACCCCCTTACAGCAATCGATCGACCCCGCCTGGAAAACTGCATATTTCTCGTCCGATGGTTTAGTCCGGTTAAAATGCATAGGAACCCTTGATTATTATTGTTGGGGTATAATGGGATATAGAGAAGACTAGTAGGGTCTAGGTAGACCCCGTTGAGTGAAATTTAATGTATGATGAGATTTTGGGTTAACGAGGAATTATTCATGCATATAAGAAAAACATGCATACGTTTAATAAAAAGATCGAGACTCGTAAGGGAGTTATACCATAAGGTAAGTGAGTGTATGTCTACTGAAATTATACTTAGAATACTTCGATAGAGGAGAAGTGAGTATGAAGTGAATTATAAATGAGAATAAAAATGACGAGTCCGCTATGCAAAATAATTGAGTAAAATGTGTAAATGACGAATAATTATAATTATGGGTCGTGGGCACACCAAATTTTGAAATGTGTATATATATATACACGACTATGTGATTGTGCATATATTATATATTTGTATAAAAATCATACTACTTGCTATCACGGGGGTTTCTGCATCGGGACAGTCTTATCTCAATTTAGCATTTATGGGGGATATTGACTCTTACCCTAAAACATAGGATTCCTTGGTACAGGCTATTTGATTGATAGTCAGACGGTCCTAAGAGACGTGAGGGTATGTGCTAACCTCTAAGTGACTTGGAACTATGCTTCGCCTCCAATTGTATGTGTTTTGTGTTAATACAGTTCACGAGTGATTCTGAACTAGTATTTCCCTTAGTACGAGTGATAAGGGGACTTGATAGCAGAGTATGCCAACACCATAGATTTTATGTGGGGTGCAGATAGTATATATATATATTATATGAGTGACTTATATAGATATATATATATACTTAAGTATGGGAAATTTCTATTGTGCATAAAAGTAGTTAAGTAATGAATAAATACTCCAACTTTATTATAAGTGTTTAGGAATTTTGTGGCATCACTGGGTTATCCTAAATAACATATGATATATGAGAGAGCTAAATTTTTAGAAATCAGTTATCTTAACGATGGTAATTATCGGCATGAAACCTTATGGGAAAGTCAAGTTGAAATAAAGTTTGAGATTAATAGTTCGATAGGCGTGCACACTAGATGAGAGGTGAGAATTTATCAAGAGAGTGTCGCATACTAATATGGTTGTTTCAATAGCCGGTAAGAATTTTAAATACTTGCTAAACTATTTTTATATTGTTTTACACACGGGCTCTGACCCATTTCCTATTATTTCTCTTCTCTCGTATATATATGTATATATTATAGGTTCCCAGCCACAAGGGCGTCATGCTTAGATTCCTTGGATCGGATGCGCTGGAGCTTATGTGAGAGTTGCAGGCAACTGCTTAGACGACCTCATTGTTGACTCAACTCTTATTTTTAGTTCTTAATAGTTAGTTCATGTGTCGCCGTTTCCCTATTCAGTTGGATATTGTCAAAGATTTGTGTTCATTTATATTTCAAGTATTTGGTATTCTTAGGGATTTAAGTATTATCAAGATGGTTTTATTTATAGTTTAAACTGGTTTGGTTTATCTGGATGAATCAAATTCTTGTGTGTTATTATCCATCCTTAGTATTTCGGAATTCTTAAACTGTTGGTTATATAAAAGGGTTTTCATATTTGGATTTAATAAAATGGAAATAAGGTTTTAAAATTGTTTTGACAATTAGCTTAATTATTTAGGGTGTTTTAATTTGAAATTTTATTTTGCGAAAGTGATGCTAAGAATGAACCAACTGTTCACCTTGATTTTAATTTAATAAAGGACTGATCACTCGGTATTTAATTAGATGGGGTGTCACAGCTAGTATTAGAGTATCAGGTTCCAGTGTCCTTTAGGATCTGTATGGCTTATTTTGCTTTCAGCTTAGCGTTCTTGATATAGAGCCCTATTTTTAGGACTGTTGTATTCTTGTATTTACACTTACGTCTTCAGCTATTCAATATTTGATAATAACTGTAGACTAATAAACTTCTTTCTCGTTTCATATGCCTCCGAGATGCGTACCCCGAGATAGAAATGCCCAGGCTGAGCAGCCAGCAACTCCAGCTCAGGCTATTATTGCTCATACGATGAATGTCGCATTAGCGGTAGTGTAGCAGGCTCCACCCCAGATTTAGGTAGTGGCGCTAGTACCAGTACAGCTTCCATCTGCATGGGAGAGGATTATGGATTCCTTTTAGAAGGCGCATCCCCCAGAGTTCTCGAGTAGTTCGGACATAATAGTCGCCAGTCAATGGAAGAAAGATATCTAGAGGCATCTGTGCATGTATGAGTGCACTGACGTGCAAAAGTAGATTTTGGCTTCCTTCAAACTAGAGGCGGGAGCTTTGCAGTGGTCGGAGTACACAACCACTTTGGAGGAGAGGGACATCGTCACGATCCAGTCATTCTGGGCAAGGTTTGACTGCAAGCTCTTCCCATCTTCCATGCAAACTGAGATGAGGCAGAAGTTACTGAAATCTAAAATAGGAGAATATGACTGTTGCCGAGTACGAGGAGGAGTTCACTAGACTTCTCACTATACTGCCATATGAGGCACCCACAGAGGGGAAGAAAATACTATTATTTGTAGATTGATTGGCCTGGAGGATCCGTCAGTACCTCGTAGGCAATCTATCATTGATTACCTACACTGAGGTACTCAATGCTGCTTTGTTACACTGTTACAATCACCGCTTCTAACTATAGGGGAGAAAGTGAGGAAGGGAGTCCAGCCAGCAGGGCAGGACAGGGGGCAGTAGTACTAGCGGGGCACCAGCAGCCTAGGGGAATACCCATCACAGTGAGCAGAGTTCTCATCAGGGGGACCCTGTTAAGTAGTTATGATCAAGTGACTCCAGATAGGGATTTGGGGGATTCAAGCAGGGCCAGTCTAATGAGAATGGACAACAGGGCTGATACCGTCAGTAGCAGGGACAACAGCAGGGTTATCATGGTCAACAGCATTTCCAGTAGGGCCAATGGTGGGGTGGTAATGGCCAATAGGTCCATGGTCAGCAGGGGAAGAGGGGAGGTAACTTCAGGGGCAAATGTTTTAGAAGTGGCAAGAATGGCCATAGGCGCCAGGATTTCCCAGAGGGAGATAGGGCCCCACAGAAGTAGGTGGCCCGTAATAAGCTGTTGAGGCCACTCTTTCCAATCGCCCTCCCAGTGCCAGCTCAGGATCCAGCCTTACCCGCCATCCCAGCATCTCTAGTTCAGAAGGGGAAATTACAATATGGATGTGTCTACAACATCCACCAGGCAGAAGCACCTCAGACACCACCCGCGATTGAGGGTATGTTTCCTATCCATGGCACTATGGGCCGGGTTTTATTTTATACTGGGGCGTCGTACTATTTTATAGCTACTCATTTTACAAAGGCCTTAGGGTTATTACACATAGTAGAGAGCACAGTGACATGCGTAGACTCACCACTGGGGAATGGGTCTTTGATTTTCTTTATATGACGGGGTGTGGGAGTAAAGATTGGTAGCTTGATTTTACCAGTTGACATGCTAGTCTTAGAGATGCATGAGCACGATGTTATTATTGCCATAGATTGACTCGCTGCGTACAGAGCCATGATAGATTATTTCGATAGGAGTATCATCTTTGCCATTCTAGGACATGAGATGTTTTAGGTGGAGATGTCTCACCCAGATGGAGGCTCTTCCACCCATTTGTACTATATAGAGGAGGATACCTCTAAGGAGGTCTTGATTCCCTTAGATTCGATTCCAGTCATTCATGAGTATTCCGATATATTTTAGGAGATAACGGGCCTACCCCCCAGTCGAGAGATAGATTTCATCATAGACTTGATGTCGAGTACTCGACCGATAGCACGTGCACCGTACCGTATGGCTTCAGCGAAAATAAGGGAGTTACGAGATCAAATAGATCAGCTCTTAGGTCAGGGCTTTATTCGTAGGAGCACCTCACCTTGGGGCGCTCCAGTGTTGTTTGTGAAGAAGAGAGATGGTTCAGTGAGATTATGTGTGGACTATCGGGAGCTGAACAAGGTAACGATACGGAACAAGTATCTGTTGCCACAAATTGATGACCTGTTCGACCAACTGAGAGGAGCAACCTTCTTTTTGAAGATAGATTTGAGATCAAGATACCATCAACTACGGATTAGGGAGGAGGATGTGTCGAAAACTACTTTTTGACGAGATATGGGTCCTATGAGTTCAGAGTCATGCCGTTTGGGCTGACAAATGCGCTAGCCGAATTTATGGACTTGATGAACTGAGTGTTCAGAGAGTTCTTAGATCAGTTTGTCATCATTTTCATAGATGACATCTTGATATATTGACACACTGAGGAGGAGCATGTTGATCACTTGAGGCAGGTTCTTCAGACTCTACGAGAGCATCAGCAATATGCCAAGTATGAGAAATGCAGATTCTGGTTACGGGAGGTACCGTTTTTGGGGCACGTAGTGTCAGAATTGGGAATATCGATTGACCCGATAAAAGTGTCGGCGGTAAGGGAGTGGGCATATCCCACGACTCCGACGTAAGTGCGTAGTTTCTTGGGGTTAGCCAGATACTATAGGAGATTCATCTAAGTCTTTTCAAAGATAGCGGGTCCATTGATGAATCTGACTCAAAAGGGAATTCCGTATGTTTGGGATGATGCTTTTCAATTGGCTTTTGATGAGCTGAAAGATAAGTTGACTTTGGTGCCAGTTCTTGCTTTGCCCAAATCGGGAGTAGAGTATCTGGTGTACGCTAACGCTTATTTACGGGGACTCGGGGGAGTAGTTCAGCAGGAGGAGAAGGCTATAGCTTTTTCCTCCCACAAGAAAAAGCCCCACAAAAGGAATTACCCCACCCCACGACCTAGAACTAGCAACGGTCATTTTTGCATTGAGGATTTGGAGACATTACTTGTTAGGGGAGAAGTTTCGCTTGTTCACAGACCACAAGTCACTGTAGTACTTGTTCACTCAGCGAGAGCTGAATATGCGTCAGCGCAGATGGTTGGTGTTTGTGAAAGACTACCAGTTTGAAATAGAGTACCATCCGGGAAAGGCTAACGTGGTTGCTGACGCATTAAGCCGTGGACCAGTGGGTAATGTAGCGAACGTCTGGAAAGAGAAGTGGAAAGAGTTGGGCCACCAGGACGCGATAGCCCATTCCTTTATATCTACCATGATAGTCACACCAAAGATTGTTACAAGCGTGATCCAGGCACAATCAACGAATTCATTTTATCAGGAATAGATTGTACGGCTTTTAGCTTAAGGTGCTGAGTACTACTCAATAAGTTTGGATGGAGGTTTGAGGTTTAATGGGAGATTAGTGGTCCCAGAGGGAGAAGACTTACGTCATGCAGTGATGAAAAAGTCTCACGAGTCCAGATTTGTGGTATATGCCGAAGGAGATAAGATGTACCAGGATATGAGGCGGTAATACTGGTGGAGTGGGATGAAGAAGGACATTGCGGAGTTCGTGTCCAAGTGTTCTACCTACCAGATGGTAAAGGTATACCACCAGAGACTGTCAGGGTTACTTCAGCCATTGGAGATACCTACGTGGAAGTGGGAGACTATTTCCATGGACTTCATTACTGGGATGCCTATATCACTGCGGGGTCACAACTCCATATAGGTTATAGTGGATCGATTGACCAAGGTGGCTCATTTTCTGCGAGTACGGACAGACTATACCACGGGCTAGTATGCACAGTTGTTCATTGTCGAGATTGTTAGGCTACATGGGGTTCCCCTGGATATTGTGTCTGATAGAGACAATTTTTGTGTCCCACTTCTGGGAGAGCTTTTCGGAGGCCATGGGTACAGAGTTGAGACTGAGTTCAGCTTATCACCCAGAGAAGGATGGACAAACAGAGCGTACCAATCAGATGTTAGAGGATGCTACGCATGTGTGTCCTTGATTTTGGAGGAGGATGAGAGTCGTATCTTCCACTGGTGGAGTTTTCTTACAGTAACCCCTATCTGTTCACAATCGGCATGGTTCCATTTGAGGTCTTGTATGGCAGGCCTTGTCATTCTCCCGCTTGTTGGCTAGAGGTGGGGGACAATAAGTTGCTCAAACTTAAGATGATTCAGGAAACTTCAGCTAGGATTGAGCTCATCAAGAGTTGCATTCGGGTAGCACAAGACAGACAAAAGAGCTACGCTGATGTGAAGCGATTCTTCCGAGAGTTTAGCGTCGGGGACCAAGTATTACTGCGAATGTCTCCTATGAGAGGAGTAATGAGGTTTGGAAAGAAGGGGAAGTTGGCTTCGAGGTACGTGGGACCATTTCCCATTATCGAGAGGATTGGGCTGGTGGCATACAGATTGGGGTTGCCAGAGCATTTGCATCGCATTCACGATGTGTTCCACATCTCGTCGTTGAGATGATATCTTCAGGATGACATGGCCCATACTCACATCGCGATAGAGGAGATTGATTTACAGCCTGACATCTCATACAAGGAGAGACCAATGGATATCATAGACCAGAGTGAGAGGAAATTGAGGTCGAACACAATCTGGAGGAATCCACTTGGGAGTGCGAGTCAGATATGCGCGAGAGATACCCAGATTTATTCTTACCATGTATGATTTATTTTCTAAATTTCGGGATGAAATTTCGTTATTTGGGGGGAAGGATGTAATACCCCGTATTTTTATGACTTTTAAATTTGGGGATTTATTAAATTAAATTGAGATATAAATTTAAAATTAATCCGGAAATTATATTAAATATTTACTAGCGTGATGAGAGTTAGTAATTATTGGGCATTTGTTGATTATTACTTAATGGATAAAATAATATGTATCATCGAATATATTAAATTATCATGAGTGTATAAATTGATAATTATGGAAATTAAATCGGGACGCGCCTATGTCGTGTCGGGATTTAATTATTATTATTGAGAGTGAATAAATTATAAGTCCCCCGTATGGTCATTTCAAGTGCGCCAATGTATCCGTAAGGGTCGAGATAGTCAAAATAATGTACGCGGGAATTTAGTTTGGGTCTCGGGGCATTTTTAAGCCCAATTGGCATCACGAGAGGGTATTTTAGACATTTTACATTTTTGGGTAATTAAACCCATGAATTTCCTAAGGATAAATCAGCCTTTAGGAGTTGCCTTCTAGGATTAACAAACAAACAATCAAAGAACAACCATTAAAGAAGGGGTTGGAGAACTTTCCAAGCAGCTCAAGTCCAAGGACTCAACCATTTACACCTCCACCACCACCAAAGCGTAGATCGCGCGACAAGGAACGCAACCATAGCACTTTCGTCCACAAATCAGAAACTCAAATTCCAGGCAAGTATATATCTTGCTTTATTTTAGTTAATGTTTCAATCATGTTAGTCTAGGGTTGTTTAGAACATGTTTCATGGAAGAAAATATATTTTTGGAGATTTCAAATCATATGTGTAGAGGAAGTAGACATATTCTGGACATCTAAATCACATGTAAAGGATAAGCCACGAATTTTTATGGGTTTAGAAGTAAGAAATCTGGGAAAGAATTGAAAGAATGGAAACTAAAAGAAAATTAGGGTTCTTGTAGTTTTTGTGAATTTTACCCCATTAAATCATGATACCTGATGAATTCGTACATGTTTTATGTAGAAAATCTTGTTGTTAGGTATATGGTACTTGTAGTATTATTAATTGGGAGTTTGGGAATCATTAATGGAGATTTGGTTGAGGTTGTAGAGGTAAACCCGTAACTTAAAAAGAGCAAGTTTCGTCATAACTGCTTGATCGATAGATCGATCGATCAAGAACATCGATCGATCGATGATCGATCGACTTACCCCTCTTGGAAAACTGCATATTTCTCGGCCGATGGTTTAATCCGGTTAAAATGCATAGGAACCCTTGATTATTATTGTTGGGGTATAATGGGATATAGAATAGACCAGTAGGGTCTAGGTAGACCCCGTTGACTGAAATTGTATGTAGGATGAGATTTTGGGTTAATGAGGAATTATTCATGCGTATAAAAAAAACATGCGTGCATTTAATAAAAAGATCGAGACTCGTAAGGTAATTAGACGAGAAGGTAAGTGAGTGTATGTCTACTGAAATTATACTTAGAATACTTCGAGAGAGGAGAAGTGAGTATGAAGTGAATTATAAATGAGAATAAAAATGTCGTGTCCGCTGTGCAAAATAATTGAGTAAAATGTGTAAAAGACGAATAATTATAATTATGGGTCGTGGGCGCATAAAATTTAGAAATGTGGATATATATATATATATGACTGTGTGATTGTGCATAGATTATATATTTGTATAAAAATCATACTCGAGCTACTTACTATCATGGGGATTTCCTCGTCGGGACAGTCTTATCTCGATTGAGCCTTTACGGGGATATTGACTCGTAACCTAGAACATAGAATTCCTTGCTACAGACTATCTAATTGATAGTCAGACGGTCCTAAGAGACGTGAGGGTATGTGCTGACCTCTTAGTGACTTGGAACTATGTTTCGCCTCCAATTGTATGTGTTTTGTGTTAATACAGTTCGCGAGTGATTCCAAACTAGTATTTCCCTTACTACAAGTGATATGGGGACTTGATAGCAGAGTATGTAAGCACCGTAGATTTTATGTTGGGTGCAGATAGTATATATATATATATATACACACACACACACACACTTAAGTATGGAAACTTTCTACTGTGCATAAAAGTAATTAAGTAATGAATAAATACTTCAACTTTGTTACAAGTGTTTGGGAATTTTGTGGCATCACTAGGTTATCCTAAATAACATAAGATATATGAGAGAACTAAATTTTCAGAAATCAGTTATCTTAACGATGGTAATTATCGAAATGAAACCTTATGGGAAAGCCAAGTTAAAGTAAACTTTGAGACTAATAGTTCGGTAGCCGTGCACACTAGATGAGAGGTGAGAATGTGTCAAGAGAGTGACGTATACTAATATGGTTGTTTCATTAGCCGGTAAGCATTTTAAATACTTTCTAAACTATTTTTAAACTGTTTTACACTCGAGCTCTGAACCGTTTCCTTTTATTTCTCTTCTGTCGTATATATATATATATATATGTATATATTATAGGTACCCAGCCACAGGAGTATCATGCTTAGATTCCTTGGATCGAATGCGCTGCAGCTTATGTGGGAGTTGCAGGTCACTGCTTAGATGACCTCATTATTCACTCCACTCTTATTTTTAGTTCTTATTTGTTAGGGCATGTATCGCCCATTTCCCTATTCAGTTGGATATTGTCAAAGATTTATGTACATTTATATTTCCAGTATTTAGTACTCTTCAGGTATTAAGTATTGTCAATATGGTTTTATTTATAATTTAAACTGGTTTGATTTATCTGGATGAATCAAATTATTGTGTGTTATTATTTATCCCTAGTATTTCGAAATTCATAAACTATTAGTTATTTAAAAATGTTTTCATATTTGGATTTAATAAAATGGAAATAAAGTCTTAAAATTGTTTTCACACTTAGCTTAATTATTTAGGGTGTTTAAATTGGAAAAAAAATTGCAACAGTAATATTAAGAATGAACCAACCGTTCACCTTGATTTGAATTTAATAAAGGACTGATCACCCGGTATTTAATTAGACGGAGTGTCACATAATGGTATAAATCAACCAAACATAAAGAATTTCAAAAGTACATTCATCCATTTAGCACATTTCAATTTCACGACAACCGGCTACAACACGCATGCAAAAAACAATTACATTCCTTCAAATACATACCAAAAAATTATTATTTTCGAGCTAAAATTTAATTGTACATGCCTTAATTTACATGTATTATGTTGGAATACATATAAAGTTTATGCTATTTTTAACTGTTCTTTTTCAATCGTTCCCTTCATGTCCCTTCACCATTCCTTTCTTGTCTTGTGGTCCTTATTATCCATTAAAGATAATGTTTGACAATTTTTGTGAGGCTTGAGGATGGTAAAAAAGGCTTTTAAACTTGATGACACCTTTCACCCTTTTGAGAAATCCTTCAACCAAAAAATTTGAACTTCAATTCATAACTCCCAGACATTTCCAAAAGTCTGGAACATCAATTCATAACCCAAAAATCTAGAATATCTTGAAGTGTGAAATTCGGTTCAGTTTTTTTCATGGATGTAGTAGACCATCTTCAACTTTTGAGTGTTGGATGTATGAATAATGATATTTCACATACATCGTGAGGCATCAAAATCACAAACCAAAAAACATCCTTTAATATAACAATTATTTTTCACGTCTTCAGCAAACCAACATTATAAAAGACCACAACCAACCACAAATTGCTTCCACTCAAAAACATAAATAAATTACATTCATCCAATAATAATTAAAGCTATTTCTCATAGCTTACCCGACATTAACCCATCTCATCTCACCACCCAAAAAGTGACTTACACTCGAGACAATTTAAGCCTCTCCCACTCCCTACGACACCCCTTTTGGTTCCACCTCACTCGGTGGATCTTATATAAGTATCGCTTTACTTTACAGGTATCTAAAAGCTTCTAGATATCCTTTTTGTATACAAAGTACACAAATCAATTAAAAATCTCAAAAGTTAAACGTTGATCAATTTCCAATGGTGCATAGTACCACCTCAAAGGTAAAAAAAACCACCAGGTGCCCTTACTTTCAATAAAAAAAACACCACTTGTGTAGATAAATAGCAAGATAGAGATTAACATATATATCTTCAAAGCAAAAGTTTTTAAAAGGACGTCACATATTTTATCCCATATAGAAATATTTATAAAAAAATATGCCAAACCCCCATAAAATCAAAATTCCTTACCACCCTTTGCGCAAAACTTGCCATATTTCCAACACCCTCAGCTTTATGCACTATTATGTGTTAGCCCCTGTTCAAACCATATACATATCAAAAAACTTGAAACTCCATAAATCAAACAACAAAAATAGGCCTTATTAATAATAACACAAAAGGTTAAAACAAACGAAAACGAAAAGTGAGAAGATGGAGATAGTAATATGTTAAGAGTGTGCCTGATATTTGGAGATCTGCACGACCAAACAAAAAATCATATTAGCGTTTCAAAAATCTAAGAAATCATAAAGGGATGCTGTTATTGTGGGTGTGGGGAGAGAGGGGGGAGAGAGAGAGAGAGAGAAGAGGTTTGTGGCTAAAAGTAACGAAGGAGTAAGAGATGCGTGTGGTGTGAAAAAAACTATAACGTAACATGTGGGATTAGACATGGAAATGGAAGAGCATGGGGTGCATTTGATATGTGGCTCTCTAATTTACCATTAGATTCAAACCACCCACATTCAATCTCATCCACTAATTAAAACAGATCCAAAACCCCGCATAAAATAAAATAAATGATAAAATAATGAACAACATTGCCAATTTGGTTGGGAGGTATTTTTTTCGGTGTGTGGTTTTTTTGAAGTATAATTTCACAGTCTCTAGTGGAGTTGGCGGTAATATCATTTATATGTATTTGATTAGAGCCAGGGTTAATACTCGAAGTGAAACCTGCTGTGAGCCTGTCGTTTGATTTTTCCAAGACCATTGGATTGTTTACTTTTTGACAGCTGTGGGTAACTTGTGGGTTTTTCCCCATATCTTTAGGCGCCATCCAATCAGTCTTAGCCTTGTCAGCACTCAGGCCATTAATTGGGTATGGGCCCGACGTTTTCTCCACCTCAATGGATTTCCTCTTAGTCAACGTTTCACGGTGAGAAAAGTTTTTTCCACCGTTAGTTCTTTTTAGATCAGTACCTTTATGCGTTGGATTGTGGATGGAAGTAGCAGTCGGCTCCACCCGTCCCTTCATTTGTGTCCCTCTTAATTGCGATTTGTCCGTATGGGCTGGTATCCTATTATTTCCATCATTACTCAAGACAGCATATCTGTTACTAGACCTTCCCAAAACTTCCTTGGTTCTATTTGGATTTATCCTTCCATTCTCGTTACCATATCTTCTGTTTCTTTGGACAAGCATCCAGGGTCCAAAACAGTTATCATCCACCTCAGCATTGACGCTCACATCATCATCAACAGTAGAGCAACTATCTTTATTACCGTTATCATTTTTTTTTGCCGGAACTGCTCTCAGTTCATTTGCCGTTGGATTTTCCGGTGTATTATTATGATTATGTGTTGGCGCATGTAATGGGCAGTACTCCGTTTTATGCCCAATCTTCCCACATTTAAAACAGATATAGGGTAGAAATTCATATTCAACTCTGTATTTTCTACCATCCAACTTGTAGAATGGAATCAGAGGTTTTGACAGATCCACTTCAACACATATTCTGGCATACTTTCCTCTGGTAGAAGACACCGAATTGAAGTCCGTCTTGATTGGTCTCCCAAGCTTACAGCCAATCTGGAAGAGAGCTCTTTCGTCAAACCATTCAATAGGTAGCCGAGGGAGTCTAACCCATAGGGCTGTAGTAACCTGATTAGATTCCACTGGGTTAAAGTTTGGAACCCATTTTCTAACAATTAGGTAGTGGTTGTTGATAACCCATGGACCACCAGTTAGTACATTGTAGTAATCTTCTTTCATCATAAACTTGAAAACATAGTGTCCCTCCTCCAAGTCCACTACTTCGTAATCACCTTGGAGATTCCAGAGGGAGGGAACTCTAGCGCTAAGTAGTTTGAAGCCAATGTTCTTACCAAGAAGACTAACAATGATACTGTCATTCCACTTCTCTCTCAATTTATCAATGTGTTTTTGTGGAATGGAGACCACTGGACATAACGGGTCCACCTCCTCTTCCCTAGGTTTGGCATTAAGATCCATTGGTTGGTTGCTATTTTCCGGGACCACCTCCATATCATCATCTGACCAACAGCAGTTACCATCGTCAAAGAGTATATCTGTGTTTAGTTTCTTCCCCACCACATCCTTATAGGATAGAGTCATTTTGGTTTTACCCATCTCATTTTTGTTGTGTACTTCGGTTTGGTCTGAGGTATTTAATACTATGTTCTCTTCCAAAATCATGTCAGAAGTGATTTCATTCTCAGCTGCATGTGGTTCTACATTGATATTCTGATTTACCTTAGTAACCTCATAGTTCTCGAGTTCCATATCTACAAGGGCTTCATGGTTGTCCTTCTGTTTTTTAGTGCTTCTCAGTAGGAGATCATCTTCCACTAGCACTTCTAGGGGACGTGCAAATACAGAACCAGACTTTAACCAAAGGAGAAGTGCTAATCAATCTAATGGGGAACATAAAGGAGGCAACTATATTTCAGGTAAACTGGGAAATCTCCAAGGTCAAGATCACTGTCAACATAATGGATCTGATTTAGGGAATAGAGAAGAAAACTACAGCGATTGTGGAGGAAAAACTCAGGGACACACAACTCCATCTGGAAGTTGCTGAAAGAAGTATGTGGACAACTGTTGACGTGGACTCTTTCATTCACCACATTCCTTCCATGGTTGCGATTATCTGGAACTGTCGAGGGGCGGGAAAACCCCTATTTAAACCCACTATCACTGAGCTGAAAAAAATATACAATCCGGACATTGTGGTTATTCTTGAAACCCACATTCCTATCTGTAATCTGGTTGGTTTTTTTGAGAATCTTGGCTTCTCCAATATGGAGGTTTCAGAACCCGTGGGCAGGTCTGGGGGAATCTGGGTTACCTGGAACCCGAACTGTGTTGAACTTGAAACCCTTTCTGTAACTAGACAGGCTATCCACCTCTTAGTTTCAAAATCTAACTACAAGGAGTGGTTATTTTCTGCGATTTATGCTAGCCCCCATCCTCGACTTCGCAGAAGACTTTGGGAGAACCTGCTGGATATTTCTGAGAATATTAATCTCCCTTGGCTAGTGGCGGGCGACATTAACGACCACGTGGACGAATCTGAGAAAAAAAGCTATGGCAAGCAGGTTATGGAAAGAAATAACTCTACCTTTCTTGACAATATCAGCAAATGTAAGCTTACTGACTTGGGGTGTTCGGGACCGAAATTGACTTGGACTAATAGCCGGAAGGGTATGGCTAACACCCTCATCAGACTTGATCGTGGTCTTGCTAACGCGGAATGGAACCTTACTTTCCCTGAAGCGAGTGTGGAGAACATTCCCCGCACTGCCTCAGACCACTACCCTATCCTTATAAGATTGGAAGGTAATATCCACCACCTCACTAATTCTAAACCATTTAGATTTTTATCCTGTTGGTTTGATAGAGAGGATTTTAACAAACTTGTTAACACTAAATGGAATGATAATTCTAATCTGGGTAATAATATTCATAACTGTAAGGAGAACATTATTAGTTGGAATATAACCACTTTTGGAAATATTTTCAAAAATAAGAAACGTATTCTAAGGCGCCTAAGTGGCATTCAAAAAGCCCAAGAAAGGTCATATTCTCATAACCTGTCTAACCTTGAAAACAACCTCCGAAATGAATTTAACAACCTACTTAGATATGAAGAAAAGTTGTGGAAACAAAAGTCGAGAGTCCAATGGCTTAACGAGGGTGATAGAAATACTAAATTTTTCCATACGACCACCATCATCAGACGTAGGAGAAATAACATCAAAAAACTCATAATTAATGGTGAATGGAGTGGTAATGATAATATCCTATCTAACCATATTAATGACTATTTTAAAGATCTGTTTAAAGCTGAGTTTAATTACGACATCCAAAGTCAAATACGAAATATTGATAGAATGAGCTTCTTGGATGATGATAATTGGTTCTTAACTACTCTTTCATTAAAGGAGGTTAGAAAAGCTACTTTTAGCATGAAAGCTCTTAAAGCTCCTGGCCCGGATGGTATCCAACCCCTGTTCTACCAACACTTTTGGAATACTATTGCTAAAATCCTTTACGAGTTTTGCCAAAAATGTCTTCGTGATAAATCTTTTCCTAGAAGTCTGAATAACAGCTTCATAACTCTTGTGCCTAAAGTGGATAACCCTGAGAACATTACCCAATTCAGACCTATCACGCTTTGTAATGTCACGTATAAAATTCTTGCTAAAATTATTGTCAACAGGCTTAGACCTATTCTATGTCGCATTATTAGTCCTCACCAGGCCAGCTTCCTTCCGGGGAGACAGGCGACTGATAATGTTATTATTACCCAAGAAATTATTCATACTCTAACTAACTCTAAAGGTAAAAAAGGGGGTTATATCCTAAAAATCGACCTTGAAAAAGCCTGTGATAGAGTGGATTGGGACTTCCTTGAGGGAGTTCTTAATTGGTTCAAAATCGAGAAAGAGTTTAGTAACTTGATCATGAGTTGTGTCAAAAACACAACCACCTCTATCCTTTGGAATGGCTCCCCCCTCCCGTGCTTTGAGCCCACTAGAGGCCTTCGGCAGGGAGACCCTCTCTCCCCTTATCTTTTTGTCATGTGCATGGAATACATGTCTTCTATGATCCAGGAAAAAGTCAATGGCAATTTGTGGAAAGGTATTAGGGCCTCCCATGGGGGCCCTCCCATCACCCACCTATTCTTTGCCGACGACATAATTCTTTTCTCCGAAAATGACTACCACTCTTTTGAAGCGATAATCGATACCATCGAGGAATTTTGCCATGTTTCCGGCCAAAAGATAAATTATAATAAATCTAGAATTTTTGCTTCCCCGAATATCCCTCTTAGGGAGGCCTTACAAACGAGCCATTTGTTCGGTATGAGTCTCACTAAAGATTTAGGATTATATCTCGGCAATAGACTTATCCATGGTAGAATGAGGGACTCCCACTTTAAAAACATAATTGAAAAAGTCCAAAAAAGACTAACGGGATGGAAAGCTAAACTTTTGTCCTTTGCTGGTAGAAAAACCCTAATCAAGTCTGTCACTTCTACCATCCCTAACTACAACATGCAAAATGTCATTCTCCCGGTCAAAATTTGTAATGAAATTGATAGACTTAACAGAAATTTTCTATGGGGTTCTGGAAATGAAAAGTCTAAAATACATCTGGTTAGTTGGGAGAAAGTTTGTAGACCCAAAATCAAAGGAGGCCTTGGAGTGATGAAGAGTAACTTAAATAATCATGCTACCGTTACCAAACTTGGGTGGAAATTGGCTAATAATGAAAAGTCCTTATGGATTGACATCCTAAAGTATAAGTATAAAATTGACCAAAACCCGAGGTTGTGGGGTAAGAAAAATGGCTCATCTCATACTTGGAGAAGTATTTTTAAGTGTCGTGAAAACCTTTTAAATAATGTCAAATGGAATGTCGGTAATGGTAAGAATATCAACATTCTCAAGGACTGGTGGGTGGGTAATAATTTAATAAACCCTATTGAACAACCTGGTGACTTGAATAATTTGTCTGTTGACACACTTATTGGGGAAGACGGGAAATGGGACGCTAATATCATTGATAACTATTTCAACCAGAACTCCAAAAACGATATCCTTAACATCCCGTTATCCCGTACTCTCCCTCGGGAAGATAAACCTTCTTGGTCCCTAAATAAAAATAGTAAGTTCTCCATTAAAACTTGCTACCAGTTCCTGGAGGGAAAGAAAGATGAGAAACAACCTTGGGAGGTGTGGAAAAAGTTGTGGAAACTTAAGATACCACCTAAACTTTGTACATTTTTGTGGACCATCTTACATGGCAAACTCCTTACTAATGAACACCGTGTGAAAAGAGGTCTCACCTCTAATGGTGAATGTCCAAGATGTGGGCTTTTGGAGGACCTCAATCATCTTTTTAAGGAATGCACTCAAGCTAGGGAGATTTGGAGCACTCTTGACTTCGACCATCATATTGATCTTAACCTCTCAGGTAATGTAATTGACTGGATCATCCTTAACATATGGGGGAAACCAAATAACGAGAGGTACAAATGCTTCATTATCACTTTATGGTTTATTTGGAAATCCAGAAACAACTTCATATTTAATAATTCTGATGAGTCCCCACAAACGGTTGCTCGCCTGGCTATGAACTTTAATAATTTAATTATCGAAGCTCATAGTTCCAAGCGTGTAAAGTGTTGTGGAGAAATCAATGCTATTATTACTAATGATCTGAATTTCAATGCAGGTAAACTCATCATTCAAACTGATGGAAGTTTTGATCATGGGAGTGGTACAGGCTCATTTGGAGGTGTTGTAAGGAACGAAGATGGAGATTGGATTGTGGGATTCACCGGGAAACTCCAAGGAACAGCCAGCCCACTACGTGCGGAATTGGAGGGGATTTACCATGGCTTGAACCTATCTCTCAGGAAGGAATGGAAAAATGTCTGTCTTAAGAATGACTGCTTGGAAGCCATAAACCTTATCAAACATGAGGCCTCCCACAATCATCCCTTGGCCAACATCATTGAGGACTGCAAGACGCTCGCCAAAGACTTAAAAGCGAATATTGTGCACATACCTAGGGCAAGCAATTTTATGGCGGACTGTATGACGAAAATAGCAAGAGATATGGAAGGGCTATACAAGGAGTATGACGAAGCACCAGAGGAGCCGATGAGGATGGTGGACGAGGAGTTGGATGAGGATGGATTCTATTTTGTGTAGTGCCTGTTTGTGTTTCTAGTTCTTCTTTCCTGTTTTCACCAAAAAAAAATAATAATGAACAACACTAGACAGAGACGGTTTGCTACCCAAATTTCCTACCTGCCGTATAAGACAAAAAAGAATGCCCCACCACAAAACCAAAAGCTAAACTTAAAAAGGAAAAGAAAAAATTAAAACTGAACCAGGCTCCAAAGATCCAAAACCCCGCATAAAATAAATGCCAAAAAAACCATTATGCGGTTTCACCTGTAAAAATGTTTTCACCTTTGTATGACATGTTTTCACCGATAAAATAATGAACAACACTGGACAGAGACGGTTTGCTACCCAAATTTCCTACCCGCCGTATAAGACAAAAAAAAATGCCCCACCACAAAACCAAAAGTAACTTAAAAAGGAAAAGAAAAAAATCAGGAACCAAACTTAAAATTAACAAAGAAAAAAAAAGAAAGCAGTTAATCTCTCTCTCTCTCTCTCTCTCTCTCTCTCTCTCTCTCTCATTGGGTGGCAATTCGGGTTAGTCGTGTCATTTTCGGATTGCGTTGATTTTTATTTGAGTATAAATTTTGGGTACTCGTAAATCTATACAAGCTAATCATGTCAAGTTCGAATCATTTCGAATTATTACCATAAACGGATTATCGTGTCAAAAATTATCAGCGCTACTCTCTCATATCAGTACACAAGGAAACTTAGACTTAAAAAAAGAAAAACATTTCACTATTTTATAATTTTTAAACTTTTCATAAATGTTTTGAAAAACAAAAAAAAACAGTTTTTATTTTTTTGAAAGTAAACGTTTTCTTATTAAATTAAAAAATATTTTTTTTCATAAATAAAAAAAAAATTATATTCACATTCAATAAATGATATATGGCTCCGAGATTGTAATTCCGCCCCAATGGCACTAATTAATCGCGATATTTTTTCAATAAAAAATATCGCTATTAATTAGTGCCGCTGGTGCGGACCCAAATTTCCGGACCCAAATCATTTATTGAATGTGGGTCCGCGCCAACGATACTAATTAATCGCGATAGTTTTTCAATAAAAAATATCTCAATTAATTAGTGTCGCTAACGCGGACCCACATCATTTGTTGAATGTGAGTCCGCGCCATCGACACTAGCAATCGCGATATTTTATGGGTCCGCGCTAGCGGCACTAATCAATCGCGATATCATGTCAAAAACATAATTTTTTTTATTTATAAAAAAAAATGTTAATTTTAATAGAAAATTTACTTTCAATAAAAAAATATGTTTTTTTTATATTAGTAGAAAAAAACTTTTTTTCTATATGAAAAACTATTTTTTATATAAAAAACTATTTTTATATCAATTGTTAACCACAAAAGAATAAGAAAGTAAGAAAAAAATGAGGGTGAATGCGGTTCTAGGCGGGCCATGTAGAATCACTTTTTTTCTAAACTGATTTTATCGACAAAAAAAACTCGTATCGTGTTTTACCTAGCACAATTTAATTGACATTAGATAGGACATAGAACTGATTTTATCAACAAAAAAAAACCAAAAAAGATATAGAACTGATTGTACGACTCACTAACATGTCGCGTTTACATTGGTTCAAAATAAGTCGTACAAAATAAGTCGGGTTCGTGATCCTAAAATAAATCATAATTCTAATTATTCATTAATTTAAAAAATATATTAAGAGAATATTTTTTAGTTTTGTTTTGGCACTTTATTAATTGATATAATGCATTGTGATTTAAAAAAACACGACATGACACGGCATAAATTTTTTCAGTAATAATATTTTTTTGTTAAAATTAGTTCAATATCTTTTTTTTTTTATTGATAAAATCAGATCTATGTCATATCTAATGTCAATTAAATTGTGTTAGGTAAGACACGATACGAGTTTTTTTTGTCGATAAAATCAGTTTAGAAAAAGAGTTTTTTTTCTTACCCCCATTTTTTTTCTTACTTTCTTATTCTTTTGTGGTTAACATTTGATATAAAAACAAAAAAAAAAATCATATAGAAAAACAGTTTTTTTTCTATTAATATAAAAAAAAACAGATTTTTTTATTGAAAGTAAATTTTTTATTAAAATTAATATTTTTTGGGTTAAATAAAAAAAAAAATTATGTTTTTGACATGATATCGCGATTGATTAGTGCCACTGACACGGACCCATAAAATATCACAATTGCTAGTGTCGATGGCGCGGACCCACATTCAACAAATGATTTGGCTCCGGGAATATGGGTCCGCGGCAGCGGCACTAATTAATAGCGATTTTTTTATTGAATAAATATCGCGATTAATTAGTGCCGCTGCCGCGGACCCACAATCCCGGCCCATATCATTTATTGAATGTGAATATAAATTTTTTTTATTTATGAAAAAAAATTATTTTTTAATTTTAATAAAAAAAAACTGTTCACTTTCAAAAAAAATAAAAACTGTTTTTTTTTTGTTTTTCAAAACATTTATAAAAAGTTAGTTTTCTTGTGTACTGATATATGAGAGAGAGAGAGAGAGAGAGTAGATTAACTGCTTTCTTTTTTTTCTTTTTTAATTTTAAGTTTGGTTCCTGATTTTTTTCTTTTCCTTTTTAAGTTTAACTTTTGGTTTTGTGGTGGAGCATTCTTTTTTGCCTTATACGGCAGGTAGGAAATTTGGGCAGCAAACCGTGTCAGTCTAGTGTTGTTCATAAAATAATAGGTAAACAACAAAGCACAAAGAAAAACATAAATTAAACCCGAAATGGTATAACTATTAAAATAAAGGGAAAGACTATTAAAATAGAGGGAGAGAGATATGGTATAGGTATTATTCCGACTCAAATAATCTAGGGTTAAAAACCTTAGGTGTTAAAACAGGAGGAGAACTACATAATTTAGAAAATACAGATAACTTTGAACCTCTCACACGATCCTAAAACTGAGATGTATAACCCAAAAAATACAAATATTTTAATGTTTCAAAAAACTTTATTTGGACGTGATTTGTAAAAACTTGGGATTTAGGATTTGATACGCTGATTTTCATACCCGCAATTGGAATGTTCGGTGGATTGTGGGAGAATGTTGGTAGAATCGAATAATCACGCTTCATAAGAATCATCTCGATATACAGATAGTAACTATTAACTCATCAATTTTGAAAAATATAAATAAAGCATGTAAAAGCATCTTGGTGCCAGATACCTCATTAACGATCGAACGATGCTAATTTTCACAGCTACGTGTTGCAAATTCCTCAAACACAAACACCGTCAAAATTCCTAAATCATATAAACCAAGAATATTGTAAGTAACTAAGTTTAGAACCCAAAAATTCAAGAAATGAGATGAAAATAAATGTCTCTCACCCTTTACGGCATCAGCTACAATAAAAGGATTCAAGTTCAACCATCGCTTCAGCTGTGAGTTTTACTCACAAAGACTCAATGTTGTGGGTGGAAGCAGGTTTGGGGGTTTGTTAATTGTTTCCAACAGAGAGAGAGATGCTCTGGGTTTTATGATAAAAGGTGAGTGTGAATTTTTGCCAAGAGAGAGAGAGAGGCTCTGGGTTTAAGGAGTGGTTAGGGGAGTAGGTGTGAAATGGAGTTGGGTATGGGACACAAATGGGAGTGGCTCGAGGTAGTTCATATATAAATGATGATTTGATATGGTAATATTACAGTAGTTCCTGATGTAAGGGAGAGAGTGGAGAAAATATTCTTCACCCTTTATTTTTGAATGACGTGACAAAATATAAACCTCTAATTATATTATCTCTTTATAGAATAGTAAAATTGTTTTACTTCTTATTATATATATATATAAGGGCTTTAAATTGGGATTTTATTTGAACTCTGATAAGCTTCACTTTGTGGTGATTAATTTTAGGAAAGAGTCACCCTTAGTTGCTACATCATTTTGAAATATTTCATTATGCAATATATTCCATTAGATATGACAATATAATATGTGAGGTTTGTGTGAATATTGATGTTATATGGCTTCTTTTAAATTGAAGCATGTTGTACCTATGTCAACCCTTCTACAATGAAACTGTTTCAATCATAGAATTGTTAGAGAATTTGCAGGTACTTTGTGTTGGGAAATGTTAGATTTTATTATGGTTGGAAACCTTTTCTTTATTAATAGAAATTATTTATGATGGAACACCAACTAAGAACTATTAGTTTCTAGAAACTTTGTATTTAATCTATCAGTACTAATAAGAACTTTGTCATGTATATGGTAGTTGGATATCAAAAAATTCACAGGCAGAGAGAGTTTACTTGATAATGTTAACTTGATTCAGATCCAAAAGTTTTATAATTTTTTCAAGAATGCATTCGTCAATATGGTGTAACCTTAAACATGTTAGTTAAAAAAAATTATTTTGTTTTTGACACTCCGGAATTTAGTGACACTTGAGCCATTTCGGATCTATTTTTTAATTGTCGCAAGCCTTACTATCAACTTCTAACGCCCGTAATAATTTTATTATATACTCCCAGGGATATAAGGAACTATCGGGTTAACATTCATATCTTCGATTTATTTTTTAAAAAGTAACTCACTTAGTTGGAGATGATATGAATGTTAACCCGATAGTGTCGTTTTCAAATGATGAAATTAAGGCATCCCTCATCAAAATGATACGAATGCTAACCATCAATTTAGCATTTGAATTTAGACATATTAGCCTTTGCAATGTCTTTTACAATATTAATTCCAAGGTAATGGCTAACAGACTCAAAATCATATTTCTTTCTATTGTTTCCTTAATCTAATGTGCTTTTGTTCCAAGCAGACAAGTTCTTGATAATGTTATCATTTTTTTGAGACCATTAATGCTCTTAAAGGGAGAAAACATGGGTTTAATCGATGAATGCACCATTTATTAAGAAGTGGTAAGCATAGGTAATATTAAGTTGGGTTATTATCGGTTGGTTATGCTGCTTCCAAGTCAAATATATAACCTTTATGCTTCTAAACATTGTCTGTGAATATATAATCGAAATGGATACTCTATTCAAGTTGATATTCGATATATTACTTGCTATTATGTATAACATTATTTTTACTTATTTGGGTGAGATGATTTTTACTTCAACTTTGTTATTTTGAGTTCAATATACAGTCACATTAATTTAGTTTATAAAATATTTTTGGTTTTCATAGTGTGGGTACCTCGTTTTATTATCTTGTCCCGGATAAGTAGCCCGACGAAGCCTTATCAAAGATAGGGAAAGCCTAGCCCAATATCTAAGGTCTTATAGATAACTAATTCAGTAATGACCCATTCAACCCCTAAAATCCCTCAAGAGATATTCTAGCGATTATGGACCAACGTGGAGGAGCCCAACACCCCCACTCTCCGAGAATTACATGTTTATATTAAACCCCCCATCCAGGGGGAAATGACATGGTTTTTTGCAAAACTCCCCGAAGAAAAGAGAAATATAATCAGAGAGCACCACTGTGGACGTAGGCAATTTATCGAACCATGTAAATCTTATGTCGTGTGTGATTGCAGTTATTTTGTGTTCTTTACTTTTTTTGGTGATCGCACTTGCTTATAATTTGTGTGTAGATTAATTGTCACCACAATTGGCGTCGTCTATGGGAAGCGATTATTCTTTCTTTAAGAAAGTCTTCACCAACAAGAACCCAAAATGTCTGGTCACAGCAGCAACGCCCCTTAAGCGGGGGATATTCAAGAGCAACTTTCCCCTCGTAGGGTTAGTGTGACACCCCGCCTAATTAAATACCGGGCGATCACTCCTTTATTAAATTAAATCAAGGTGAACAGTTTGGTTCATTCTTAGCATCATTGTCGTAAAAATAAATTTTCCAGTTTAACACCCTAAATAATTAAGCTAAGTGTCAAAACCAAGTTTAAACATTACTTTCCAAATTTTATTTAAAGAAAAAGATTTGTTTATTTATTAACAGAGTTTCAATAAATAAGATTCACACCACAATAAACCTGGAACAATAATCCAATTAATATAAAACATCCATCAACGAATGTCAACATGCGAAGATATAAAGTAATACGTTCATCCTGAATAAAATCCCATAATAACGAAACTATGAAATAAATGGAATAACAATGTCCCAGAATAAAGAAATAATGGAAAGGGCTACACATGCCCATCAGAATGAAAATGCTAAGAGTGGATCTGAATGAACGAAGTCGTCTAATCAAGAGACCTGCAACTCCCACCTAAGCTGCAGCGCGTTCCTTCCAAGAGATCCTAAACAAGACGCCCCTGTGGCTGGGCACCTGTAATACATATATATATACAAGAGAGGGAGAGAGAAGAAACGGGTCAGAGCCCGAAAATGTGTATGATTTAAAATTTGTTTAGCAAGTAATTTAATTTGATACAGGCCAATGCAACTACATATTAGTTCGACACTCTCTTGAGGAATTCTCACCTCTCTTCTAATGTGCACGCCTATCGTACTAACCTTCCCAAATAATTTAGTTTATCTTAACTTACTCATAAGTTTTCAAAACCGAACAATGTCAGCGTTTTAAAAAGGTTACTTTCAATTTGTAGCACTCCTCCCGTTTTAGCTTCATTAAATTATAAAGTTTCCCAGTGTCATCTCATACTTTCACAAAGCAAGTATTTATTATTGCGTCAACAACCATGTTCTACTTATCAAATCACAGTAGGCAGTTTAAAGTTTATAACCTCATATATATATTAACTACTCGTATAATATATATATATATAACAGCACCCCAACTAAACTATGGTGCGGGCATACTCTGCTATCCAATCCCCGTATCGCTCACACAAAGGGAAATACAAGTTCGGAATCACTCTCGAACTGTATTAACATATACAAAACAACGTTGAGGCGAAGCATAGATTCCAAGTCCAAGAGGTCAGTACATACCCACACGTCTCTTAGGACCGTCCGACTATCAATCTGATAGCCCGTACCTAGGATCTCTATCTTCTAGGGTACGAATCAATATCCCCCATAAAGCAACACAGGATAAGATCGTCCCAGCGCGGTAACCTCAGGGATAGCAAGTAGCGTGGGTACGTTTTTCACATGTATATAATATATGTACACACAATCATATAAATATACCCATTCATCATATTAATATAGGTTCCTCCCGTTACCCATAGTCACAACATTTATCCTTAATTTCCCATTATTATGATTACGTATAAGGTTTCGTCTCTAACCTTAACTCGAAGGGTTTTCTCACTAGTTACGTGACACTCGTGGATTCTATCCATCCAAGTAGCAAAATCAGTAGGTAAACGTCTATTCACTATCGTAAGTATTTGACGTAATATCTCACTTGAATTACGTAGTTTCCTCGTTCTTTAAATAATTGTCCCTAAAATACAATTATCGTCTCATAATAAAGTTCTCAACACTTAATCATATGTCCTACTGGTCTCTCCTATATCCCAAAACATTTTATTCATAAAGCCCAAAAATTATTTCACGATGAATCATGTTCAATTAATTCAACAAGGGGAAATAAGAGTCTGCCAGGAAGGGTCGATCGATTGAGGTCTGGGGCTCGATCGATCGAACCTTCGATCGATCGAAGCTTTAGGCTCGATCGATCGATCAAGCAGGTCTGCGAAATCCTGCAGAAGTGCAGTTACGGGTTTTACCAAAATTCTTCACCCAAAACAATATTTCCCAACACTAATCGTCCCAAAACTCCTACTACAAACATAATAACATATTTTCAGATGTTTTTAACCTTAAGCATGCGTATATCCATCATTAAACATGGTTAAACAACCCAAAATCTCATTTAAACATCAAGAACCCTAATGTTTTCTTAACTTTTGTTCTAATCAGTTTTCTCCAGAATTTCCTTCTAACATATCATCAAAAATTCGTGGGTTAATCATCTACTTCACATAATATTTCCAGAATATGGTTATAATGTTTTCTACATGCAAATCCCTATCAAAATTGGGGTTTTCTTCCATAGATTACACTCCTAATCATTCCTACACTAATATGAATATTGCACCAACGAAAATACGCAAGTTAAACACTTGCCTGGGATCTCAGAGGTCTGGTTTCCTGCTGATATTGGTGTGGTTGCGTTCTCCTCCTCGCGATCTACGCGTTGGTGGTGACGGTGGTGCAAATGGTGGTGTTTTTGACCTTGAATCACCTTGAGAGCTCTCTCCTCTCTTCTCCAATGGCCGTTCTAGGGTTCTGAATGTTCTAACACTAAAAGGCTGACCTAAATGGCTGCTAAGGATGGCTGAAATTCGTGGGTTTAATTATCCTATTTTGTAAAATGACCATAATGCCCTCCCGGGTCACTAATTAAGCCTAAAAACATCCCGAGACCCAAACTAAACTACTGGGTACACTTTTCTGACTATCTCGACCCTTCCGGACGCGTTGGCGCACTCAAAACGACCATATGAACAACTTATAAAATATTTACTTTTATATCTCAATAATTAGTCCCGACGCGACACGGGCGCGTCCCGACTAAAATTCTAAAAATTGTCATTTCAATCACTTGTGACCTTTAATATAACCCATATCATATATTACTATGTTCATTAGTAATATTCGACAATTTTTATATAATTACTAACTCTCGTCACGTTAATAATTATAACATAATTAATTTCTGGACTTTTATTAAATAATTCACTCTCATTAAATTTAACAAAACCCCCCAAATTACTATAGCATAAAAATACGGGGTATTACATAGGTATAAAGTTCGACGCTCACCCAAGGCCTCGTCTTGAATGGCAAGCCTCATAAGAAAGTCAGGGACCAACTAGGTCCACGCAAGTTTCTCGGTTGATCGACACCTATAAGTCCAGGTTCCAAGAATATGAGGAAGCCATTCGCAAGCAAGAAGTTGAAAATTCTCGCCTCAAGAGGAGACTGGAGAAGATGGAGAGAGAACTCCATCGCAGCACAAGGTAACGTCATTATTGCACTCCTAGCCCTTAGGCAATTAGATATTCCAGTCGAGGAAGGAGCCTGAGACATGGATCTCAAATAATTGAGGGACACGAGTCAAACGATGACTTGCCTGAGTAATAACAATGAGCTCGCTGCTATAGGAGCTCTGGCTGAGGAAACAACGACATAAAAAATTTTGTTCGAAGATAAATGGACCAACACCCAGCACATCGAGGTTCGAGGTCGACTAGAGAGCTATCAGTGCGAGCTCTCAGGACCCAGATGAAACCCCCTTTCTCAAGGGAGATAGAAGAAGAAGAAGAAGAAGAAGAAGAAGAAGAAGAAGAAGAAGAAGAAGAAGAAGAAGAAGAAGAAAAAGAAGAAGAAGAAGAAGAAGAAGAAGAAGAAGAAGAAGAACAATCCCCCAAGAAGTTCTTAATGCCCAGATTTAAGATCTATAATTAAAAGACTGATCCCATCGACCATGTCAGGCACTACAGGCAGGCCATGACCCTCTGGAACCACAAGGACGCATTGATGTGATGAATCTTTCCGTCGATCTTACATGACATGGCTCAAAAGTGGTTCGAGAAACTCCCTCATAGATCTATCAGAAACTTTGAATCCCTCGTAGAGCTCTTCACAGCTCACTTCATTACCAACAGCTCCCACCCGAAGAGGATGGATACTTTGTTGACTATGAAGAAGAAGCCCTAGGAGAGCCTCAGAGACTACGCTCAGAGGTATTGGTAACTATTCAACGGGGTCAAGGACTTCTCAAAACAGGTCACCGTTGCATCCTTCAAGATTGGCTTACCCATTTCTTACCTCCTACACCAGTCCCTCACTAAGAAGGAGGCCACGACCATTGATGACTTAATGGCTCGTATTGAAAAATAAGCCAAAGTTGAAGATGTTACCTATCTCAGTGTAGGGGAAAATGGTCACGCCAAGTTCGTCGGTAAGGGAAATGATAAAACTTAGAATCAAAATAAAGGAAGTAAGAATGGGGGAAAGAGAGGCCCTAAGAATGGGAACAAGAATGACGCCTCAAAAGCATTTCAAGTAGTAAACACAGTTTTTACAGAATCAATCTATAATATTCTGGAAAAGATCAAGGATAAACCGTTTATTAAGTGGCCCAGGAAGATGGGTGGAGACCCTTAAAAAAGGAACAACACACTGATATGTGCTTTCGATAAAGAGGGCGGGCACAAAATTGAGCACTGTAAAGCCCTCAAGTCTCACCTCAAAGAGTTAGCTCAAATTAGACACTTGAGCAAATTTATGGAAAAGAAGGCAGAGAAGGTAACTCGTCCAAAGTAATGTACCTTGACCTATTCAGGAAGTTAAAGTTGAGTATTGTCGACCAAAAGGAATCCACTGTTCCTCTAGTTGGTTTCACTAGGAAAGTAACCATCCCCTTGGGAAAGATCGTCCTGCCATTCAGGGCAGGAAATATCTCAAAAATGATCGAGTTTCTTGTGATTGATATTAATTTACCCTACCAAGTAATCCTCGATAGAGGATGGCTACACGCGATGAAAGTCGTCCCATCTACCTACCATCAAAAGCTCAAATGTGTGACTGAACGACGAGTAGTGGAGATCCATGGGGATCAAGCGATGGCAAAGAGGTGCTTTATAGCGGCAATCCACCCCAAGCCAGAAAATAAAGTTGAGAAAGCCAAGGAGAAGTTTGAAGAACGTGAAGGTTTGATACCTTCCAAATAACAGCTAAGATATGGAAGACCAGGAGTGAAGGAGACCAGGGTCCTCCTCTCTTATAGGTTCATTGAAGACATGGAGGAAGTCGCAGCTAGTGGCGACAATAAAGACATGATGTTTTTTTATCAGATCTTCTCTTACGGATCGAGAGAAGAAGGAACTGACAGTACTTTTACAGAATAACTTGGACGTTTTTGTGTGGGAACCCTATGAGATGCTTGAAATTGATCCTAGTGTGACTTGTCACTGACTACACATTGATCCATCTTTCAAGACGATCAAATAAAAGGCATGACAAACTTCCCTCGAAAAAGCCAAGGCTATGGAGAAGGAAGTGGAAAAACTATTGGATGCAGGATCCATACGGGAAGTTAAATTCCCTAAGTGGCTATCCAACCAAGTAGTATTCCTGAAGAGTAATGGAAAGTGGAGAGTATGCATCAATTTACTGACCTTAATAAGGCATGCCCTAAAGACAGCTTCCCCCCCCAAAAAATAAAAAAAATTTATCAGCTGATGCACGCCACTGCAGCACTCGAAAGGATGATATTCTCAAACGCATATTTTGGGTATCACCAGATACCTCAGTACGAATTGAATCAAGACAAAATAGAATTTATAACCACAGTTGGGCTATATTGCTACAAGGTCATGACCTTTGGGATAAAAAATGCAGGGGCAACCTATAAACGGTTGGTCACAAAAATGTTCAGAGACCAAATGGGAAGAACTATAGAGGTCTACACCGATGACATGCTCGTCATGAGCAAGCTCAAAGATGACCACATTGTAATACCCCGTATTTCTGAATATTTTATTTAATTAAATTGGATAATTAAATGAGAAAATACAGCTTAATTTAAATTACGTAGGAGGAGTAATTTAATGGGATTTATTAAAAATTGTAATTTTGGAATATCAATCGGGAGATAGTTACCGATTTATATTGCCTCATTACATTTACTTAGTGCGAGTGGTAAATAGTTACTTAACGCGTGTAGACCGTGTTGGGGTGAGAACGAGTAATATTTGTAAAGTGACTCAAATGAAAATTTAGAGATCACCGATGATTTCGGAAGGGTCAAATTAGTCAAAATAGTATACCCGTGGGTACTAGTTGAGTCCCGGGGTAATTTTGGACTAAACCGAGACCGTTCGGGGGCGTTTTGGTCTTTTAACATGAGAGGGTATGGAGACCTACGAAATTGGGAGCTTTATACCAGCCGTATGATAGAGGGATTAGGGTTAGAACACCCATGACAACACCAATACCATTAGAGAGAAGAGAGGCACAACTTTCTAAGGCAAAAGAAGGAATTGGGAAAGATTCAAAGGAGATTGTCACTATTAACTTGTTGGGGAAGAAGGATTGAAAGATGAAGATCATCAATCATCAACAACAACCACGAATTCAGACTCTACTGATCATAAGGCAAGTTGTTTATTGCAAAAATCATAAAGTTATAATACCCATGTGTAGGGTTTTTGAATAGTCTTGTTTAAATCAATATCTTGATAGGAGAATGATGATATTATTACATGTTGGGATAGGAATCGCATGTAAAATGATTTAACTTATGTAGAGGATTAATATTCAGATTAGACTTGATGATTTTTCGGAATAAAATCTGGATTTTGAATGAAAATATGGGAAGAACACCATAACTAGGGTTTCAAGAAATTATGGGTTTAATTCACTATTTCTTTAAAGTAATTGGAGTTTTGAGGTATTTGACACGTTAGAAATTGTCCTAGTATATGTGAAAATATGTTAGGATCATTGGGTCAACGTTTGGTGGACTATAATGGAGTTTGAAGGTTTGTTAATGGAGGAAAAATCTTAACGAAGAAGACAAACTGTGTCTGTCCCTGTTCGATCGATCGATCGATCTCGAACTATCGATCGATCGACTATGTCGATCGATTGAACCCAACCGTCGATCGATCGACGCAAGCTGTTTCCCGAAATTTTTGTGTTTAATTCTTTGTTGATTTTCGGGATTGAATGAGTATCCTAGGATTTACATTATACTTATATGGGAGTGATAATAAGACCAGTAGGTATACTATTGAGTTCCGATAAGGCCATTGGGTGTAGGGCTTGGATTACGGACCGACGAGAATAATCCGATTTAGTAGAGTATCGGGGACTTCGGAAATTGAGTTACGAGGCGAAGTAAATTCGATTTAAGTAATAGACCAGTAGGGTAAGAAATAACTACTGAAATTATATGTAAGGGGTAACTAGGACAATTAGAGTTGTGTGAATACTCAAATAAATGCGATTAATGTGATAAATCCTAAAGCGAATATTATACGGTAGATATATGAGATTAAAATATTACGTACGTATATAATTAATAGGTCGGGCGTGTACCTACTGAATTATGTGATCTTTTAGGTCGAGAGATTTATACCTAAAATTAATTATGTTAGGGTCGATGAGACATTCCGAACTAACATAAAGTTATTATATGTTTGGGGTCGATGAGAAATGCCGAACCAAACCTTGAACTGGTGTCGCGATGAAAGAGCCTCGAACCAGAATATGTGTATATATATATTTTTAAAATAGTTGGGGTCGATGGATAATTCCGAACCAACTCTCACTTGGGGTCGATGAATCACTCCGAACCAAGAGATCTTTATTTGTGTATATAAATAATTGGGGTCGATGTATCATTCGGAACCATTTCTTACTTGGGGTCGATGAATCATTCCGAACCAAGAGTCCTTTACGTGTATAAAAGGTAAAAATAGTAATGACTGATATTTAGTATTTATTGTGTATGAAATATATATACTTGATGATATTCTACTTCCGTGTGTTAGTAGATTGATATATATTATGTATTTAAAGATACATACTGAATTGGTAAGTTAAGTAGTGGAACTTAATTACGAAATGCACCTTTAGATAGAGAAAATCTATTTAGTAATTCAAGTAGTGAAACTTAATTACATAAGTGGGAAGTCAACAATTGTGAGAATTGTAGTAATTTTAGTAGTGAAACTAAATGAGAAGTCTTGAAAAATAACATAGATGAAATGTTACTTGAGAATTAATTAACATACGCGAGATGTTAGTGAAACGGTTGTACTGTATGGGCGGTACTGGAACTTGGGTACAGATAAGTTCAGTTGACTACTTTGGTTTTAGTTAGCTTGGGAGGTATGGCTAGATAAACTAAGTGTAGAACGTTAGGTGTGCACAAAAGATGAGGGGTGAGTTAACTCAAGCGAGTGTACGAGAACCTAACATGTGTAATCAATAATCGCATTTTATATTGTGATAAACACTTGTTAAATATTTTCAAAATGTTTTGAGTACTAACTCTTGCTATAAAATATTTTCAAAACCTTTTAGGTGTCCAGCCACAGGGACGCCATGTATGATTATTCCATTCCAGGGACTAGGAGCTATAGCACAGTGGATGCTTACAGGATTTTGACTAGACGATATCTCTGATTCAGATCTAGTACATGATCTCACACTATTCTATATATGGACTTGTTGTCCGGTATTAGTCTCAGATGTTAGTTTCAGACTCGTGGTTATTCTATTGTTGTTTGGGATTTTTAGCCGATGGTTTATTCGGTAATACTTTTGTTTTTTTGTACTTTTACTTTGTTGTTTGTATTATAGTACATGATTAATTGTACTTCGTTCCGCATCGTTGATTTATCTGTTTTAAGAAAGATAAAATTTGGCACCGGTCTAATTTTACTTAGGGGATTAGTAATTAAAAAGTTTTCGACAGTGATGCTAAGAATGAACCATTTGAGAAATCTGTTTTAATTTAATAAAGGCCTAATCACCCGATGATTAATTACGCGGGGTGTCACAGATGGTATCAGAGCATCAGGTTCTAGTGTCCATAGGATCTGTACGGCTTACTACGTTTTCAGCGTATCGTTTGATTGATATAGAGCCCTATCTTAGGATGATTGTACTCCTTTACATACGTAGTTTACGTTCTCCTGCTATTTAGTAGACGTAGTGTTATATATACGAGTTCGATTGGGCACGGTAGGTCGAATATGGTGGTAGGACCATCATTGGCGTTAGAAGGACTACAGGAGGGAGGAGCTCGGCATAAAGCATGGAGTGTTCGAAGATGGTAATCATAGGAGAGATGGCCGTTGTCGAGGTCACTCCTAGCGTGTAATGGAAGTAAATGCTGCAAGGGTTGTTGAGGCATAGCATGCATTTTCCAAGTGTCGCGACGGCAAGAGGGATGCTAGTCTAGACCGCCCAATGCAGTGATAGTGGGAGTAGGTCTGAAGAAAATTTGATGAGAACGGGCCGTAAATGTGATAAAACGGCGACTGTGCATGTTAACCAATGGAAGCAGTATGTCCAGAGGTTTTTGCATTTAGGATGGAGTAGAAATACTCATAAGTGAAAATTTGAGTAAATTTTGAGGCAACATGGCGGGGATACCAATCACCGCATCCGGACCGAGGGTCCGCATACAAATGGAGAGACCTTACGCATAGTTTAACCGCAAAGTTCTCTAATGATAATTCAAGCGAAGTGGATGGAAATACCTGAACCCCTCACGTAAAAGCCTGGTAAAGGCCGATCGTGAGAGAGAAAGTTATCCATTGAAGTGAACTTGCACCGATGAGATAGGTATAAGGAAAAAAAAGCTCTTGAGAGAATGGACTCTCGAGTTATAATTCGCAATTTTTAGTAAAACTTTTCTTGAACGACTTATGTATATAAAGACAGTATGATACTTCTTACAAGGTTAAGGTAAATGCTCTTAGGTGGGCGGAGCTAAGAGAGTTTAAAGATTTAGTCAAGGAGTAAGACTGAATGTAATGGGGCTGGTGCAAGCCATAAGTGGAATCCCACTAGAGGATTTAATGATTATATTCTAAGTCGGGACTGTTGAGCCCCATAGTGCGTTCCTCTTGGTCAGCAGAACTAAGGGAACCAGGATGATAGTGCTTAGAATCGAGGCTACCAAGTCCAAGAGGAGGGATACCCCAAACCGGTCAATGTGGCCTGGAGTAAGGGGATTTTTGTAAAGATGTCTAGTATGGTTTGTAGGGCCACACGTTTCATTTTAGCTTGAAGTTATTTGAGGAAATAATAACTCTGATAAGTTTTGCATTCCGGAGAGAATAAGCGTGTTATGTCCGGAAACCATCTGAACCACCAGAGCGATGGATCAGGAAGTATATGGGTTTTAGCCTCGAGTGAATTGGGTATGTGACGATACCTCACCTGAAGGAGGGTCGAGTTGAAATAATAATCAATAGGTGAGGGACTTCAAGGATTATGAACGTCTCATAGTAATTGATTCCGGTGTGTAGGAACCTAAACGATGTGAGTCAATGTATGTCGTATGACTGCTGAGCGGAGAGATCGAGCTCGCTGTTGTAATTAGTGCTAAGAACTTCGTGATAGTATAAGAGCAGTGCCACTTGACTCCTTTAGAAATATTAGGGCATGGTTGCACATATTGTCGAGGAATGAAATTTGAGTATCTTGACTATGTGTTGTTCCAACAATGCTCAGTAAGAATACATGGGGAGAAGTCCCTTGTTTAAGTTCGGTTGCTAAATGGAATACGACTGAATTTTTTTGCACGACAGGAGAAGAGACATTGTTAGATGTTAGGGCATCAGTGGAGCTGATAGTGTTGTGGAGAAACACTGAAAGGCTTACCTCACCACGAAGGGATAAGTGGGACTTTGTGGGCAAGGATTTGATTTTTGGTCTATAGAGTATTGAAAATACCCAAAAGATTGTAGTCACGTCGTGTAGACTAGGCTGGAGTTAAAGAAAAGCATGTTACGGATGCGACATTTACAATTTTTTTGGAAATGTGCACGGAGAAAAGGGTGTATGGGCGCCCTAGTCAATTGGATTCTTTAGACATCCGAGATAGAGGGATGCGGAAATTTTTTGTACGACGGTAGGAAAATTAAGAAACAAGTCGTATCGATGAAATGGGTTGAATGTCATGGGAGATAGACGATGATCCAAGATTATATGTGCTGAGAGATCCAGCACACCCTATGGGATGAAAGTCGGTGGGAAACCTTTCAAAGGTTATCTCTTGATATGGGAGACCTAACTGTGGTGAAGAAGTAGCGCAAGGTGCTACTTGACTGAGTGTTGTGAGTGACTTACGTGTTACTAAAATGTTGATTCTTATAAAGTAACCAACCCCAAAAAGTGCGCCAATTGCGAAGAGTGCACGAATTGTAAAGTATAATAAACCCGGACAGAAAGGGGAATAGAGTACCACTTGAGGAAAGATGGCGTAAGTGGGAAGCGATGTTAAGGAGAGACATAGTGAGATTGTCTCCAGATACACCTCTAGTTATAGAGCGAGATAGACTCGAAATGAGCAACCGGAATGTGGTAGTGAACCTACATTTCCAATGATGGAATGAGGAGACAGACTTATAAATTATTGATGGGTTGTGAACATCATAACTAAGCCAACATTTCGTTGGGGTAGCGAAATAGGGTGACCGGGATGGATTAATATGTAGTTAAAAAGGGAGAGTGCACGGTGCCGCTCTACATGATTGTGAATCAGGATGAAATCCTAAAATTCCACCCTGTGAGAGATGGTCAGGAAGGAATAGAGATAAAGTTTTATCTTGAGTATGTTGTGTTGCCTACGACTCAATGTTAGTGAGAAAGAATGATGATACGCCCTTATGATAGTGGAATTTTGGAGAAGCCCACTGATTAATTCCTAGGTTGAATGTATGCCTATAAGAGCATATTTATAGGTAGAGTGAGTGCCTATATGGACTGTAAATGAGGATTAGGTTCGTGGGTACCGATTACGAACAATACATGTACTTTAGGTGTGGTTCGAGGAGACATTTCGAACTTTTAGTCCTTAACGCGTGATATGAGGACATTCTATTGGAGTATGACATTTAGGGTATATGAAATGTGTAATATATGGATCACAAATTGTCTACTCATGTGCGATGAGATATATATACATATATTGGTGCTCGAGATGTGATTCCGTGACAAGTAATTAATCACTATTGGTGATCGAGGTGGAATTCCGAGCCAATAACCCCAAAAGTGTTATAGAAGGGGGGTGATTATAAAATAAGTGTTGATAGTATATGTTATGTGTACGATATATATACCTATTGATTTTTCCTACTTATGTGCGATAGTAAGTGTGCTTAATCTCTGTATTGGGGTCGAGGATGTTCCGGACCAATACATGAGGGATCGATTTTGGGGGTCGATGATTTTTCCGAACCAAATCGATGATAAATATTGGTATCGACGGAAGGTATGAAACGACATGTGCATTACATAGCAATTATGTCTAGGGTCCTTAGCCTTAATACCATCCTTATCCTAATTTCGAGGACGAAATTCCTTTGCAAGGGGGGAAGTATGTAATACCCCGTATTTCTGAATATTTTATTTAATTAAATTGGAGAATTAAATGAGAAAATACAGTTTAATTTAAATTACGTAGCAGGAGTCATTTAATGGGATTTATTAAAAATTGTAATTTTGGAATATCAATCGGGAGATAGTTACCGATTTATATTGCCTCATTACATTTACTTAGTGCGAGTGGTAAATAGTTACTTAACGCGTGTAGACCGTGTTGGGGTGAGAACGAGTAATATTTGTTAAGGGACTCAAATGATAATTTAGAGGTCACCGATGAGTCCGAAAGGGTCAAATTAGTCAAAATAGTATACCCGGGGGTATTAGTTGAGTCCCGGGGTAATTTTGGACTAAACCGAGACCGTTCAGGGGCGTTTTGGTCTTTTAACATGAGAGGGTATGGAGACCTACGAAATTGGGAGCTTTATACCAGCCGTATGATAGAGGGATTAGGGTTAGAACACCCATGACAACACCAATACCATTAGAGAGAAGAGAGGCACAACTTTCTAAGGCAAAAGAAGGAATTGGGAAAGATTCAAAGGAGATTGTCACTATTAACTTGTTGGGGAAGAAGGATTGAAAGATGAAGATCATCAATCATCAACAACAACCTCGAATTCAGACCCTACTGATAATAAGGCAAGTTGTTTATTGCAAAAATCATAAAGTTATAATACCCATGTGTAGGGTTTTTGAATAGTCTTGTTTAAATCAATATCTTGATAGGAGAATGATGATATTATTACATGTTTGGATAGGAATCGCATGTAGAATGATTTAACTTATGTAGAGGATTAATATTCAGATTAGACTTGATGATTTTTCGGAATAAAATCTGGATTTTGAATGAAAATATGGGAAGAACACCATAACTAGGGTTTCAAGAAATTCTGGGTTTAATTCACTATTTCTTTAAAGGAATTGGAGTTTTGAGGTATTTGACACGTTAGAAATTGTCCTAGTATATGTGAAAATATGTTAGGATCATTGGGTCAAAGTTTGGTGGACTATAATGGAGTTTGAAGGTTTGTTAATAGAGGAAAAATCTTAACGAAGAAGACAAACTGCGTCTGTCCCTGTTCGATCGATCGATCGATCGACTATGTCGATCGATCGAACCCAACCGTCGATCGATCGACGCAAGCTGTTTCCCGAAATTTTTGTGTTTAATTCTTCGTTGATTTTCGGGAATGAATGAGTATCCTAGGATTTACATTATACTTATATGGGAGTGAGAATAAGACCAGTAGGTATACTATTGAGTTACGATAAGGCCATTGGGTGTAGGGCTTGGATTACGGACCGACGAGAATAATCCGATTTAGTAGAGTATCAGGGACTTCGGAAATTGAGTTACGAGGCGAAGTAAATTCGATTTAAGTAATAGACCAGTAGGGTAAGAAATAACTACTGAAATTATATGTAAGGGGTAACTAGGACCCTTAGAGTTGTGTGAATACTCAAATAAATGCGATTAATGTGATAAATCGTAAAGCGAATATTGTACGGTAGATATATGAGATTAAAATATTACGTAGGTATATAATTAATAGGTCGGGCGTGTACCTACTGAATTATGTGATCTTTTAGGTCGAGAGATTTATACCTAAAATTAATTATGTTAGGGTCGATGAGACATTCCGAACTAACATAAAGTTATTATATGTTTGGGGTCGATGAGAAATGCCGAACCAAACCTTGAACTGGTGTCGCGATGAAAGAGCCTCGAACCAGAATATGTGTATATATATATTTTTAAAATAGTTGGGGTCGATGGATAATTCCAAACCAACTCTCACTTGGGGTCGATGAATCACTCCGAACCAAGAGATCTTTATTTGTGTATATAAATAATTGGGGTCGATGTATCATTCGGAACCATTTCTTACTTGGGGTCGATGAATCATTCCGAACCAAGAGTCCTTTACGTGTATAAAAGGGGAAAATAGTAATGACTGATATTTAGTATATATTGTGTGTGAAATATATATACTTGATGATATTCTACTTCCGTGTGTTAGTAGATTGATATATATTATGTATTTAAAGATACATACTGAATTGGTAAGTTAAGTAGTGGAACTTAATTACGAAATGCACCTTTAGATAGAGAAAATCTATTTAGTAATTCAAGTAGCGAAACTTAATTACATAAGTGGGAAGTCAACAATTGTGAGAATTGTAGTAATTTTAGTAGTGAAACTAAATGAGAAGTCTTGAAAAATAACATAGATGAAATGTTACTTGAGAATTAATTAACATACGCGAGATGTTAGTGAAACGGTTGTACTGTATGGGCGGTACTGGAACTTGGGTACAGATAAGTTCAGTTGACTACTTTGGTTTTAGTTAGCTTGGGAGGTATGGCTAGATAAACTAAGTGTAGAACGTTAGGTGTGCACAAAAGATGAGGGGTGAGTTAACTCAAGTGAGTGTACGAGAACCTAACATGTGTAATCAATAACCGCATTTTATATTGTGATAAACGCTTGTTAAATATTTTCAAAATGTTTTGAGTACTAACTCTTGCTATAAAATATTTTCAAAACCTTTTAGGTGTCCAGCCACAGGGACGCCAAGTATGATGATTCCATTCCAGGGACTCGGAGCTGTAGCACAGTGGATGCTTACAGGATTTTGACTAGACGATATCTCTCATTTAGATCTAGTACAGGATCTCACACTATTCTATGTATGGACTTGTTGTCCGGTATTAGTCACAGATGTTAGTTTCAGACTAGTGGTTATTCTATTGTTGTTTGGGATTTTTAGCCGATGGTTTATTCGGTAATACTTTTGTTCTGTTGTACTTTTACTTTGTTGTTTGGATTATAGTACATGATTAATTGTACTTCGTTCCGCATGGTTGATTTATCTGTTTTAAGAAAGATAAAATTTGGCACCGGTCTAATTTTACTTAGGGGATTAGTAATTAAAAAGTTTTCGACAGTGATGCTAATAATGAACCATTTGAGAAACCTGTTTTAATTTAATAAAGGCCTGATCACCCGATGTTTAATTAGGCGGGGTGTCACACACATCTCAGACCTATCAAGGACCTTCAAAATCCTCAGGAAATACCGAATGAAACTCAACACGAGAAAATGTTCCTTCCGTGTCCACTCAGGAAAATTCCTCTGGTACTTGGTCATCAAGCGAGGTATCGACGCTAACCCGAACCAAACTGATGCCGTTAAAAGAGTGAAGTCCCCCATATGATAAGAGACGTGCATAAGCTCACGAGGATGCTCACCACCCTAAATTGATTCATCTCAAATCCATCCGAGAGGTGTTGTCCGTTCTTCTAGTTGTTGAAGAAGTGCAAAGATGTGGAGTGGAATAATGATTGCTCGAAGGCGTCAGAGGGGCTCAAAGCTTACGTCAGCACACCACTAATCCCTCAAGAGAATGATCCTCTATATCTATACCTCTTAGTATCCAGTCATGCTATAAGTTCTGCACTGATATGAGAAAAAATAGTGATCCAACACCCAGTTTATTACGCGAGAAAGACTCTCTTGGATGTTGAACAACAATACTTACCACTAGAAAAGCTCTCCTTTGCGCTAGTGGTAGCCTCAAGGAAGTTGAAACACTAATTCGAAGCCCACTCTATCATAATACTTATATCCCACCCTATTAAATAAAACCTGAGAAAAGAAGACCTATCAGGTAGACTATCAAAGTGTTCGGTCGAGCTGAGACAATTTGACATTCAGCTCTAGCCAAGGAATGCCATCAAAGGCCAGATCGCCGTCGAATTCATTACAGAATTTATAGGAGAATATCCTAGTGACCAACCCCATCAGAAGGAAGTTCCCTCGGCAATATGCGCTGGAGACTATTCATTTTTAGCGCATTAAATTCCAAAAGGGCAGGAGTAGGCATCGTGCTGATTACCCCTGCAGATGCAATCCTCGAGCAAGGAATCAGGCTTAGATTTAAAGCCTACAATAACTAAGCGAAATATAAAGCGCTGATTGCGGGCCTACAGAAAGCATGAGCACTTGGAGCAAAGCAATTCCAAGTGTTTGACGACTCACAGTTGTTCTCCAACCATATAAGTGGCAATTTCAATGCCCGAGATGAGATGATGGTAGCCTACCTCGCCACAACGAAGAAATTAATGGCCAAATTTAAACAAGTCAGTGTCCAATAGTTTCCTAGAGGATAGAACATCCATGTTAATGCCCTTGCAGCCTTAAGTTCAGCAATCAATTTTGACTTAAAGAGAATAATTCCAATTGATTTCCTCATCGAGCCAAGTATCAACAAGATCAATGAACTACCAAACGTGGGGCATGTTCTCCAGATTGATACAGTCCTAAGTTGGATGGACTCCTTAAGGGATTATTTGAGGGACGGTACGCTACCAGACGATAAAAAGACCGCTCATCAGATAAGAGTCAAAGTTGATCGATTTCACTTATTTTTTGAGGGCAAGCTGTACAAAAGACCTTCACTGGTCCTTACCTCCAATGCGTTTATCTAAAGGACGTCGAGAAAGTTCTGCATGAACTCCATGAGGGAACCTATGGAAGTCACATTAGGGGAAGGTTTCTACCTTTCTGAGCAATGAAGGAAGGCTACTGGTGGTCGTATATGCAAAAAGATACTAGGATATACGCTCGTAAATGCAAAAAGTGCCAACTTCAAGCACATATAGTTCACCAACCAGCGAGCGACCTGAAGTCACTTACTAGCCCATGGCCTTTCGCCCAATGGGGTATGGACATCGTGGGTCCTCAACCTACCACAATCGATAATCATAAATATTTACTGGTAGCAACAGATTACATCACCAAATGGATAGAGGCAGAGCCACTGGGAAACATTAGAGACGCAGACATGACAAGATTCATATGGAGGAACATTATCACTCGATTTGGGATCCCCAAGAATATCATCACTGACAACAAAACTCAGTTTGAAAGTGGCCTCTTCCAGGGTTTTTGCAGTGACCATGGTATCAGGCACTACTTCAGCTCTATGGCATATCCTCAGAGTAACGAATATACTGAATCTTCTAATAAAATAGTGATTGATGGATTAAAGAAGCGCTTGGAGCGATCCAAGGGTTAATGGGTGAACAAACTATCCCAAATCTTATGGGCTTACTGCACTACCCCATAGGGGGAAACTAGGGAAACACCGTTCGCACTAATATATGGGATGAAGGCAATTATCCCCTTGAAAGATGGCCTCCCTACCATGAGATCTATCCTGGTCGACCAAGGCCAGAACGATGCAGCATTGTCCCCCTGAACTTGACCTAGCTGAAGAATGAAGAGAATTGGCTCTAGTGAAACTAGCATCTTATCAGCAACAACTAGCAAGGAACTACAACAAGAAGGTCAATCCAAGAGCATTCAAGGTTGGGACTACATCCTGAGGAAAGTTCTTGGCAGTGCTGTAAAACCATTGGATGGAAAGTTAGGACCAAACTGGGAGGGGTCATTTGAGGGGATAAAAGACAACCTACAAGGATCCTATCACTTAAAAACGCTGGAGGGCAGGGAGATACCTAGAGCTTGGAATACAACCAATTTGAAGAAACTCTACTTCTAGTTTTTCATTTTTTCTCTTTTTAAACCCAATGTTGAAATTTTAAATTCATTTCTGATTAATAAAGATTTGTTTGGCAGTGGCATTCTAAGAAGTGTTGATTTTTCTCTCTACATTATAAATCGTTGCACCTTTTCCAAGTTATAGGCTCCCATTTTAAACTAAGATCGCGAGAGACTTATTATAGCAAGGTCATTATTAATGGCCCTCCTCAGGCATTCATCAATGAACCCAAATGACCTCGCAGCTTGCCCCTGGAAAAATATAAAGCCCTATAGGGGACCCTTAAGCAACATAGCCAACCCAAGTTGGTCTCCAACATTGCTTGGATTAAAAATCCTACTCGGATAGAATATTTGATACCAGGTGTATCCTCATTATTTCCTCACTTAGGCCTAAGAAAGTGTGATGACACAACCTACAAGGTAAAGTAAGGTAGAATGGTATACTAAAAAGTGTACTCGACTCGGGGGATACTCACTCAATAACTAACTCTACCTAAATCACATCTAGTCGGATGGAAGGGCCCATGTTGACTGAAGAAGAGATTAATGAAGTAAAAAAAATAACACAACACATGTTTAGTCTGAGAATCGCCCAAAACATATCTATTTTATTACGTCATTACATATTGAAGGAGTTACATATGCTGAGTAAATTAAATCCTAATGAGAACTAGGTCGCTGAGCAAGATTGTCAGCCACTTGCGCTCTTCTGCCATCATCGGGGTGAGGAGCTAATTCCTCCTCGACTTTATCTGAATTTGGATCCACGAGCTACCTTGGGATTGCATCTATGGGGACCCATCGATCATCCCTTCTGAATGGATTCGACATCAAAATTGAGGGGGAGATCTTATGATGGTACCAGAGGATAGAGTTCCTAGGGACCTGCAACTCCCTAAGTGCACTCAAACACCCTCTTATGAAAGATAACTCTTTAACCTCCCTCAATTTCGTTAGAGCATCGGCCCAGCCCTGATCATAACCATCAGGCCACACCTGTCGAGGACCTTTCTTAAATAGTTGCCTCAGCGAGGTAACATCTCTTTGGAGATCGAAAGCTATCACATATGCCCTGTGAACATCACCTCGAAGCTCGACAATCTCTATAGCTGAGCCACTATCATCAGTACCAGCTCGCAGCCCAGTCAATGAAGATGAACCACGCAGAACTAGAGGGGCAATGCTCAATGCATTATCCCTAAGTCGCGAGACCTCTCTCCTTCGAGCATTATTCTCTTATATAAGTACCTATCCAACTTGATTAACCTCGAAGGCATTTATGAGCTTAGCCTTTAGAGAATCCACTTCTTCTTGAACAGAAGCGCCGACCTCCTCCATCAGACCTCCTCCATCTCCTGAAGCCTATCTTTTATCTTGGCAACGAGCTCTAACTAATCCTTATAATCTTGATTCCTCGACCTAAGAGATTTATAGATTCTTACAAAGGCATGGCGAACTCGATTGCTTACATCAGGACCAAGAATTTTTCTTAGTGGAGAGGTAGCAGGAATATATTCCTCAACATTAATGAGCTACAAACCATATAAGCATTAAAGAATAAATAAATCAGTACATGGAAGGGAAAAGAATTTCATTTCTTTAAAGGGAAGTTCAAGTACATCAGCAAAAAAAAAAAATAACAACAAAAATATAAAAATACAAATGTTCCCTAAGAAGACCAGCTAGATACCTCGGTCTTCTCTGAAGATGCTAGTTACTTCCCCTTATCTATGGCATCCCCAGGTATGCCTCCCTCGGATGGAGCAGTCACCATCCTGTGATCAAGGGGAGCGTCAATGGTAGTGATCGGGACATCTGGGATACCTTCATTGGCAGCAGCAGGAGGCACCTCATCCATAATAGGGTTGGGGTTAGGGTCGTGCTCGTCGAAGAGGGGGGAATCAATATCCACCTCAGTAGTGAGAAGGGCCTGGTCCTAACCCTTCTTGAAGTTGAGATGGCTAATATAGCTAATCTGAGCCTGAGAATCCTCGTATGCTGCGACCCATCTAGTGTTGTATGAGCTCTCCTTGAGGGTGGTAGCCTCAGATTTCACCTTCTTCTCCTTCCTAGTAAGCACCTTGTTCTCCTCTACCACCGCCAATTTTCTCGTACAGACTATGTCATAAGACTGCCTCATCTCCTCGAGCTCCTTGGACGTCGCCTCTTTTAACTTGTTAGATTTAGCCAAGGCAAGGTCAAAAAACTTTTGAGCAGCACTGGTAGCCTTTAAACTCGCCTCTAATTCAACATTCTTCCTCTCTATCTCATCACGACTGTGATAGAGGACGGTGAACTCAGATACAAACTGCAAAAAGAAAAATAACATTAGCAAAAGAAACATTAAAAGAAGAACTGCAAAAATAGATAAATAAGAAGAGACTTACCAAGGCTATCCCCTGACTTGCCTTCAGGGCTAACTGGTATGTCCCTTAATGACCTCTGGCGATCAGCTGGTAAGACTACTCTCTCGAGCACCATCAGAGCCAACTGAGGGGAAAAAGAAACAGAAGCCCCCTCTACTAAGGCAAACACAGGCACTAGAGACTTCCTCGCCTTAGTTCTCACCTTTTCTCTCTTCCTTTCTTCTTCTCTCTTCTTCTTCCTTCTCCCTTCCTCTTTCTTATTCTCCTCTTACCTCTTCCTCACCAATGCCTCCTATTTCCTCTTCTTTTTTTGCTCATGAGCCACGATCTGGAAGCCAGTGGCAGTATCCCCACTCTTAGACTTTTGTTTCTTTAACCTGTGAGCAATCGCCACATTATATTCATCATCATCCTGGATCAAATTTTTCCTAGGAGGAGCGATAGTTTCCTCATTGGAGCTATTCGAATCCTTTGATTCCTTCGAAACCTCTGAACCCTCATTCGAACTAGAAGATTCTTCACCGCTTGAACTATCCTCACTATAACCACCCTCAGCTCCACCTATGTTAGTTCCCTCACTCTCTTCACCATAACTACTTTCCTCTTCATCTAACTGAATAGGTTCAGCCACAACCTCTTATGTTATTTCTAGTTGAGAAACAATATCTACAGGTCAAGCGATGAAGTTGGACCCGATGTTCTTGTACTCCAAAAGGAATGTAGCTAATCACGAATGCTCACTGTCAGCAAAGTATTACCTGATCTTCCAAGCCTTGACCATTTCAGCAGCTCGAATTTCGTGAAGTGGAGGTTCTGAGTTATTTGCCTTTGTTAAAAAAGCAAACGAGGAAAATATAAGCAAGGCAGTACACTAACAGAAAATCAATGAGCAGAATAAGAGATATGCCTACCTATGTACTCCTCCCCATAAAAGGGAATCATAGGTCCTCTGTACCTCGCCCCATCAGTTTGGGGAGGGAACTTTCAGTTCCTCGAAATAAACCCCTCTTGCCAATAGTCCTTGTGGGAATCAAGTAAGTTGACTACTAATACCCTGTCATGACTCCTAGATTTCAAATAAAGGAGACCAGAGCTTATTCGAGAGAAGGAATAGCAATAACAAATTTAAGCGAGACCTAGATTGGTTCCATAGAGCTTATTTATTCTATGTACACCATTGAAAATATTCTAAACATTAGGAGAGCACTGTGCAGGAACTATATAGAAATAATTAAAGAAATGCAAAAACAAGAGATTGGGAGGAAAAGTCAGACCCCCTGGAATAACTGAAGAACATGAATCCAATGCCCATCCTCAATGTCTCTAACATTGTGAGGAACAGGGGAACATTTAATGTCCACCCAATTTGGAATGTTGTAAAACTTCCTAAACTCAGCTATTGACCTAATGCTTATTATTGCCATCAGAAAAGAAAAAACCTAGTGGCGATAATGAAGAAATTCCAACAAAAAAGGAGAATAAGTTTGGAGAACATACGAAGTGAGAATTAGCTTGAGACGATGCGAAGCCACAAGAAAAGAAGATGGGAAGATGAAGAAGAGTGACACGACTCAGAATGTGTCTCTAAAGTGTGTACTCTCTAGGCTCAAGTGCAAGTCTGTCGTTCAAGTAATAATCCGACAAGTCGGGTATCGATCCTCAGGAAAAAAGGACAACGGAGTTGTGACGACGGGATAAGATTGAGGAATCCTAGCAATGACTCTACGAAGAAAAGAAAAAGATTGATTTGGCTTTTTGGGATTGGTTAAACTAAATGCAATTATGGAATTATGATGAAATATGCAACTAACAAAAATATCTAGATTAATAATGAAGGATTAAATTGAAGCTTTTAACTAAATGATGAGAAAACAGGATGGGAATACAATCCCCCAACCCTAGTGTAATGCAGTGACAACGTCAATCATAAATTTATCCGATTAATTCAAACCCGGAATTTAGTACTCCCAAGCATTATGTATACGAGGTTCAAGCCCGCGTCATACCTAATCTGAGGATGAGTAAATCGGTATCGCGGTAATTACACTCAAATTGTACTCTAAATCATCACGAGTACCCATAGGCAAACGAGATATAAAGATCTACAATTCTTATGAAATTACGCGATACGATCAAAATTAATCATTAAATTCAGCGGATCGACGTTATACACATGCACTAACACATCAGGTTGGGTTCATGCATCCCAACCTTGAAAAACCTAGCCGGACATGTTACTTTGACTAATGCATGAAATAATAACGTTGCATGTGTATGAATTCATGATAAAACTAGATCTAAACATGTAAATACGTATTATGAATGCGAAAACAAGTTGAATCTAATGGGAAAACAAAGCATGCAAGAGCAATAATAAGAAACAAGAATCTTGAATTAAAACTTGCAAAAACAAACCCGAAACAATGAATTCTTGAAGTAATTTGTGCCCTTGATGTTCCTAGATGTTCCTCCCCTTTCTTTCTATCAAAAACTCTCTCTAAATGGCCCTAAAAGCTGCTCCTAGGTTAATGCCTTCGTTCCCCACAAGTTTGGAGTCTTTTAAACCTATTAGGAGACTTGGAGACCAATCCAAATGAAAGACAAAATTCGCGTGTCAGGTACAGCGAACCGGTTCGCAGGTACAGCGAACCGGTTTGCATGTACCAGCCTGGTCTTGCTCTCAACACTTAGATTTTTTTCTGGTTTTTCTCTTCTTTTCTTGGATTTTTCTTCAACTTCAACTGAGTATAACTTTTCAACCGTAGCTCGGATTTGGGTGCCGTTTCTTCCAGTGTTCTCGTTGTTCCGAGATCTTCAACTTCCTAGAAGGCCCCACCTCTAGAATCGGGCTGTAAAATTACGAAAATGCCCTTGAACTTGCCTTCCTAGCCTTTCTTCTATGATTTTTCCGCAACTTCAAGGGGTCATAACTCTTTCATCGTAGCTCGGATTGAGGTGCCGTTTTTTCTGGTGTTCTTATAATTGAAAGATCTTAAACTTTCTAGTTGGACCCACTTCCGGACTAAGGCTGAAAAATTACGAAAATGCCCTTGAACTTGCCTTCTTAGCTTTTCTTGCACTGTCTTGCTTCCTCTTTTGCACTGCTTGCATAATTAACCTGTAAAACCAATAAGAGATGCATTATGTATACGAGGTTCAAGCCCGCGTCATACCTAATCTGAGGATGAGTAAATCGGTATCGCGGTAATTACACTCAAATTGTACTCTAAATCATCACGAGTACCCATAGGCAAACGAGATATAAAGATCTACAATTCTTATGAAATTACGCGATACGATCAAAATTAATCATTAAATTCAGCGGATCGACGTTATACACATGCACTAACACATCAGGTTGGGTTCATGCATCCCAACCTTGAAAAACCTAGCCGGACATGTTACTTTGACTAATGCATGAAATAATAACGTTGCATGTGTATGAATTCATGATAAAACTAGATCTAAACATGTAAATACGTATTATGAATGCGAAAACAAGTTGAATCTAATGGGAAAACAAAGCATGCAAGAGCAATAATAAGAAACAAGAATCTTGAATTAAAACTTGCAAAAACAAACCCGAAACAATGAATTCTTGAAGTAATTTGTGCCCTTGATGTTCCTAGATGTTCCTCCCCTTTCTTTCTATCAAAAACTCTCTCTAAATGGCCCTAAAAGCTGCTCCTAGGTTAATGCCTTCGTTCCCCACAAGTTTGGAGTCTTTTAAACCTATTAGGAGACTTGGAGACCAATCCAAATGAAAGACAAAATTCGCGTGTCAGGTACAGCGAACCGGTTCGCAGGTACAGCGAACCGGTTCGCATGTACCAGCCTGGTCTTGCTCTCAACACTTAGATTTTTTTCTGGTTTTTCTCTTCTTTTCTTGGATTTTTCTTCAACTTCAACTGAGCATAACTTTTCAACCGTAGCTCGGATTTGGGTACCGTTTCTTCCAGTGTTCTCGTTGTTCCGAGATCTTCAACTTCCCAGAAAGCCCCACCTCTAGAATCGGGCTGTAAAATTACGAAAATGCCCTTGAACTTGCCTTCCTAGCCTTTCTTCTATGATTTTTCCGCAACTTCAAGGGGTCATAACTCTTTCATCGTAGCTCGGATTGAGGTGCCGTTTTTTCTGGTGTTCTTATAATTGAAAGATCTTAAACTTTCTAGTTGGACCCACTTCCGGACTAAGGCTGAAAAATTACGAAAATGCCCTTGAACTTGCCTTCTTAGCTTTTCTTGCACTGTCTTGCTTCCTCTTTTGCACTGCTTGCATAATTAACCTGTAAAACCAATAAGAGATGCATTATGTATACGAGGTTCAAGCCCGCGTCATACCTAATCTGAGGATGAGTAAATCGGTATCGCGGTAATTACACTCAAATTGTACTCTAAATCATCACGAGTACCCATAGGCAAACGAGATATAAAGATCTACAATTCTTATGAAATTACGCGATACGATCAAAATTAATCATTAAATTCAGCGGATCGACGTTATACACATGCACTAACACATCAGGTTGGGTTCATGCATCCCAACCTTGAAAAACCTAGCCGGACATGTTACTTTGACTAATGCATGAAATAATAACGTTGCATGTGTATGAATTCATGATAAAACTAGATCTAAACATGTAAATACGTATTATGAATGCGAAAACAAGTTGAATCTAATGGGAAAACAAAGCATGCAAGAGCAATAATAAGAAACAAGAATCTTGAATTAAAACTTGCAAAAACAAACCCGAAACAATGAATTCTTGAAGTAATTTGTGCCCTTGATGTTCCTAGATGTTCCTCCCCTTTCTTTCTATCAAAAACTCTCTCTAAATGGCCCTAAAAGCTGCTCCAAGGTTAATGCCTTCGTTCCCCACAAGTTTGGAGTCTTTTAAACCTATTAGGAGACTTGGAGACCAATCCAAATGAAAGACAAAATTCGCGTGTCAGGTACAGCGAACCGGTTCGCAGGTACAGCGAACCGGTTCGCATGTACCAGCCTGGTCTTGCTCTCAACACTTAGATTTTTTTCTGGTTTTTCTCTTCTTTTCTTGGATTTTTCTTCAACTTCAACTGAGCATAACTTTTCAACCGTAGCTCGGATTTGGGTGCCGTTTCTTCCAGTATTCTCGTTGTTCCGAGATCTTCAACTTCCCAGAAGGCCCCACCTCTAGAATCGGGCTGTAAAATTACGAAAATGCCCTTGAACTTGCCTTCCTAGCCTTTCTTCTATGATTTTTCCGCAACTTCAAGGGGTCATAACTCTTTCATCGTAGCTCGGATTGAGGTGCCGTTTTTTCTGGTGTTCTTATAATTGAAAGATCTTAAACTTTCTAGTTGGACCCACTTCCGGACTAAGGCTGAAAAATTACGAAAATGCCCTTGAACTTGCCTTCTTAGCTTTTCTTGCACTGTCTTGCTTCCTCTTTTGCACTGCTTGCATAATTAACCTGTAAAACCAATAAGAGATGCATTATGTATACGAGGTTCAAGCCCGCGTCATACCTAATCTGAGGATGAGTAAATCGGTATCGCGGTAATTACACTCAAATTGTACTCTAAATCATCACGAGTACCCATAGGCAAACGAGATATAAAGATCTACAATTCTTATGAAATTACGCGATACGATCAAAATTAATCATTAAATTCAGCGGATCGACGTTATACACATGCACTAACACATCAGGTTGGGTTCATGCATCCCAACCTTGAAAAACCTAGCCGGACATGTTACTTTGACTAATGCATGAAATAATAACGTTGCATGTGTATGAATTCATGATAAAACTAGATCTAAACATGTAAATACGTATTATGAATGCGAAAACAAGTTGAATCTAATGGGAAAACAAAGCATGCAAGAGCAATAATAAGAAACAAGAATCTTGAATTAAAACTTGCAAAAACAAACCCGAAACAATGAATTCCTGAAGTAATTTGTGCCCTTGATGTTCCTAGATGTTCCTCCCCTTTCTTTCTATCAAAAACTCTCTCTAAATGGCCCTAAAAGCTGCTCCTAGGTTAATGCCTTCGTTCCCCACAAGTTTGGAGTCTTTTAAACCTATTAGGAGACTTGGAGACCAATCCAAATGAAAGACAAAATTCGCGTGTCAGGTACAGCGAACCGGTTCGCAGGTACAGCGAACCGGTTCGCATGTACCAGCCTGGTCTTGCTCTCAACACTTAGATTTTTTTCTGGTTTTTCTCTTCTTTTCTTGGATTTTTCTTCAACTTCAACTGAGCATAACTTTTCAACCGTAGCTCGGATTTGGGTACCGTTTCTTCCAGTGTTCTCGTTGTTCCGAGATCTTCAACTTCCCAGAAAGCCCCACCTCTAGAATCGGGCTGTAAAATTACGAAAATGCCCTTGAACTTGCCTTCCTAGCCTTTCTTCTATGATTTTTCCGCAACTTCAAGGGGTCATAACTCTTTCATCGTAGCTCGGATTGAGGTGCCGTTTTTTCTGGTGTTCTTATAATTGAAAGATCTTAAACTTTCTAGTTGGACCCACTTCCGGACTAAGGCTGAAAAATTACGAAAATGCCCTTGAACTTGCCTTCTTAGCTTTTCTTGCACTGTCTTGCTTCCTCTTTTGCACTGCTTGCATAATTAACCTGTAAAACCAATAAGAGATGCATTATGTATACGAGGTTCAAGCCCGCGTCATACCTAATCTGAGGATGAGTAAATCGGTATCGCGGTAATTACACTCAAATTGTACTCTAAATCATCACGAGTACCCATAGGCAAACGAGATATAAAGATCTACAATTCTTATGAAATTACGCGATACGATCAAAATTAATCATTAAATTCAGCGGATCGACGTTATACACATGCACTAACACATCAGGTTGGGTTCATGCATCCCAACCTTGAAAAACCTAGCCGGACATGTTACTTTGACTAATGCATGAAATAATAACGTTGCATGTGTATGAATTCATGATAAAACTAGATCTAAACATGTAAATACGTATTATGAATGCGAAAACAAGTTGAATCTAATGGGAAAACAAAGCATGCAAGAGCAATAATAAGAAACAAGAATCTTGAATTAAAACTTGCAAAAACAAACCCGAAACAATGAATTCTTGAAGTAATTTGTGCCCTTGATGTTCCTAGATGTTCCTCCCCTTTCTTTCTATCAAAAACTCTCTCTAAATGGCCCTAAAAGCTGCTCCTAGGTTAATGCCTTCGTTCCCCACAAGTTTGGAGTCTTTTAAACCTATTAGGAGACTTGGAGACCAATCCAAATGAAAGACAAAATTCGCGTGTCAGGTACAGCGAACCGGTTCGCAGGTACAGCGAACCGGTTCGCATGTACCAGCCTGGTCTTGCTCTCAACACTTAGATTTTTTTCTGGTTTTTCTCTTCTTTTCTTGGATTTTTCTTCAACTTCAACTGAGCATAACTTTTCAACCGTAGCTCGGATTTGGGTGCCGTTTCTTCCAGTATTCTCGTTGTTCCGAGATCTTCAACTTCCCAGAAGGCCCCACCTCTAGAATCGGGCTGTAAAATTACGAAAATGTCCTAGCCTTTCTTCTATGATTTTTCCGCAACTTCAAGGGGTCATAACTCTTTCATCGTAGCTCGGATTGAGGTGCCGTTTTTTCTGGTGTTCTTATAATTGAAAGATCTTAAACTTTCTAGTTGGACCCACTTCCGGACTAAGGCTGAAAAATTACGAAAATGCCCTTGAACTTGCCTTCTTAGCTTTTCTTGCACTGTCTTGCGTCCTCTTTTGCACTGCTTGCATAATTAACCTGTAAAACCAATAAGAGAAGCATTATGTATACGAGGTTCAAGCCCGCGTCATACCTAATCTGAGGATGAGTAAATCGGTATCGCGATAATTACACTCAAATTGTACTCTAAATCATCACGAGTACCCATAGGCAAACGAGATATAAAGATCTACAATTCTTATGAAATTACGCGATACGATCAAAATTAATCATTAAATTCAGCGGATCGACGTTATACACATGCACTAACACATCAGGTTGGGTTCATGCATCCCAACCTTGAAAAACCTAGCCGGACATGTTACTTTGACTAATGCATGAAATAATAACGTTGCATGTGTATGAATTCATGATAAAACTAGATCTAAACATGTAAATACGTATTATGAATGCGAAAACAAGTTGAATCTAATGGGAAAACAAAGCATGCAAGAGCAATAATAAGAAACAAGAATCTTGAATTAAAACTTGCAAAAACAAACCCGAAACAATGAATTCCTGAAGTAATTTGTGCCCTTGATGTTCCTAGATGTTCCTCCCCTTTCTTTCTATCAAAAACTCTCTCTAAATGGCCCTAAAAGCTGCTCCTAGGTTAATGCCTTCGTTCCCCACAAGTTTGGAGTCTTTTAAACCTATTAGGAGACTTGGAGACCAATCCAAATGAAAGACAAAATTCGCGTGTCAGGTACAGCGAACCGGTTCGCAGGTACAGCGAACCGGTTCGCATGTACCAGCCTGGTCTTGCTCTCAACACTTAGATTTTTTTCTGGTTTTTCTCTTCTTTTCTTGGATTTTTCTTCAACTTCAACTGAGCATAACTTTTCAACCGTAGCTCGGATTTGGGTACCGTTTCTTCCAGTGTTCTCGTTGTTCCGAGATCTTCAACTTCCCAGAAAGCCCCACCTCTAGAATCGGGCTGTAAAATTACGAAAATGCCCTTGAACTTGCCTTCCTAGCCTTTCTTCTATGATTTTTCCGCAACTTCAAGGGGTCATAACTCTTTCATCGTAGCTCGGATTGAGGTGCCGTTTTTTCTGGTGTTCTTATAATTGAAAGATCTTAAACTTTCTAGTTGGACCCACTTCCGGACTAAGGCTGAAAAATTACGAAAATGCCCTTGAACTTGCCTTCTTAGCTTTTCTTGCACTGTCTTGCTTCCTCTTTTGCACTGCTTGCATAATTAACCTGTAAAACCAATAAGAGATGCATTATGTATACGAGGTTCAAGCCCGCGTCATACCTAATCTGAGGATGAGTAAATCGGTATCGCGGTAATTACACTCAAATTGTACTCTAAATCATCACGAGTACCCATAGGCAAACGAGATATAAAGATCTACAATTCTTATGAAATTACGCGATACGATCAAAATTAATCATTAAATTCAGCGGATCGACGTTATACACATGCACTAACACATCAGGTTGGGTTCATGCATCCCAACCTTGAAAAACCTAGCCGGACATGTTACTTTGACTAATGCATGAAATAATAACGTTGCATGTGTATGAATTCATGATAAAACTAGATCTAAACATGTAAATACGTATTATGAATGCGAAAACAAGTTGAATCTAATGGGAAAACAAAGCATGCAAGAGCAATAATAAGAAACAAGAATCTTGAATTAAAACTTGCAAAAACAAACCCGAAACAATGAATTCTTGAAGTAATTTGTGCCCTTGATGTTCCTAGATGTTCCTCCCCTTTCTTTCTATCAAAAACTCTCTCTAAATGGCCCTAAAAGCTGCTCCTAGGTTAATGCCTTCGTTCCCCACAAGTTTGGAGTCTTTTAAACCTATTAGGAGACTTGGAGACCAATCCAAATGAAAGACAAAATTCGCGTGTCAGGTACAGCGAACCGGTTCGCAGGTACAGCGAACCGGTTCGCATGTACCAGCCTGGTCTTGCTCTCAACACTTAGATTTTTTTCTGGTTTTTCTCTTCTTTTCTTGGATTTTTCTTCAACTTCAACTGAGCATAACTTTTCAACCGTAGCTCGGATTTGGGTGCCGTTTCTTCCAGTATTCTCGTTGTTCCGAGATCTTCAACTTCCCAGAAGGCCCCACCTCTAGAATCGGGCTGTAAAATTACGAAAATGTCCTAGCCTTTCTTCTATGATTTTTCCGCAACTTCAAGGGGTCATAACTCTTTCATCGTAGCTCGGATTGAGGTGCCGTTTTTTCTGGTGTTCTTATAATTGAAAGATCTTAAACTTTCTAGTTGGACCCACTTCCGGACTAAGGCTGAAAAATTACGAAAATGCCCTTGAACTTGCCTTCTTAGCTTTTCTTGCACTGTCTTGCGTCCTCTTTTGCACTGCTTGCATAATTAACCTGTAAAACCAATAAGAGAAGCATTATGTATACGAGGTTCAAGCCCGCGTCATACCTAATCTGAGGATGAGTAAATCGGTATCGCGGTAATTACACTCAAATTGTACTCTAAATCATCACGAGTACCCATAGGCAAACGAGATATAAAGATCTACAATTCTTATGAAATTACGCGATACGATCAAAATTAATCATTAAATTCAGCGGATCGACGTTATACACATGCACTAACACATCAGGTTGGGTTCATGCATCCCAACCTTGAAAAACCTAGCCGGACATGTTACTTTGACTAATGCATGAAATAATAACGTTGCATGTGTATGAATTCATGATAAAACTAGATCTAAACATGTAAATACGTATTATGAATGCGAAAACAAGTTGAATCTAATGGGAAAACAAAGCATGCAAGAGCAATAATAAGAAACAAGAATCTTGAATTAAAACTTGCAAAAACAAACCCGAAACAATGAATTCTTGAAGTAATTTGTGCCCTTGATGTTCCTAGATGTTCCTCCCCTTTCTTTCTATCAAAAACTCTCTCTAAATGGCCCTAAAAGCTGCTCCTAGGTTAATGCCTTCGTTCCCCACAAGTTTGGAGTCTTTTAAACCTATTAGGAGACTTGGAGACCAATCCAAATGAAAGACAAAATTCGCGTGTCAGGTACAGCGAACCGGTTCGCAGGTACAGCGAACCGGTTCGCATGTACCAGCCTGGTCTTGCTCTCAACACTTAGATTTTTTTCTGGTTTTTCTCTTCTTTTCTTGGATTTTTCTTCAACTTCAACTGAGCATAACTTTTCAACCGTAGCTCGGATTTGGGTACCGTTTCTTCCAGTGTTCTCGTTGTTCCGAGATCTTCAACTTCCCAGAAAGCCCCACCTCTAGAATCGGGCTGTAAAATTACGAAAATGCCCTTGAACTTGCCTTCCTAGCCTTTCTTCTATGATTTTTCCGCAACTTCAAGGGGTCATAACTCTTTCATCGTAGCTCGGATTGAGGTGCCGTTTTTTCTGGTGTTCTTATAATTGAAAGATCTTAAACTTTCTAGTTGGACCCACTTCTGGACTAAGGCTGAAAAATTACGAAAATGCCCTTGAACTTGCCTTCTTAGCTTTTCTTGCACTGTCTTGTTTCCTCTTTTGCACTGCTTGCATAATTAACCTGTAAAACCAATAAGAGAAGCATTATGTATACGAGGTTCAAGCCCGCGTCATACCTAATCTGAGGATGAGTAAATCGGTATCGCGGTAATTACACTCAAATTGTACTCTAAATCATCACGAGTACCCATAGGCAAACGAGATATAAAGATCTACAATTCTTATGAAATTACGCGATACGATCAAAATTAATCATTAAATTCAGCGGATCGACGTTATACACATGCACTAACACATCAGGTTGGGTTCATGCATCCCAACCTTGAAAAACCTAGCCGGACATGTTACTTTGACTAATGCATGAAATAATAACGTTGCATGTGTATGAATTCATGATAAAACTAGATCTAAACATGTAAATACGTATTATGAATGCGAAAACAAGTTGAATCTAATGGGAAAACAAAGCATGCAAGAGCAATAATAAGAAACAAGAATCTTGAATTAAAACTTGCAAAAACAAACCCGAAACAATGAATTCTTGAAGTAATTTGTGCCCTTGATGTTCCTAGATGTTCCTCCCCTTTCTTTCTATCAAAAACTCTCTCTAAATGGCCCTAAAAGCTGCTCCTAGGTTAATGCCTTCGTTCCCCACAAGTTTGGAGTCTTTTAAACCTATTAGGAGACTTGGAGACCAATCCAAATGAAAGACAAAATTCGCGTGTCAGGTACAGCGAACCGGTTCGCAGGTACAGCGAACCGGTTCGCATGTACCAGCCTGGTCTTGCTCTCAACACTTAGATTTTTTTCTGGTTTTTCTCTTCTTTTCTTGGATTTTTCTTCAACTTCAACTGAGCATAACTTTTCAACCGTAGCTCGGATTTGGGTGCCGTTTCTTCCAGTATTCTCGTTGTTCCGAGATCTTCAACTTCCCAGAAGGCCCCACCTCTAGAATCGGGCTGTAAAATTACGAAAATGCCCTTGAACTTGCCTTCCTAGCCTTTCTTCTATGATTTTTCCGCAACTTCAAGGGGTCATAACTCTTTCATCGTAGCTCGGATTGAGGTGCCGTTTTTTCTGGTGTTCTTATAATTGAAAGATCTTAAACTTTCTAGTTGGACCCACTTCCGGACTAAGGCTGAAAAATTACGAAAATGCCCTTGAACTTGCCTTCTTAGCTTTTCTTGCACTGTCTTGCTTCCTCTTTTGCACTGCTTGCATAATTAACCTGTAAAACCAATAAGAGATGCATTATGTATACGAGGTTCAAGCCCGCGTCATACCTAATCTGAGGATGAGTAAATCGGTATCGCGGTAATTACACTCAAATTGTACTCTAAATCATCACGAGTACCCATAGGCAAACGAGATATAAAGATCTACAATTCTTATGAAATTACGCGATACGATCAAAATTAATCATTAAATTCAGCGGATCGACGTTATACACATGCACTAACACATCAGGTTGGGTTCATGCATCCCAACCTTGAAAAACCTAGCCGGACATGTTACTTTGACTAATGCATGAAATAATAACGTTGCATGTGTATGAATTCATGATAAAACTAGATCTAAACATGTAAATACGTATTATGAATGCGAAAACAAGTTGAATCTAATGGGAAAACAAAGCATGCAAGAGCAATAATAAGAAACAAGAATCTTGAATTAAAACTTGCAAAAACAAACCCGAAACAATGAATTCTTGAAGTAATTTGTGCCCTTGATGTTCCTAGATGTTCCTCCCCTTTCTTTCTATCAAAAACTCTCTCTAAATGGCCCTAAAAGCTGCTCCTAGGTTAATGCCTTCGTTCCCCACAAGTTTGGAGTCTTTTAAACCTATTAGGAGACTTGGAGACCAATCCAAATGAAAGACAAAATTCGCGTGTCAGGTACAGCGAACCGGTTCGCAGGTACAGCGAACCGGTTCGCATGTACCAGCCTGGTCTTGCTCTCAACACTTAGATTTTTTTCTGGTTTTTCTCTTCTTTTCTTGGATTTTTCTTCAACTTCAACTGAGCATAACTTTTCAACCGTAGCTCGGATTTGGGTACCGTTTCTTCCAGTGTTCTCGTTGTTCCGAGATCTTCAACTTCCCAGAAAGCCCCACCTCTAGAATCGGGCTGTAAAATTACGAAAATGCCCTTGAACTTGCCTTCCTAGCCTTTCTTCTATGATTTTTCCGCAACTTCAAGGGGTCATAACTCTTTCATCGTAGCTCGGATTGAGGTGCCGTTTTTTCTGGTGTTCTTATAATTGAAAGATCTTAAACTTTCTAGTTGGACCCACTTCCGGACTAAGGCTGAAAAATTACGAAAATGCCCTTGAACTTGCCTTCTTAGCTTTTCTTGCACTGTCTTGCTTCCTCTTTTGCACTGCTTGCATAATTAACCTGTAAAACCAATAAGAGATGCATTATGTATACGAGGTTCAAGCCCGCGTCATACCTAATCTGAGGATGAGTAAATCGGTATCGCGGTAATTACACTCAAATTGTACTCTAAATCATCACGAGTACCCATAGGCAAACGAGATATAAAGATCTACAATTCTTATGAAATTACGCGATACGATCAAAATTAATCATTAAATTCAGCGGATCGACGTTATACACATGCACTAACACATCAGGTTGGGTTCATGCATCCCAACCTTGAAAAACCTAGCCGGACATGTTACTTTGACTAATGCATGAAATAATAACGTTGCATGTGTATGAATTCATGATAAAACTAGATCTAAACATGTAAATACGTATTATGAATGCGAAAACAAGTTGAATCTAATGGGAAAACAAAGCATGCAAGAGCAATAATAAGAAACAAGAATCTTGAATTAAAACTTGCAAAAACAAACCCGAAACAATGAATTCTTGAAGTAATTTGTGCCCTTGATGTTCCTAGATGTTCCTCCCCTTTCTTTCTATCAAAAACTCTCTCTAAATGGCCCTAAAAGCTGCTCCTAGGTTAATGCCTTCGTTCCCCACAAGTTTGGAGTCTTTTAAACCTATTAGGAGACTTGGAGACCAATCCAAATGAAAGACAAAATTCGCGTGTCAGGTACAGCGAACCGGTTCGCAGGTACAGCGAACCGGTTCGCATGTACCAGCCTGGTCTTGCTCTCAACACTTAGATTTTTTTCTGGTTTTTCTCTTCTTTTCTTGGATTTTTCTTCAACTTCAACTGAGCATAACTTTTCAACCGTAGCTCGGATTTGGGTGCCGTTTCTTCCAGTATTCTCGTTGTTCCGAGATCTTCAACTTCCCAGAAGGCCCCACCTCTAGAATCGGGCTGTAAAATTACGAAAATGCCCTTGAACTTGCCTTCCTAGCCTTTCTTCTATGATTTTTCCGCAACTTCAAGGGGTCATAACTCTTTCATCGTAGCTCGGATTGAGGTGCCGTTTTTTCTGGTGTTCTTATAATTGAAAGATCTTAAACTTTCTAGTTGGACCCACTTCCGGACTAAGGCTGAAAAATTACGAAAATGCCCTTGAACTTGCCTTCTTAGCTTTTCTTGCACTGTCTTGCGTCCTCTTTTGCACTGCTTGCATAATTAACCTGTAAAACCAATAAGAGAAGCATTATGTATACGAGGTTCAAGCCCGCGTCATACCTAATCTGAGGATGAGTAAATCGGTATCGCGGTAATTACACTCAAATTGTACTCTAAATCATCACGAGTACCCATAGGCAAACGAGATATAAAGATCTACAATTCTTATGAAATTACGCGATACGATCAAAATTAATCATTAAATTCAGCGGATCGACGTTATACACATGCACTAACACATCAGGTTGGGTTCATGCATCCCAACCTTGAAAAACCTAGCCGGACATGTTACTTTGACTAATGCATGAAATAATAACGTTGCATGTGTATGAATTCATGATAAAACTAGATCTAAACATGTAAATACGTATTATGAATGCGAAAACAAGTTGAATCTAATGGGAAAACAAAGCATGCAAGAGCAATAATAAGAAACAAGAATCTTGAATTAAAACTTGCAAAAACAAACCCGAAACAATGAATTCTTGAAGTAATTTGTGCCCTTGATGTTCCTAGATGTTCCTCCCCTTTCTTTCTATCAAAAACTCTCTCTAAATGGCCCTAAAAGCTGCTCCTAGGTTAATGCCTTCGTTCCCCACAAGTTTGGAGTCTTTTAAACCTATTAGGAGACTTGGAGACCAATCCAAATGAAAGACAAAATTCGCGTGTCAGGTACAGCGAACCGGTTCGCAGGTACAGCGAACCGGTTCGCATGTACCAGCCTGGTCTTGCTCTCAACACTTAGATTTTTTTCTGGTTTTTCTCTTCTTTTCTTGGATTTTTCTTCAACTTCAACTGAGCATAACTTTTCAACCGTAGCTCGGATTTGGGTACCGTTTCTTCCAGTGTTCTCGTTGTTCCGAGATCTTCAACTTCCCAGAAAGCCCCACCTCTAGAATCGGGCTGTAAAATTACGAAAATGCCCTTGAACTTGCCTTCCTAGCCTTTCTTCTATGATTTTTCCGCAACTTCAAGGGGTCATAACTCTTTCATCGTAGCTCGGATTGAGGTGCCGTTTTTTCTGGTGTTCTTATAATTGAAAGATCTTAAACTTTCTAGTTGGACCCACTTCTGGACTAAGGCTGAAAAATTACGAAAATGCCCTTGAACTTGCCTTCTTAGCTTTTCTTGCACTGTCTTGTTTCCTCTTTTGCACTGCTTGCATAATTAACCTGTAAAACCAATAAGAGAAGCATTATGTATACGAGGTTCAAGCCCGCGTCATACCTAATCTGAGGATGAGTAAATCGGTATCGCGGTAATTACACTCAAATTGTACTCTAAATCATCACGAGTACCCATAGGCAAACGAGATATAAAGATCTACAATTCTTATGAAATTACGCGATACGATCAAAATTAATCATTAAATTCAGCGGATCGACGTTATACACATGCACTAACACATCAGGTTGGGTTCATGCATCCCAACCTTGAAAAACCTAGCCGGACATGTTACTTTGACTAATGCATGAAATAATAACGTTGCATGTGTATGAATTCATGATAAAACTAGATCTAAACATGTAAATACGTATTATGAATGCGAAAACAAGTTGAATCTAATGGGAAAACAAAGCATGCAAGAGCAATAATAAGAAACAAGAATCTTGAATTAAAACTTGCAAAAACAAACCCGAAACAATGAATTCTTGAAGTAATTTGTGCCCTTGATGTTCCTAGATGTTCCTCCCCTTTCTTTCTATCAAAAACTCTCTCTAAATGGCCCTAAAAGCTGCTCCTAGGTTAATGCCTTCGTTCCCCACAAGTTTGGAGTCTTTTAAACCTATTAGGAGACTTGGAGACCAATCCAAATGAAAGACAAAATTCGCGTGTCAGGTACAGCGAACCGGTTCGCAGGTACAGCGAACCGGTTCGCATGTACCAGCCTGGTCTTGCTCTCAACACTTAGATTTTTTTCTGGTTTTTCTCTTCTTTTCTTGGATTTTTCTTCAACTTCAACTGAGCATAACTTTTCAACCGTAGCTCGGATTTGGGTGCCGTTTCTTCCAGTATTCTCGTTGTTCCGAGATCTTCAACTTCCCAGAAGGCCCCACCTCTAGAATCGGGCTGTAAAATTACGAAAATGCCCTTGAACTTGCCTTCCTAGCCTTTCTTCTATGATTTTTCCGCAACTTCAAGGGGTCATAACTCTTTCATCGTAGCTCGGATTGAGGTGCCGTTTTTTCTGGTGTTCTTATAATTGAAAGATCTTAAACTTTCTAGTTGGACCCACTTCCGGACTAAGGCTGAAAAATTACGAAAATGCCCTTGAACTTGCCTTCTTAGCTTTTCTTGCACTGTCTTGCTTCCTCTTTTGCACTGCTTGCATAATTAACCTGTAAAACCAATAAGAGATGCATTATGTATACGAGGTTCAAGCCCGCGTCATACCTAATCTGAGGATGAGTAAATCGGTATCGCGGTAATTACACTCAAATTGTACTCTAAATCATCACGAGTACCCATAGGCAAACGAGATATAAAGATCTACAATTCTTATGAAATTACGCGATACGATCAAAATTAATCATTAAATTCAGCGGATCGACGTTATACACATGCACTAACACATCAGGTTGGGTTCATGCATCCCAACCTTGAAAAACCTAGCCGGACATGTTACTTTGACTAATGCATGAAATAATAACGTTGCATGTGTATGAATTCATGATAAAACTAGATCTAAACATGTAAATACGTATTATGAATGCGAAAACAAGTTGAATCTAATGGGAAAACAAAGCATGCAAGAGCAATAATAAGAAACAAGAATCTTGAATTAAAACTTGCAAAAACAAACCCGAAACAATGAATTCTTGAAGTAATTTGTGCCCTTGATGTTCCTAGATGTTCCTCCCCTTTCTTTCTATCAAAAACTCTCTCTAAATGGCCCTAAAAGCTGCTCCTAGGTTAATGCCTTCGTTCCCCACAAGTTTGGAGTCTTTTAAACCTATTAGGAGACTTGGAGACCAATCCAAATGAAAGACAAAATTCGCGTGTCAGGTACAGCGAACCGGTTCGCAGGTACAGCGAACCGGTTCGCATGTACCAGCCTGGTCTTGCTCTCAACACTTAGATTTTTTTCTGGTTTTTCTCTTCTTTTCTTGGATTTTTCTTCAACTTCAACTGAGCATAACTTTTCAACCGTAGCTCGGATTTGGGTACCGTTTCTTCCAGTGTTCTCGTTGTTCCGAGATCTTCAACTTCCCAGAAAGCCCCACCTCTAGAATCGGGCTGTAAAATTACGAAAATGCCCTTGAACTTGCCTTCCTAGCCTTTCTTCTATGATTTTTCCGCAACTTCAAGGGGTCATAACTCTTTCATCGTAGCTCGGATTGAGGTGCCGTTTTTTCTGGTGTTCTTATAATTGAAAGATCTTAAACTTTCTAGTTGGACCCACTTCTGGACTAAGGCTGAAAAATTACGAAAATGCCCTTGAACTTGCCTTCTTAGCTTTTCTTGCACTGTCTTGTTTCCTCTTTTGCACTGCTTGCATAATTAACCTGTAAAACCAATAAGAGAAGCATTATGTATACGAGGTTCAAGCCCGCGTCATACCTAATCTGAGGATGAGTAAATCGGTATCGCGGTAATTACACTCAAATTGTACTCTAAATCATCACGAGTACCCATAGGCAAACGAGATATAAAGATCTACAATTCTTATGAAATTACGCGATACGATCAAAATTAATCATTAAATTCAGCGGATCGACGTTATACACATGCACTAACACATCAGGTTGGGTTCATGCATCCCAACCTTGAAAAACCTAGCCGGACATGTTACTTTGACTAATGCATGAAATAATAACGTTGCATGTGTATGAATTCATGATAAAACTAGATCTAAACATGTAAATACGTATTATGAATGCGAAAACAAGTTGAATCTAATGGGAAAACAAAGCATGCAAGAGCAATAATAAGAAACAAGAATCTTGAATTAAAACTTGCAAAAACAAACCCGAAACAATGAATTCTTGAAGTAATTTGTGCCCTTGATGTTCCTAGATGTTCCTCCCCTTTCTTTCTATCAAAAACTCTCTCTAAATGGCCCTAAAAGCTGCTCCTAGGTTAATGCCTTCGTTCCCCACAAGTTTGGAGTCTTTTAAACCTATTAGGAGACTTGGAGACCAATCCAAATGAAAGACAAAATTCGCGTGTCAGGTACAGCGAACCGGTTCGCAGGTACAGCGAACCGGTTCGCATGTACCAGCCTGGTCTTGCTCTCAACACTTAGATTTTTTTCTGGTTTTTCTCTTCTTTTCTTGGATTTTTCTTCAACTTCAACTGAGCATAACTTTTCAACCGTAGCTCGGATTTGGGTGCCGTTTCTTCCAGTGTTCTCGTTGTTCTGAGATCTTCAACTTCCCAGAAGGCCCCACCTCTAGAATCGGGCTGTAAAATTACGAAAATGCCCTTGAACTTGCCTTCCTAGCCTTTCTTCTATGATTTTTCCGCAACTTCAAGGGGTCATAACTCTTTCATCGTAGCTCGGATTGAGGTGCCATTTTTTCTGGTGTTCTTATAATTGAAAGATCTTAAACTTTCTAGTTGGACCCACTTCCGGACTAAGGCTGTAAAATTACGAAAATGCCTTTGAACTTGCCTTCTTAGCTTTTCTTGCACTGTCTTGCTTCCTCTTTTGCACTGCATGCATAATTAACCTGTAAAACCAATAAGAGAAGCACGAAACACGAAATACTCGCCAACGAAGGTTAGTAGCATAAATGTGAATCAAATCCATATCTGTTACATCACTTGGGTTCACAAAAGTACTGAAATTAGGGGAATAAATATACAATATTTATGCCCAGTCAAATCCCCCTAACTTAGAACTTTGCGCGTCCCGAGCAATGTAAAAGAATGAAAGTAAGAGTTAAGGACACTTCAAGGACTTTATTGGGATAGAATACCACTTTCGCGGGCAAGCGATTGCATTTAGCGTATGCAACAAGCCTTTGAACCTCTAGGTTACCCTTGTAGGACGAGTTGTGTCTCGTCAGGGTTTGCAGTGAATATACCCACAAAATTCGACTCAAAGAAAATTCAAAATACGTAAAAATTGTACAATTCAAACTTTTCCATAAAATAGTCATCATCAAGTCATATTTACAAGTCTCAAACCGTAGTGTGTGTGTGCGAAGCCGGAAATATAACCGCCAATTTCCATCGATTGATCATTACGTTACTTATCCGAAAATTCGTTTTGATTTCAATTTCTCACGGAATGCACTCACAAACGAATCTCTCGGAATATGGCTATTCTCTCGGCATGCGTGATATAAGGAGTAAATATAATGGAAGCAAATACACGCATGCATTTAGAAAGACGGAAATTTTATGGTGAAGGGATCTCTTCAACGGATTACGGTTTTAAAAACAGGAACATCGCCTCTACTTCGCGCATTTAACCTCTTATATTATCTTTTGGTGTATTAACTCTCCACGCGGTACTCAATTTACGCAATTTGGACTCGGTTAGGACTTTTTCGGGTTATAGGGTGTATAGGGCAAAATGAAGGAGGTATGGAAGGTTGGAATTGGAAAATTCATTCGTGATGTCCATTTGTGCATTTTCCGGGCTATTGCTCATTTTTTTCTTGTTTTTCTATTTTTTTTTCTCATTTCTTTTCTTTTCTTGCTATTTTTGTTGAGCATTATTCTATTTTTTTCTTGCCCCCTTTTTGTTGCACTTTTCGGACTTAAATTCTGAATTTTCTCATTTTTCACAATTCCGGGCTATTTTGGGTTTTTCGGGTTGTCAAACGAAAGGAAAAATTATTCGGCTCAATTTGGGTTGCAAAGGGTAATTTTTCGCTACTTTTTCTGGCCAATATTTTTGGATGACAAACGAGGGCCTACTTCATTGTCCAAAATACCAATTGCGTTACCATATGCGTTTCGAGGTGAATTTATGTTTAGAGACTAATTTGGCACGATTTTCAAGGCAACATTGCACACATTTTTTAAAACCGATCAAAATGAAAGGATTGAGATCCTTGACAACTTATTAAGCGCTAAAAAGAACTTTGAGTTAACAATTAACTCAGATTGATTTAAAAACTCGCAAAACGTGATAGGCTAGAATCTCACCGGGTTTGTTAATCTCCACATTTATTCGTTAAGTCGTCAATTTTCGCACAATTTTCATCTTTGGTGAATTTCGGCTTTGTGTATGTTGGATATTTACAATTTGAGACTCCAATTTGACTTTTAATGATATTTTTGAAAATTTTGAATTCCAATTTTTATTTATTTTGAACAAAAATATTTTGGGATTTTTCAAAATTTTATGATTTTTTTGGAAATTTTGGGCATTTTTTAAAATTTGTGAAGTTTTAGAAATACGCACTTATGACCCCCCCCCCCTAACTTAGACTTTTGCATTGTCCTCAAGCAAAAAGGACAAAAATCTAACTCAAGGCGAATGAAAAGTGCGGAAAGATAAAACAAACAAATATGAAAAATGCAACAAGACACTATATGACACTCATGCATGACTCAAAAATACGACAACAATCACCCCATACGCGTCGGGGGTGCGACGACCTCTCATCTCTCCATAAACTCACCCGACCCCACTTATGGGGGTTGATGCTCTCCTTGTCACTCCCGTCCTAGGATCATATTCCAATAATCGAAACAAGTTGGGACCTCGCTCATAGATAAAGGATAGACCGGGAGACTTGTCGTGACTAATTGGAAAGGGATCCTCGTGATGCTGACTCAAAGCATGGTCAACGTGCACTGACTCGGAGGGGACACCTAGGTTTCTTTCAATTTTTAAGACGCATGGGTCGGGCTCTAAGTCGGATGAACCACAACTTCTCTCCTCACTCGCCTTCGGGGCCTCTAGTGTTGTGGGTGGATTGTCACAACGAAGGAATTCATCAATTTTTGCTTTTAATTCACTGTCGTCTAAGTGACTACATGAATCCAATAGGGATTGGCCTTCAATAGTAATACTTTCATCCACCTTCCCGAATTCTCTTTCAAAATCTTCCATGCTCATGTCGCCTAGTTCTCCCTCTCTCGTAGTGCCTACATCCTCTCTTACTTGCTCGATCCCCAACTCCACTAGTTTTCTCTCTTCTACCCCCTCTCTCTCTCTTTCAATTGCGGTCACAACACACCTCTCCCCCTCTTTTCTCTCCGCGTCACAACTACCACTATTACCTGATGAAATAGGGCACACCCCTAATGGCTCTCTCTTGTGGGACCTCTCACTCTCACGGCTTGACATTAAAGATGATCCTAAGGTGTCTCCACAATAATTCTCCTCATTATATTCCTCTATGATCTCATTTATAGAACTCACCGCGTGAAGATCATCTTCTTTCCCTGTCTGTTGGGTGATATGGAAGATGTTGGTCTCTAAAGTCATGTTCCCAAAAGTGAGTTGCATTCGCCCATTCCTAGTGTTGATGATTGCGTTAGCCGTAGCTAAGAACGGGCGCCCAAGGATGATAGGGACATGGTTGCTTGAGGTAAAGGAGGGCTCCGTGTCCCAAATGACAAAATCTACCGGAAAGTAGAAGGTGTCAACTTGGACGATCACGTCCTCAATTATGCCTCGTGGAATCTTCACGGTTCGATCCGCTAGTTGGAGAGTGACCTTTGTGGGCTTGAGGTCGCCCAAGTCAAGTTGCCTATAAATGGAGTAAGGAAGTATGTTTACACTTGCTCCCAAGTCAAGTAAGGCTTTCTTAATTTTATTATCTCCAATGATGCATGATATGGTGGGTGCACCGGGATCTTTGAATTTAGGCGGGAGATCATTTAGTAGAATGGAACTCACGTTCTGAGCTAGAAAGACATTCTTTTTAACCTTCATCTTCCTTTTTACCGTCAACAAATCTTTGATAACTTTGCCGTAGGCTGGAATTTGCTTGATGGCATTAAGGAAGGGCAAGTTTAGCTTCACTTTCTTAAGTACTTCTAGCACTTCATCACGTGGGCATCCTTTCTGTGAAGGAATCAACCTTTGAGGAAATGGTGCCGCGGTGGGTGGTTTCGCTACTACCTCAGGCTCACTAGTGTCATTTTCATCACCTTCATTCAAGGGGACATCTTCGGCCTCTTTCGTGCCGGGCGAAATCTCCTTGTCTTTAAGTATGTCTCGTGGGGGAGGTGACAAGTCAACTACCCTCCCACTGCGTAGAGTGGTAATTGCGCTACATTGCTCAGGATGGTCATGGAGTGTCGAGCTAACACTAGTTTGACCTTGGAGAGGTCTTTGGCCTTGGGCAGGGAATTTGCCCTTCTCTTGAACACTTAACGAGGATTGTATTTTAGACAGATTCGCATTTATGTCGCCGATCAGACGATCATATTTGGCATTGGTTGCGGTCTGGTTTGCAATGAATTGATTCACGGTATCCTCGAAAGTTCTCCGCTGTGGCGGGATATAATTTCCATGAGGTGGTGGCACTTGCATATGTCCCTGCATGTGCGGAGCTTGTTGAAATTGTTGTGGAGGAGGAGGGGCAACATGTGAAAGAGGGTTCATTGCGGCATGTTGTTGCCCGTAGCTAAAACCGGAATGGTTTTTCCACGAAGGGTTGTATGAATTCCCGTGCGGGGCACCGAAATTACCCTTAAACCCTCCTATCCCACTAACTTGCTCTTGCAACATTACTTTGTAGGCGGGTATCGTCGGACACTCCTCAGTTGAATGTCCCGCCTCACAAATTGCACACACCGTTACGATGGGATTTTTGATAGATCCAACTACCTCACATAAGTCTCGCAGTCCTTTCTCAATGGTGTCCAACCGACAGTCCGACATAGAATTCTTATCTACGTGGAATAGACCGGACGTCGACGGAGCGGTGGTGGATTGTCGATTTCGGTTTTGAGCATTCGGATCAGAGGTATCCCAGGATTGGGTAGTCTCGGCGACATACCTCATGTGAAGATCAGCGTCATGGGCATCTAGATCGACAAATGGACCACTTCCCATAGTTTCAACAAGCTGTTTAGAATTAAGATTTAACCCATTATAGATAAAGGAGATGATTTGCGATGGATCAAATCCATGATGGGGGCACGAAGCCACTAACTCGTTGAAACGTTCATAACATCGATGGAAAGGCTCATTTTCTTGTTGCCTGAATGCTTGAATTTGAGCCTTTATAGAGATTGTTCGATGTGTTGGGAAGAATTTCTTGAGAAATTTAGACTGTAGCTCATTCCAGGATGGAATCGAGCTTGGAGGTAAAGACCATAGCCAAGCTTTAGCTTTATCTTTAAGCGAGAAGGGGAATAGTTTGAGGCGGATTACCTCTTGTGTGCAGGTTTGATCGTTGAGAGTATCACACACGTCCTCAAATTCCCTTATGTGGAGGTATGGCTTTTCAGAATCCATACCGTGATAATGTGGTAGTGTCTGGATCATCCCATTTTTGAAACGAAACTGCCCGGCATTATACGGGAGTATAAGGCATCCCGGAGTGACAGTGCGCTCGGGATATAAGAATTCTCTCAACGGGCGATATGGAGGCTCTTCCTCACCGGTAGCTGCATTGCTATATTGCGACATCTCTATCTCACTTGACGATTCGGCGTTCTCACTGGGTGTGCACGAAGTGTGTCCTACGAAGGAGAAAGGAGTGTTGCTAGAGATGGAGTGTGACGGTGTGGGAGGTGGGATCCAGAACTGTGGGGCTTGTGGAGTGTGGGGACTATCAGGATTATACTCAACAAGTGGATTTTCGTGAATGCTGGTTGGAGTATTATGGGGTGTGGGAGTGGTTTCAGAATTTTGCATTAAGCTCAGGAGAGATGATGATTGTGAATCTTTTTGAATTTTTAATTTTTTGATTTTTTTGGATTTTTGAATTTTTGGTCAAAGTTTTGGATTAACTCGATCTAATCCTAAATCTACCTAATTCCCCGGCAACGGCGCCAAAAACTTGACACGACTTAGAATGTGTCTCTAAAGTGTGTACTCTCTAGGCTCAAGTGCAAGTCTGTCATTCAAGTAATAATCCGACAAGTCGGGTATCGATCCTCAGGAAAAAAGGACAACGGAGTTGTGACGACGGGATAAGATTGAGGAATCCTAGCAATGACTCTACGAAGAAAAGAAAAAGATTGATTTGGCTTTTTGGGATTGGTTAAACTAAATGCAATTATGGAATTATGATGAAATATGCAACTAACAAAAATATCTAGATTAATAATGAAGGATTAAATTGAAGCTTTTAACTAAATGATGAGAAAACAGGATGGGAATACAATCCCCCAACCCTAGTGTAATGCAGTGACAACATCAATCATAAATTTATCCGATTAATTCAAACCCGGAATTTAGTACTCCCAAGCATTATGTATACGAGGTTCAAGCCCGCGTCATACCTAATCTGAGGATGAGTAAATCGGTATCGCGGTAATTACACTCAAATTGTACTCTAAATCATCACAAGTACCCATAGGCAAACGAGATATAAATATCTACAATTCTTATGAAATTACGCGATACGATCAAAATTAATCATTAAATTCAGCGGATCGACGTTATACACATGCACTAACACATCAGGTTGGGTTCATGCATCCCAACCTTGAAAAACCTAGCCGGACATGTTACTTTGACTAATGCATGAAATAATAACGTTGCATGTGTATGAATTCATGATAAAACTAGATCTAAACATGTAAATACGTATTATGAATGCGAAAACAAGTTGAATCTAATGGGAAAACAAAGCATGCAAGAGCAATAATAAGAAACAAGAATCTTGAATTAAAACTTGCAAAAACAAACCCGAAACAATGAATTCTTGAAGTAATTTGTGCCCTTGATGTTCCTAGATGTTCCTCCCCTTTCTTTCTATCAAAAACTCTCTCTAAATGGCCCTAAAAGCTGCTCCTAGGTTAATGCCTTCGTTCCCCACAAGTTTGGAGTCTTTTAAACCTATTAGGAGACTTGGAGACCAATCCAAATGAAAGACAAAATTTGCGTGTCAGGTACAGCGAACCGGTTCGCAGGTACAGCGAACCGGTTCGCATGTACCAGCCTGGTCTTGCTCTCAACATTTAGATTTTTTTCTGGTTTTTCTCTTCTTTTCTTGGATTTTTCTTCAATTTCAACTGAGCATAACTTTTCAACCGTAGCTCGGATTTGGGTGCCGTTTCTTCCAGTGTTCTCGTTGTTCCGAGATCTTCAACTTCCCAGAAGGCCCCACCTCTAGAATCGGGCTGTAAAATTACGAAAATGCCCTTGAACTTGCCTTCCTAGCCTTTCTTCTATGATTTTTCCGCAACTTCAAGGGGTCATAACTCTTTCATCGTAGCTCGGATTGAGGTGCCGTTTTTTCTGGTGTTCTTATAATTGAAAGATCTTAAACTTTCTAGTTGGACCCACTTCCGGACTAAGGCTGAAAAATTACGAAAATGCCCTTGAACTTGCCTTCTTAGCTTTTCTTGCACTGTCTTGCTTCCTCTTTTGCACTGCTTGCATAATTAACCTGTAAAACCAATAAGAGAAGCACGAAACACGAAATACTCGCCAACGAAGGTTAGTATCATAAATGTGAATCAAATCCATATCTGTTATGCCCAGTCAAAGAGCTCGAAGACGGAAGAAGAGACCTGGAGATAAGAGAATGCAGTAGGAAGCAGAGGATATCTTGAGAATTAAAGAGTTTGTGAAACAAAACCAAAAATGGCTTCGTCAAAACAAGTTTAAACCCTCTTAATCATGACACATAGAGAACGAAGCAAATCTGTCACCTGAATCTGCTGAAGAAAGACGTTTCGATCCCCAAAGAATTATGTAATTCCCAAAAAATGCCATCAGGGCTATTATTTAAAATTATTGAGCCTAAATTGTGGCCCAAAATTTTTAGGGGCTATTGTGGGTATCTAGTTTTATTGTCTTGGCCCAGATAAGTAGCTCGACGAAGCCTCATCAAAGATAGGTTAAGTCCGTCCCAAAATCTAAGGTCTCATAGATAACTAATTAGTAATGACCCATTCAACCCCTAAATTCTCTCAAGAGATATTCTAGGGATTATAGACCAATGTGGAGGTTACCAACACCCCCACTCTCCGAGAATTACATATTTATATTAAAACCCCCAGCCTGGGGCAAAGGGCATGATTTTTTGTAAACACTCCCCTAGAGAAAAGAGAAATATAATCAGAGAGCACCACTCTGGACGTAGGCAATTTGATAAACCACGTAAATCTTGTGTCGTGTGTGATTGCGGTTATTTTGTGTTCTTTACTTTTTCTGGTGATCGCATTTGCTTATAATTTGTGTTGAGATTAATTATCACCATAGATAGGTACACACAAATCCCACTCACTGTCTTTTTTAACTTTAACATACTTAAGTTCATTGTTAGTGGCACGTTATAACCTCATTATTGAATATAGGTTAGTAGTATAGTGAAGATTCACTGATTTTCTAAAAACTATTAACTGGCTTAATACATTACATAGGTATATATGATATACAACGGGTTCAAAGATTCAATGATTTAAACTTTTAATTGGAGATTTTTAGGATTACAAATGGCATACTATACATACATATATATGATATACAACTGGTTTCGCTTTTTGGTTCTACTTAATCCTTCACTCATGATTTTTTGTTCCACTTGGATTTGTTCTAACTTTTTAGATCTATATATACTCAATATATATGCTAATCTTTTAGATCTACAACAGTTTTTGTTAATCCTCTTTGTTTACTGGAAGGTATTTTTATGAATTAATTTTTATTTCTTTGTATTTGTATATCCTTATGCAATTACGGTATGTAATTATATCACTTTCATGATTCTTTTAATGGGTTAATATCTCAAAATATTGAAAGTGAAGCGTATAAATTTGCGTTAGGTTTGCACTTAGTTTAATCTAAGAGTAACTTAAAAAAAAACTTAAAAAGTAATTGTATCAGGATAGTTTTGGCACAATACTTTTGAAGTCTTGATTATTTAAAAAATGAGATTTATTGTAAACAATATATAATTGTTTACGGGTTAATTTTGGTAATTGTGAGTTCCATAGATTGATTACATCATATCTCAAAATTATCACTATATTATTGAACTTGAGCACTATTTTTTAGATTAACGATCTCGTTTTCGATGTTCTAAAAGTGTGCATGCCTTATGTGTTGTGTTTATGAATATTAAATTAGGAGCAGTTTAATGAAAAGGTGAGATGATATACTACTTTAATGTTATGATCATCTATATAAATGTCATATAGTTTGTTCATAATATCCTATTTTGGTAGAATTTGGTTGTTTCTTTATGTCATATTATTATATATAATTAAAAATTACTGAATTTGTCAAGTGTAATTAGTTTTGATAGTAAACTATACTTTCGATTATTTAATTGTTTATTTGTTTTGTGCAGTGTCCTAGGTGGTGTTTGGCTCTTCTACTAACAACAATAAAGTTAATGAGGTACAACAATGCATTTGAATAAACTATGTTTATTGTTAACTGTGTAATGAGCAGTTGATGCTCTAGTAAAGGTTCACTCTTATACTATGATTCTTTCCCTTTTCATTTACTCTTATATTTATTTATCTTTTATGTAGTTCTTTGATAAAATTTACCAATATCTACACCATTAAGGTATCCCTTATCACAATCGAATTTGCAAACCACGCTCATCAATACCACCGACCATCACCCCGTTTCTTCATAAACGATAGACAAGTAAGGATCATCTCTTTCTCTCGCTTACGGTTTTCTACTATTAAAACTTATATTTCCAAATCCTTTTTGCTGAGCTATTTGTTTATTTTGATAATTTTTTGGTTTGTTTTCTGGATGTAGGCACCTGGAAGTTTTGGAATGGCACAAGAAGAATGTGAAGTTTTATTTTGATCTCATTTTTACGAGTTCAACAATGAGATTTCATCACTTTTTTATACTACTAAATTTTATATGCTTATAACTTTTGCTCAAGATCAGTTATTTTTAGTTTTTTTTGTTCTTTTATTTGGGGAGAAATTCTATTAGGTTTGGTTAATTTGTTTGTTAAAGTGTAATGTAAGGGTTTTAGTCTCAAATGTTGGTGGTTGATTCGGTGTAATGTGGTTTGCACATAGAACAACACTTGTATGTTATTCAATTTGGGGTGTTACATTTAAGTGATTTTGTTTATTAGTTGTGAATATAAGAATTTTTTTTCAATTTTGATATATTTCTATTCATTCTGTTAAATTTAGGGAGTCCTCAAATCTAAGGTAATTTCTTTTAGGGATGCCACTATTGAGTTTTGTAAGTGTTACTACTTGGATACACACAATCAGATGCCACTAAAGAGTTTTGTAAGTATCTCTCCATTTTTTTCAAATTTATTTAATCGAACTAAACCTTTGTAATCCTTTTTTAAATCTCTTCATCGCGAATGGCACCACCGACACTGGTGATACCACCATTGAATGGATTTTTCTGTTCAGTTTTGGATACCATCTCCAGCACGGATGATACCACCACTGTATGGGTTTATGAAGACCTATTGAGTGATATTTTCACTTCTCTAAATCATGTATTTGGTTGCTGACTTTTGGTTTTTTAGTTGAATTTAATCAGTGTGTTGATTCTTTATCATGTTTTGCTATGTATACTTTCAGATGGAGTTACTGGGGAACCTAATTTGATCGCGTAATGTTGAGATTAAATTCTATCTATATCATTGCATTAGTATATATTTTCCTTATTTTCCCATTTTTTTATATTGAAATTTCATAGGATACATACTATTAATGTTTTAAAACATCCTCTTCTAATACTTTAAAAGTTCTTTGTTGAATTTTGTTCTATTTTATATTTAAATAATATTTTTTTAAAATATCTAATTTGAATATATTCAAATTTATCATTGTTTCACTTTTCATACCTTTTCTCATCAAATTGATTTTATATTATAGTTTGGAGTATTAAGTTGGAAGTTGAGAGTTCTTTCCTTCTTCCAAGAGTTTGTAAAAAACTGTGGCATCATTATATTAATCCCATCTTATCCTTCATTCAACCGGTGAAATTTTGTTTAGATAATTTTTAGATTTGAATTTGTATATGAGTTTTGTGGGCCTCCGTACTTTATAGGTTTACTATTTGTTTTCGATTTCAACATGTAGTTCAACAACTAAGGTTGCATGGAGAGTAATATAATTGAACATGTAGTTTTTTTTCATTGAGGTTTCAGTAGAATTATATATTTCCGATGGTGTTAAAGTGTGTATCATTTTTTTGAGTGGGTGTTGATTCTAAATTTGGTTTATGTTTTTTGGCCCTAATAATATTTGTTCCTTTTTTTATTATTTTAATTTGTAGTTATGACTCATTTTAACTATTTCACTTACATCTGACTTGAAATCTATTAGAGTACCAAAAGTTATTTCATTCACAGAATCTTGGAGGATTTAGGTGCATGTTTTCACAATATAGTGCATCCGACTGCTATTTTAATTTTAATGAATCTTAGTGCATGTTTTCACCTTGGTTTAGTGTTGAATTTATTTAGGTGTTTGTTTTGCTAATTTGGTCTATAGTTTCTTGAGTAATCCTAGGAGTCTATTTTAAGTAGTTATAGGATTTGTAGGAAGTAGCTTCTATAAATAAGATCTTTGTAGCTCCGTAAAAATGGACTTCGGTTTTGCTTTATATTTTAAGTTCTTCATTGAGTAATAAATTTTATGCTCCTAAATTGTTCAATTGGTGAGATAGTTATATTTTTTATTTCTATTACAGGTTGTCGGGTGTACCGTAGAGTATGCACACGAACTGCCATGGGCATGGACAACATCCGGAGAAAAATATATGATTATGCCATACGCAAGAACACGGACATTAGGAAGGGACCAATTTGGATATTGAGCGATGAAGGTAGAGTATGCACACGGACTATTGGAAGGGAAAATTTTGGATATTGATTGTGGGAGGTTAATATTTGCTCCTCTTTGTTAATAAATAAATTTTGATTGGCTGATATTTGATTTGACTAGAAAATAATATATTCAAATTACGTTTCGTCCCATATTTATTCTTGTAAGTAGTATTTCTTACCATAATTTTATAACCCTCACTTGCGGTTCCCATAAAATTCAATCTAAGAGACAAACCTTAAATTGTAGTGTGACACCCCGACTAATTAAATACCATATAGATACTCCTTTATTAAAATTAATACAAAATGTCAAGTTGGTTCAGTTCATAGCATCACTGTCGAAAAACGTTTTAACAATTACTAGCCACCTAATATTTAAAAAGTGAGTTGCCAATTTTAATTAAATTCGATTAACATACAATAAGTATTAAATTATGAAATAATGATACCACAACCACATTACAGTCACATTACAATGATGAAGGAATAAATGAATCTGGAGGAACACTCCTCGAAAATAATCCGAAATACCGAATAAAACTGAATACAAAGTCTGAATCAGTAAATAATTACAACCCAAAATCTGAAATAAAACTCAGTAAGTAAGATGTCTCTATAAGAAAAGGGGCGACATGCCCTACAGATGAGTAAATCTGAAATAGAGTCAAGATAGAAAGTGGAGGCGTCTACTATCGAGGTCCTGTAACTTCCACAGCAGCTACAACACGTCACTGGAATGGAACTCCTACGCATGGTGTCCTTGTGGCTAGGCACCTAAAAGGTTCTTACAAGAAAAATAGATTTGAAAGCAAACAGGTCAGATCCCGATTGTGAAAACAGTTTAAAATAGAGAAAGTGTTTAATATCATTAAACAATGAATATAAAATACATGATAGCGAGTGCACTCACATGAGTTCCTCACCTCTCAACTAATTGTGCACTCCTACGTACCCATACCCATTCTAGTTATTCCATTAACTAACCAGTCTAATTCAATATTTGATTTTTACTATACTATTCATGGTTTGATTCCCAACGTCTTAACATAAACTGAGAGTTTTACCTTCATTCCTCAGAATTAGTTACAATAATTACTAAGAGTTTTCCCATTTTCAACTCTACAAAGATGTTACATTAATTCACACTTTTACTTATATAAACAGTTCATTTCAATATTTCAGTATATCAATCTCATCATAAATATACAACAATGGCACCCCTAGACTAAGCTACGGTGCACACATACTCTGCTATCAAATCCCGATACATCACGTACATAAGGACCACGTATTCCGAATCTCTCAAGAACCGTTTCGACAAGTAACAAACACACATAATGGAGGCGAACATAGTTCACATCACATGGATAACGCACATACCTACGGTCCCATGATCATCAGACTTATTAACTCCTGAATAAGTCATTCTCTGATCTATATCTTCGAGGTACCAATCTAAATCCCCCCGTAGGCACACAAAGATTAGATGGCCTTGATCGAACGCCGACCTCCCGTGATAGCAAGTATGGTAGGTATGTTATACACAGATAACCACGTATACTAAGCATTCACACATATTAGATATCTTATAATATAAATAGAGGTATATTTTACATTCCTATACCGTCATTAAATGTTGCACGTTTACAAATCCCCGAATAATATACATTAAAAGTTGTCAACCCTTCTCATGTCGTAATTTTAAGTACTTATTTCCTAACCCATAGATGTCATCCGGTTTACTACAAAATTCTAAGTTTTAATCCTCAATGTACTCCAATCTCACAACTATACCCACTAGTCAACAAGGGAAGGTTAACACTCAATTAAATAAGTCTACTGCAAGTTCGAAATAAAATCAGGCCTAAAAAGGCCATTCTGTTAACTCGTTAGAAATATTGTTCGAAAGATGTAGTTCGAACGAGTGTCATTCGAATGAAGGATTCGAACGAACTCGTTAGAAGGGATACTGTTATCTCACTAGAAGTCTCCTTTGAACGAGGTCGTTCGAACGACCTGGGTAGGTCTTCTAACGAGATGGCCGAAAACGCCTAGATTTTCCCAATTTCATTTTTCTTCATTTTTCTCTTCTCTAAATCCATCCTAAGAATATCCCAATAACGTTTTAATGTTTTTAAACTATTCTAAGTCCTCCTATGCCGCTTCTTAACATATTATTGGGGTCAAATCCTCTAAATCAACATGCAATTACCATAAATCCCCAAATTTTGCCCCAAACCCTATGAACATGAACCCATAATTTTTTTGTACCTAAATACTCATCATTAATCCGTTTTTAAATCATCAAAGTTAAGTTTTTTGGATACCAATTTCGTCCATAATCATTCTACATGCAATTCCTAACCAAAATAAAGTGTTTCTACAACAATCCCATTGGGTTTTCACAAAAACTTTCAAAGCATATAAGGTTTCTACACTAAACATGGAGGAAATATTCATTGCAATTAATGACATCAAATCACTTGCCTTAAATCCGATGTTCTGGTTCATTGTTGATGATCAATGGTTGGCTCTCTCTATTCTTTCTAGTCACAAATCCTTTCAAATTTCTGGTGATGGAAGATGGTTTGGTTTGGAACCTCTTTTAACTTCTCTCTAACTTCTCTCAAAAACTCTCGTAGCCCACTCTCTTGCCTTTTGCTGGTAATGGCCTTAGTGACCTCTCAAATAATATATCAAAGCCTCTAAAATTCGTGGGTTTTAATTCCTCAATTTTTAAAATTACCAAAATACCCTTCTAGGTTGCCGGTTTGGCCTAAAAATGCCCCGGGACCCAAACTAAACCCCCGGCTATTGTTTTCTAACTATTTCGACCCTTCCGGACACGTTGGCGCACTCAAAATGATCATTCGGTTGATAAAAATATAATTTACTTTTTAATTTAAATAAATTTATTCCTGACGCGACTGGCACGCGCGTCCCAACTAAATTTCCCAAATTGTCATCTTTCTGCCTCATGACAATTTAATATTTTCAATACTCATATATTACCATATATACTCAGGAATATTCAATTTTAACATCATAATCAAATACCAACTCACGTCTCGTTTGTATTTACATCCAAATTAATTCCCAATTAATTCTTATTTAATTTAATTAATCCGTTAAATAAAAATCAATAAAATTACGGGGTATTACATACTTCCCCCCTAATAACAGAATTTCATCCCGAAATTCGAAACTAAAGAATACCTGGTAGAAATAGCTCTGGACAACGTTCGCGCATCTCATCATAGAGCTCCCATGTGGACTCCTTGGCATTATGATGCCGCCACTGCACGCGTACTAATGGTACTATCTTCGACCTCAGTTTCCTCTCGATGTGGTCGAGAATAGCAATCGGCCCTTCCTCGTAGGAACTATCAGGATGAAGATCGATGTTCTCTAAAGCAATGTGAGTATGGGCCAAATCGTCCCTAAGATATTTCCTTAGCGATGAAATATGGAACACATCATGAATCCTATGCAAGTGATACGGTAACCCAAGTATATACGCAACTGGCCCAATTCGCTCAATGATAGGAAATGGCCCCACATATCTTGGTGCCAGTTTCCCCCTCTCTCCAAAATGTATAATCCCCTTCATAGGAGATACTCTGAGTAGCACCTGGTCCCCTAACTAAAATTCTTTGAAGAACCTCTTGGCATCAACATAGCTCTTCTGCCGGTCCTGAGCTACTCGAATACGGCTCCGTATCATCTCTATCCTTGTCGAAGTGTCCTGAATCACTTCCGGCCCAAGGAGTTTGTTATCCCCCACCTCTAACCAACATGCTAAGGAACGACAAGGTCTACCATGCAATGCCTCGAATGGAGCCATGCCAATGGTGAACTGGTAGGAGTTATTATAAGCAAACTCCACCAGTGGAAGGTACTATTCCCAACCACCTCCAAAGTCTAGGATGCACATACGCAACATGTCCTCCAACATTTGATTTGTTCGCTCTGTTTTCCCGTCAGTCTGCGGGTGATACGCCGTACTCAGCCACAACTCCGTACCCATGGCCTCCTAGAAACTCTCCCAAAATCATGAAACAAATATCTTGTCTCGGTCAGACACGATATTTAGAGGCACCCCATGAAGTCTCACGATCTTCGCAATAAAAATCTGGGCATACTGTCCCGTGGTGTAGTCTGTCCTCATGGTTGGAAAATAAGAAACTTTGGTCAACCTATCCACCATTACCATATGGACCCGTGACCCCTATGTGGCATAGGTAACCCCGTGATAAAGTCCATGGATATGCTCTCCCATTTCCACATCGAAACCTCTAACGGTTGTAGAAGTCCTACCGATTTCTGATGGTCCACCTTTACTAGCTGACAAGTGGCGCATTTAGAAATGAACATTGCAATATCTCTCTTCATCTCGCTCCACCAATACTATCATCTCATGTCTTGGTACATCTTATCCCCACCAGGGTGTACCGCGAATCGTGAGCCGTGCGACTCTGTCATTACCTCGTGTCGCAAGTCTTCCCCTTTCGGAATGACCAGTCTCCCATTGAAGCGTAATCCCCCGTCTGAACTAACGGTATAGGACTCGGCACCCTCTAATAGTAATCGAACTATCTGCTCCTGATAGAACGAGTCTTTTGCATGGGTTTTTATCACTCTCATAACAATCTGAGACGTAACAGTCATCACAAACAAGCATGATCGGGCCACTGCATCCTGGTGTCCCAACTCCTTCAACTTAGCTTTCCACACTTCGGTCACCTCATCTACTAGCCTACGGCTCAACGCGTCTGCTACCACGTTAGCCTTCCCTGGGTGATATTGGATATCGAACTGATAATCCTTCATGAACTCAAGCCACCGACGTTGACGCATATTAAGTTCCTTCTGTTTGAAGAGGTACTGTAAAGACTTGTGGTCTGTGAACAACCAAAATTTTCCCCCAGGAGATAGTGTCTCTAAATTCAAAGAGCGAATACGACTGCCACTAACTCCAAGTCGTGGTTGGGGTAATTCTCTCGTGAGGCTTAAGCTTACGAGATGCATAGGCTATGGCCTGACTCTCCTGTTGCAGTACACCTCCAAGTTCTTGTAAGGACGCATCGGTGTAAACGAGATACTCAACTCCCAGTCTCAATAATGCTAACACAAGCTCTGAGATCAACTTGTCCTTTAACTCATTGAATGCCAACTGACAGGCATCACTCCAGATGAATGGCACACCTTTGCGAGTCAGATGTGTCAAAGGACCCGCTCTCTTTGAGAAAACCCGAATAAACCTCCTGTAGTATCCTGCTAGGCCCAAGAAACTACGGATTTCAGTCGGTGTCGTGGGCTTTCCCCACTCCCTCACCGCGGATACCTTCCCCGAATCAACAAATATCCCCCAGTCTGAAATGATATGCCCCAAAAACTGAACCTCCTTCAGCCAAAACCCACATTTTTTGTACTTTGCATATAGCTCATTTTGATGCAGCGTCTGCAAAACCTACCTCAAATGCTCAGCGTGTTCCTCCTCTATTTGGGAGTAAACTAGAATGTCATCAATAAAGAAAATGATGAACTGGTCTAGGAACTCTCTGAATACCCTATTCATCAAGTCCATAAACACGGTTGGGGCATTGGTCAAGCCAAAAGGCATAACCCAAAACTCATAGGACCCATATCTCGTCAAGAAAACAGTCTTCGAGACGTCCTGTTCCCTGATACGCAACAGATGGTATCCCGATCGCAAGTCAATATTTGAGAAGAAGGAAGCTCCTCTCAACTGGTCGAATAAGTCATCGATTCGGGGCAACGTATAGTTATTCTGTATCGTGACTTTATTCAACTCCCGATAATCTACACACAACCTCAGTGATCCATCCCTCTTCTTTACGAACAGTACAGGGGCACCCCACCACGAAGTACTCCTTCGGATAAACCCCTGACCCAAAAACTGCTCCATCTGATCCCTTAGCTCTTTCATCTCTGCTGGAGCCATATGGTAAGGTGCGCGGGCAATTGGCCGAGTCCCCGGCGTCAAATCGATAACAAAATCTATCTATCTACTAGGAGGTAATCCAGGTATATCCTGAAATACATCAGCAAACTCCCTAACAACTGGAATCGAATCGAGTGGTAATACCACTTCCTTAGAGGTCTCCTCCACTATATAGTACAAGTGAGTGGACGATCATCCCTCAGGGCGAGGCATCGCCACTAAAAACATCTCTTTCCCGGTTATGGAAAAAATGATACTCCAACTGAAACAATTAATCATGGCTCGGTACGCAACTAGCCAATCCATACCAACAATCGCATCGTACTCAGTCATCTCTAATACTAACATATCAGCAGGTAAAGTAAATCTCCCGATCTCTATACCCACGCCTCTATGAATAAGGGAAATCACAGAACCCCTACTCAACGGTGAATCTACGCAAGTAATCGTGCTCTCTGCAGTGTCTAATAACCCCAAAATGCGTGCAAATATCGTGGCAATGAAACAGTGTATGGCCCCCGTATCAAATAAAATACACCCCATAGTCCCCTGAATAAAGAACATACCCTCAATAGCAGGTGGATCCTGTGGGACTGTGGCCTGCTGGAGTTGATAAAATCGTTAGTACTGAAGCTGTCCCTGCTGGACTGGAACTACTGGGATGGGTGGCAAAGCTGGCATCTGTGGTTGTGCTGGGAGGGCGGAGGGAAATATAGGTCTTTGGGGCTCGTGTCGAGCACCCAGCTGCTACTGTGGGGCCCTGCCCCTATCAGGACACTCCTGGCGCTTGTGACCAATTTTGCCACAAGTGAAACATTTCCCCGAAAAATTCCCCCCTCTTGAACCCTACCGCCCACGGCCCTGGTGGTCGTTGCCATTCCTCCCCTGGTCGTGTTGGCCCTGATGAAACTACTGCTGTTGGCCATGCTGTCCTTGATGGCCGTGCTGAACCTACTGGCCCTGATGAAAACCTCCCTGACCATTTCTGAAACTCCCATATCTAAACCTCTTAAAATCCCCCTACTGGGAATCCTGATCACCCTGCCTGTGCTGACCCTGAGCTGCTTGTGCCCTACCGGCACCATTTCCCCTGTCCTGCCCTGATGGCTGGACTCTCCTGATCACTTACCCTCTGACAAGTGAAAGATTTGGTCCTGGCAGTGAAGCAGTGCTTCATTAACCACATCAGAATAAATGGCCAACGAGAGATTACCCAATAAGTGTTGACGGATCCTCTAAGTCAACCCATCCATGAACTTTTGAATCTTTTTCTCCTCGGTCGAAACTTCATCGGGAACGATGTTCAAGAGATTAGTGAACTCATCCTTATACTCTGCCATGGTCTTCCCCTCCTGCTTGAGGTTCATTAACTTCCTCCTCATTTCGGTGTGAACGGCTGGTGGAAAATACTTGCGGTCGAACCGCACCCAAACTCCTGAATAGAAAGGATGTCTTTCTCCTCCGTGGTGGTAATGGACTCCCACCACTGCAACGCTGATACTACTAGATCAAAAGTAGCCAGTATCTATTTCTATACATCCGTGCACTCATACATCCTCAAGTGCCTTTGGATGTCCTTCTTCCACTAACTGGACACAACGACGTCGGAGCTACCTGCAAACTTTGGAGGGTTTGATTTATGAAAAGCATCACGAACACGTTCCCAAGCAGACGGGAATGCATGAGCCTGTACTGGCGCTACTACCGGCGCCAAGAGGCGGTGCCTGCTGCACGACTGCTAGAGCGGTATTTACCACTTGGGCTACAATAGCGGCAACCTCTACGGCATTCATGGAGCCCTGAACTGGTGCAGGCTGTGGCTCAAGATGGGCAGCCCTGGGAACTCGTTGTGCATGTCGTGGAGGCATATGAAATTAGAGTAAAGTCTTATAATTTCGCAGTTATTATCTCAAAATAGCTGAAGAGCGAAACATACACAATAGAGTACAACAATCCTAAAATATAGGGCTCTATATCAAAGAAAGCTACGCGAAAACATAACAAGATGTACAGATCCTAAGGACATTAGAACCTGATGTTGTGATACCACTTGTGAAACCCCGACTAATTAAATATCGGGTAGCTACTCCTTTATTCAAATTAATACAAAAATGTCAAGTTGGTTCAATTCATAGCATCACTGTCGAAAAACGTTTTAACAATTGCTAGCCACCTAATATTTAAAAAGTGAGTTGTCAATTTTAATTAAATTCGATTAACATACAATAAGTATTAAATTATGAAATAATGATACCACAACCACATTACAGTCACATTACAATGATAAAGGAATAAATGAATCTGGAGGAACACTCCTCGGAAATAATCCGAAATACTAAATAAAACTGAATATAAAGTCTGAATCACTAAATAATTACGACCCAAAATCTGAAATAAAACTGAATAAGTAAGATGTCTCTACAAGAAAAGGGGAGACATGCCCTACAGATGAGTAAATCTGAAATAGATTCAAGATGGAAAGTGGAGGCGTCTACTATTGAGGTCTTGTAACTTCCATAACAGCTACAACACGTCGCTGGAATGGGACTCCTACGCTTGGTGTCCTTGTGGCTGGGCACCTAAAAGGTTTTTACAAGAGAAATAGATTTGAAAGCAAACGGGTTAGAGCCCAATTGTGAAAACAGTTTAAAATACAGCAAGTGTTTAATATCATTAAACAATGAATATAAAATACATGATAGCGAGTGCACTCACATGAATTCCTCACCTCTCAACTAATTGTGCACTCTTACGTACCCATACCCATTCTAGTCATTACATTAACTAACTAGTCTAATTCAATATCTGATTTTTACTATACTATTCATGGTTTGATTCCGAACGTCTTAATATAAACTGAGAGTTTTACCTTCATTCCTCAGAATTAGTTACAATAATTACTAAGAGTTTTCCCATTTTCAACTCTACAAAGATGTTACATTAATTCACACTTTTACATATATAAACAATTCATTTCAATATTTCAGTATATCAATCTCATCATAAATATACAATAATGGCACCCCTAGACTAAGCTGCAGTGCACACATACTCTGCTATCAAATACCGAAACATCACGTACATAAGGATCACGTATTTTGAATCTCTCAGGAACCGTTTCGACAAGTAATAAACACACATAATTGAGACGAGCATAGTTCACATCACATGGGTCACGCACATACCTATGGTCCCATGATCAGCATACTTATTAACTCCTCAATAAGTCATTCTCTAACCTATGTCCTCGAGGTACCAATCTAAATCCCCCCGTAGGCACACAAAGATTAGATGGCCTTGATCGAACGCCGACCTCCCGTGATAGCAAGTATGGTAGGTATGTTATACACAGATAACCATGTATACTAAGCATTCACACATCTTAGATATCTTATAATATTAATAGAGGTATATTTTACATTCCTATACCGTCATTAAATGTTGCACATTTACAAATCCCCGAATAATATACATTAAAAGTTGTCAACCCTTCTCACGTTGTAATTTTAAGTACTTATTTCCTAACCCATAAATTTCATCCGATTTACTACAAAATTCTAAGTTTTAATCCTGAACGTACTCTAATCTCACAACTATACCCACTAGTCAATAAGGGATGGTTAACACTCAATTAAATAAGTCTACTAGAAGTTCGTAATAAAATCAGGCCTAAAAAGGTCATTCTATCAACTCGTTAGAAATCTCGTTCGAATGAGGTAGTTCGAATGAGTGTCGTTCAAAACGAAGGCTTAGAACGAATTCGTTAGAAGGGATAATGCTATCTCGTTATAAGTCTCCTTCGAACGAGGTCATTCGAACGACCTGGGCAAGTCTTCTAAAAAGATGGCAGAAAACCCCCAGAATTTCCCAATTTCATTTTTCTTCATTTTTCTCTTCTTTAAATCCATCCTAAGGTCATCCCAAAAAAGTTTTAATGTTTCTAAACTACTCTAAGTTCTCCTATGTCGCTTCTTAACATATTATTGGGGTCAAATCCTCTAAATCAACATGCAATTATCATAAATCCCCAAATTTTGCCCCAAACCCTATGAACATGAACCCAAAATTTTATAGTACCTAAATACTCATCATTAATTCGTTTTTAAATCATCAAAGTTATGTTTTTTGGATACCAATTTCGTCCATAATCATTCTACATGCAATTCCTAACCAAAATTAAGAGTTTCTACAACAATCCCATTGGGTTTTCACCAAAACTTTCAAAGCATATAAGGTTTCTACACTAAACATGGAGGAAATATTCATTGCAATTAATGACATCAAATAACTTGCCTTAAATTCGATGTTCTGTTTCATTGTTGATGATCAAGGTTGGCTCTCTCTATTCTTTCCGGTCACAAATCCTTTCAAATTTCTAGTGATGGAAGATGGTTTGGTTTGGAACATCTTTTAACTTCTCTCCAACTTCTATCAAAACTCCTATAGCCCATTCTCTTGCCTTTTGATGGTAATGGCCTTAGTGGCCTCTCAAATAATATATAATTAACCTTTAAAATTCGTGGGCTTTAATTCCTCAATTTTTAAAATTACCAAAATACCCTTCTAGGTTGCCAGTTTGGCCTAAAAATGCCCCGGGACCCAAACTAAACCTCCGGCTAATGTTTTCTGACTATTTTGACCCTTTCGGGCGCGTTGGCGCACTCAAAATGATCACTCGGTTGATAAAAATATAATTTAATTTTTAATTTAAATAAATTCATTCCTGACGTGACTAACACGCGCGTCCCAACTAAATTTCCCAAATTATCGTATTTCTACCTCGTGACAATTTTAATATTTTCAATACTCATGTATTACCATATATACTCGGGAATATTCAATTTTAACATCATACTCAAATAACAACTCACGTCTCGCTAGTGTTTACATCCGGATTAATTCCCTATTAATTCTCATTTAATTCAATTAATCCCTTAAATAAAAATTAATAAATTTATGGGGTATTACATGTAGTAAATAACTCATTCATTTTTTATTTTTTCTTCACCATATTCTACTAATGTCAGTTATTGTAAATCTGTTCCTCTGTTATGTGTTATTAACTTCTCCGACATCCGAACATTGTTATCTATGATCAACTAAAGTATAATGTTTTCACCCACTCATTAACTACGCTATCATTTTTTATTATCAATTCACGTGTCTTATTTTAGGGGAAGGCTTAGGTAAGATACAAGTGATGATATCATTTAAGGACGTGAAAAGCTACGATGATGGTAATGAAGATCATCTAAAGAAGAGGGAGTAACTAAGCTGTTTGTATAATTCTTATCATACCCCCCCCCCCCCCCCCCCCTCAAGATTGCTTTGTAGTTACTTGTAGATTCAAAATTTTGGGATTACTTTATGGTTGAATACTAGAATGTGGTCAAGTTTTCTTTGTTATTTTTCTCTAACATATATTTGTAATATTTTTTTCGAATGTGTAAAAAGAGATTAACCTTTGTTGTTGATTATATATATGTGATAATTTTACTTTTATACTACTTAATTGTTATTAGTATTGTGGTTAAAATATTTTTTTTATTAAATAGGGTTGATAGTCCTATAAACAAAGGAAACTCTGCCCAATTTTCTAAATTTTTTACACTTATTTGAATTCTATATAAAACGTCTAGAAAATTATCTTCGTTCCTTTAGGCACAAACATACCCTTGTGTGTGTGTGTGTGTGTGTGTGTGTATAAAATAAGGAGTATAACAGTTTTACTATTCCATAAGTTGATAAGCTAAGTAGAGGTGGGGATTAATCCAACAAGGCAAAAAATGAAGGGTTGAGATTATTTTATTTCATTTTACTCTTTTGCCCCTTTATTTTTGGTTTCCCCCTCTTTTGCATCCCTTTTCAATTAGTTTCCTCTCTTACTTTAATTCAAAACCAGGGCTAAATTAGTAACTGACCGTAAATTTCCCAAACATTCACCAAAAGCATCCCGTCGTTCTATGTCTCCATTTCCTTCTAGGGTACGATTTGGGGATTTCATTTCCCATCTTCTTTTCTCTTTCCTTATGGCATAAGACTATGAAGAAGGATGGAATACGAAGCTAAAGTAAGGTACGATTTTTCATTTTCCATCTTCTTTTACACGATTGATTTACATGATAAATTTTTTGGTATGCGTTTGTGATAAAATGTAAGGGATGAATTTTTTGGTATGCGTTCTTATTTACATGATTTTATCATTTGGTCAATTTTTTTTATCATATTTATAGTTTTTTTCATGTGTTTGGGGTTTATTTCAAGGAGCCGCATCTAAATTTGTTACATAAGAACCATTTATGTACAGAGTTTGGGTTTAGGGTTCTGAATGGGTTTTTGTACAACCGTTTTTGTACGATGTTTAATTTTTTAGTATATTTTAAGTCT